>JARBJD010000171.1:0-156935 GCA_033064195.1 Blattamonas nauphoetae | reverse complement strand
ATGTATCCATGGAATCACACATCACAATATGATCGTTCCCAAGAGTCAATTGAGTAATCAAAACATTGTCAGCACCTGGCAAAACAGCCAACCATGATGTGAATCAAGGTTGGTGCTTAAATTCCAAATACTGGACTTCAGATTCAAAGTCACTAGTACTTTTATGCGACAGTATTGATGCCAACTGTGTCAATCAATTCTTGAAGATCTTCTCATTTTCTCGGGTATGACTGACTATCCACGATGTCTATTTGGTGATCTGAAATTGAGTGTACATCAATGAGGATGCTGTCTGCTGCCTGAACCTGAACTGACATTGAAAAATACACTATCATCAATTTCTGTTACTGGAACAGCAGCAGCACCAAATATAAAAGGAGCAATTCAAAAGTACTATTCAACACCGTCCCTTTTTGAATAATCTCGAAATTCATGTACCTAAGAATTTCTGTCTAAAATTGGTCAATCATTTCTCCAACCATCGGTTATAAAGACGCTTTTATGACTACAGCCACGTCCTGACAACAGAACCTGTATACGTGGATCAATATATACATTGAACATTCTTGATTATCAAATTGATGTATTGGGTATGAGTTCTGGACAATATTAAAGAGCATTGCTAAAGAGAATTTAGCAGATGTACCAAATCGTCCTAGAACAATTCCAGCAGAAAAGATCTCATTCTATCCATTTCAAAAGACACCAACGGCAACAGGAATTGACTGTACTCAACAGATGGTACTTGTGAATGCCAAGGATATTATGCTTCTCTTGTCACTACGATAATGAAATCACTTGTTTCCACAATCCAATGCAGAAGAACATCCAAGTGAATCTACAAAACAGATATTATCCAGAACAACCGACTACAACTATTGGAGCTCGTTTCTACCAGTTCGCATTGTCGACTCTCAACCTTGATTCATACTCCTCACTGTTCCGAGATGATTTGGAGCGATCACTTACAGATTCTCTCGTTGAAGAGAAACTCTCCGGTGACGGAACATATCCTCGTGAAACAATGACAAAGAGTGCGACCGATTCATGACAACATTTCCTCTTGTGCTTCTCCACACAGAGAAGTGGATGTCCAACGAACTGTAATGATTCAATCAGTTCCAGAGGTGTGAATGTTGCAGTCACATTGAGATCTCAACCAATATATCGTCTCGACACACTACAATGTACGACCCAAGTCAGTGGAGGAGATATAACTAACATTTACACATCCTCCAGCACCTATATTAGCTACTACTGCCACAACGTGGTGGGTATTACGATACAGCAATGGTGAACCAAGAGTCGAATACTATCCTAATCATTCATTGAAAACATTACATAAAGATTTAGGAATTATTCCAAATTGAAAACGGTAAAAGAAAATAATGATATTGTATTTTTTATTTTTCTATAAATGAGAAGTATCAGATCAAATCAATCCAAACCAACATCGACATTAATTGAGCAAATCGAAGTGCAATCATATCTGCCGAAACAGTGGGATTCAGAACCTCACATCTACTCCATCCAAGAAGTGCATCCAACAAATCCTCCTATGCCTTGCAGAATTGGAGACGAGATTGAAGTTCCATTGTGCTATGACGGTCATGATGTTACTGAATTTATGAAGAGTCATTTGCGAATTGATCTCACGATTACTGTTCCATATTCATATACGAGTAGTGAAACAGGAGAGTACGTCGGACTATCCGGAATATTCGTCGGATACAAATCATCCTCAGATGCAATTCGAGATATGAGACTCGTCGACAGTCATGGAAACATCATTGACAATTCACTTCAGAACAATCATGTTCACGAATCATTTCTGTATCACACATTCAAGTCACATGAAGAGAAAAACAATATGAAGCACTGCTACAGTCTTTGTGAAAATGGTCAGAGAATGGATCAGAGTGTGTGCGGATTCTACTATGTTCCCGTCAATAAATCCACAAATAAACTCACAAAGACAATTCCGTTGGTTATTCCATTTGTGAATCTACTTCCACTGAGTACATTTGATCAATATCCCAATTCAATCTTTGGTAATTTACGTTTAAGATTTCACTTGACAACTGATTCACTAGTGTACTGTCCAATTCAACATTCAACTGTCATTCGAAAATCTTCACAAGGTTGCCGTGAATTGTTTCCAGATAAAGACTTGACAAGTATGTCGGATCAAACCAACATGCTCTTGATGTCTGATGGGGACTTTTCTCCAGTAACACAGGAATTTACACAGATAGGAAATCCAGTACTGAAAGCTAGCAGTAAAAGGAGTTATGCTCCACCCGCCAGTACAGTCGCTGAGGTTGGAGCCATAAGTTTCACTTGCACTGTTCAATCCTCTTCGGTGGACAAAGTCTCAACAATTTGCTATGGATATCAAATCACTGATGCAACAAAACAATCCCTCTTCAACACATATTCGAAGACTCTGTATGTCATGAAAGCAGAAAGAATTGACACACAATCATTCCAAACTAAAGCGAACGCAATGGGAGTGAGATCAAACATCAGTATCAAACTCAACAATCTCATGAATCTAATGTGCTTGTTCCCTGAAAGACCAAACGAATGTACAGTCTTCAGAAATCCTCACTATGTTGGTCACTTCGAAATGCTTGGATCCAACTTTCCCAATTTCCCAATGTCAACAATATCACCAGAGTTCTATCAAATGATGATGGTGAATGGTGATTTCATTGGTTGTTCCGCAACAGAAGAGTTTGAAAATTCAATTTGTTCAACTCGAATGTTTGACTATAAAGCAAAGGAATATAAGAGAACAAAACCAGTAACAGATGCAACTTGTTTCACATTTATGGTTCCAACAGATCGAAGTGAAATTGCTGGTGGAGAAGAAGGTATTTCAACAGCAGAATCAGTGAATATTGTCTACAGAGGAACACCAATCAATCAGGGAGAACTTGATCCATATTTCACATCAACCAAAGATGGACCTCCTCCTCCAATTCTAGCACTACATCAAGCAACATATTGGTTGTTCTGGATTGAGAATGGACAACCACGAGTGCGATATGTCATTGATCGTCGACTCCAAGAAGCCTATGAAGAAGTGAAGAGAGGATATTAATGCATAGCATTTCTAGAATGACAGAGTCATATTACTAAATTGAATATTTTATTTTTGTAGAAATCACAAATGGTCAAACGTTATTTCTCAATTCAGAATTCTCACACTGCTCAACTCCCTCCTGATTTTACCAATTCTCGAAACCAAAAATATGTTCATTTCCTCGACTGTAAACTCATCCATGTGAGGGAAGAAATGAATGGTAACTCAACTGTCATTTCAAAAGATATTCCTCAGCACATCACAATCCATGGTGATTGGATTCAGACTGATGCATTCAATGACTCGTTTGTTGCTTTCTGTAACGAACAGATTGCGAAGCGAAAGAAGTGGGAATTAAGTACTCGACAGTCCATAGTGAAGATCTGGTTTAAAGACAGTTCTGGTGAATCAATTGAGATGGAAACAACGGAAACAATCAATGGAAAAATAACCAAAGAGTACTATGAATTCCTTGTTGATCTCATGTTGGAGTATTGATCAGTGAGTTATATTTTTGGATTAGTTCATTGATGACCGTCTGTTGTTGTCCGACAATTGAACATAATTCCTGAATGGCTTTGATACAAAAACAGGAGAGTTCTGCATAATCAACTTGAAGACAATCTGGATTGGAATCATTCACAACCTCAGGGAATATTTCTTGGATCTGTTGAGCAATCACTCCAATGTGTTTCCTCTCACTTTCCTTCTTCAAGCATTCACATTTCTCTTTGCAGTTCTTCAAGTGTTCTTCATCAGTCTCGCTCTCTATTTGTTTCGTCACTTTGTTGATCTTCGAGTCGAATGTGTTGAATTGATACTGCACAATTTCCACTTTATTCAATTGTTCAAGAACATCGGGATATGGTTCAATATTTCTTTTCACTCTTCTGTCTGATAGCTGAGAAAAACTTCCCGTTGTGGATATTGAAAACACTCCTGAACCCGTGTCCTCATCGTAATAGTACAATGCTGGTTTGTCACAGGGAGACCACATAATAATTCCATCACCATTGAACTGAATTCCTGAAGATTCTGCAATCGATTGTGAGATTGAAATTCCAGAAGAAAATGTTGATGCCGGATATGTTCCAGGATACTTCGGAAGTGATCCTTCTGAGACATTCCACTTCGCTCCATTCACATTGATCAATCCTCCAATTGTTGGTGTCGTGATTGATCCATTTGTGCTGACTACTTTTTGGATTGAAGATATCGCTGACTTGTGTGCTTCTGTTGTCTTCTGAAGTGAGTCAATCACTGCCGAATTCTCGTTGGTTGTTGAGAGATTATGATCAATCATTTTCTCAATCATTTGTGAATTGTATTTTTTTCGATTCATTTCTGTTTGGTCTTTCATTGAAATTAAAAAATGACAATCCCTCATGAACATACGTCACCGGCACATTATATCTGACATACCCAGAGACTAGCGAACAGTTCTCTTCTCTCATTGATTCAATTAATGCTTGTTCTGAACATACTCGACGTCTTTCGTTGTACATCTCAGTTGGATTCATTTAATACAAATTAAAAAATTCAAAAATAAATTTTCATTCGTTGTTTTATCATTTGAGATCTTCCGAGACTTCGATTCTGTCATCGATGGGTTCGATCAGTCTTGTTTGATCGGAGAAAGTACTTCAATGGGACATGATCCTTTCATCTCGTTCCTGACGTCTCTTTACTGTTTGATTTAGGTGTGTTACGCTTTCTACTTTCACATTTGTTCTCGTTTCTTTTTCGCCATCACTTTCTCGTTCTCGATCATTCACTTTTTTCTTCTCCTCTCGTTCAGGTACACTACTTCGTTTTATCTTCTGGAATTTCGTTTCCGACTTATTCTTAAATGGTTTGTTCTCTTGTTCAATTCATTCTTTCATAAAACTCTTTTTTGTACCTTCTCTGATCGAACCGAAAGTGGACCTGAAGATCAGGTACACAGATGCGTTTTATCGCTTAAAAGTATGTCTCTCGTGATTTACCAAACAGGTATTCTCTTCTTTTTTATTCATCTTTTCATAAAACATCTTCATGTACTCGATCTGTGTGATCATCAAACTCAGGTACACTATTGCGTCTTATGACCAGAAAGTGCTGTTCACTGAATATTTGAAACAGGTTTGCTCTCTTTTTTGTATTATCTCTTTATAAGACACAATGACGTACCAGAATTTTCACTTCACTTTTGTTGTTCTCTGTTTTGGTACACCACTTCACTTTATACTCTCATTTTCACTTCATTGTCAGTTTTTTCTCATTGTCTCTCACTTTTTTCAAAAATTAAAAATTAAAATGACGTGAACAAAATTTGGATCTTCATCTTTCTTCGAGAAACTTCGGGATTCATCGATAAAATTGTATGCGTTGGTACACCACTTTGTTTTACTTTCATTCAACTTTCATTTCACTTTTTACACTTCACCACTCTTCGATTTGTGCTCTTCATTTTTTCTAAAACACAACGGTGTACCAACAAAACGCGATCTGAAGTGATCATCCAGATCAGGTACACCACTTCACCTTATCGTTTCATTTCACAACTATTTGATTTCAATTCTCTTTTTTGATCAAAACAAGGTAGAACACAGAACTAAAAATGTTTGATCGTCAAGATAAAAATGAACTGTGAGATCTGGTACATGAATGTGTTTTATCACTTCAAACATTGTTTCACTTCACAATTTTGATCTCTTTATTGACATTTTTGCTCTAATTTTTCATAAAACAAAGTGGTGTACCAACGAGATTCAATCTGAAATGATCGGTGAGATCTGGTACATGAATGTGTTTTATCGTTTAGTTTTCACTTCACTCACTCTTAATTCCTCTTGTTTTCTGAAATTTTGTTGAACGCGTTCATAAGGTGAAGTGGTGTACCAACGAAGTGAGAAAAACAATGATTGGAGAGATCTGGTACGTCACTTCACTTTATCGTTGCTAACAATGTTTCACTTCACAATTTTACTCTAATTAGAAACATTTTTGCCAAACCCGTTCATAAAGTGAAGTGGTGTACCAATGAAACGCGAACAACAAAGATCGTTCAGATCTGGTACATGAGTTTGTTTTATCGTCTCATTCCCACTTCAATCACTCTTTTTTTCTCTTTGTTTGTGAAATTTTGACGAACCCGTTCATAAGGTGAAGTGGTGTACCAACGGAACGCGAAGGAGCGTGATCGTGCATATCTGGTACGTCACTTCACCTTATCGTTTCATTCTCACTTCATTTACATTTTAGTACTCTTTTTTTGTGAAATTTGTCTGAACACGTTCGTAAATCTCAATACTTACCCACCATTTTCACTATTTCCATTTCACCATTCACTATCATACTTGCCCACTTCATTTTAGCTTCATTCACCTTCATTTGGTCTAATTAAGAGAAAAAGTCGACGAAAAATGAAGTATTGTGATGTGCTCGTGAAGTGTGAATGACTGAAAAATGGGTTGTAAAATGAGGGGAATGAAGAGGAGAGTTGAATACCTGAAATGTGAAACGTGGAAAGTGAAATGAGAGATGAAAGGTGTTGAAGTTGTTTAAGCTTAGACAAACGGTATGATGGAAAAACACATAAAACCAACATTATGAAAAAACTAGTCGTTAAAAGTGTCGCGAAAATTCAGTACTCCCTCCTCGAAAGGTGAGAAAGAAGATGTGATGTGAGAAAATCGGGGCAAAAATCGATATGAGTGAAAAGTTGGTGAAAATGTGGTGCAAAAAAGGTGCGTTCAAAAAAAGAGGACTATGAAGGTGAGGTGATCGGGAACCTAGGAAAAGCGTCGGAAGGACGCAAATGTGAAGATTTTGAAAAATCTAACGTAAAAAACGAAAACTGACGAAAAAAGTGGTGAAAGATGACGTGAAAAAGTGAGGTTGAAAAGTGTCACCAAAAGGCGACTCCGAGCGAAATGAAGTGTAAAAACGCAAATAGGAGGCAAAAGTGATCCTAAAAAGTGAAGTGCTGAAAGCGCATACATTTTTTTTAAAATTCGGAGAAACTCGAAAAATGGAATGTGGGTTGATCAAGAAAAATCCCGATCCGGCCTTGATCTAACCAAAAATCCCAAAAGTGTTTTTTATCGCGAATTTCACCTTCTGAAATCGATTTTGTAATTTTAGAAGGTGTTTCAGGTGTATTTGAGCCATATAGCAGCAGTTTTAAGCAAGTTCTGAAAATCGACTTTTTGGTCACTTTTTCGACCACAGTTCGGTACGTAGCTCCACGAATTCTCAACCGATTTTCATCAGGATTGTTTTGATCGACGACTCACATCGTCCCCGACATTTTAGAATTATTTTCGATTTTTTTCGAAGTGGTTCTCAAGTTGGATTCACTGTGTTCGAGTTCAAAAGTGAAAAAACATCGAAAAAAGTGACAACATTTTTGGAAAGTATCAAAAATTTGCTTCACAATTGACGCTTAAAATGAGGTCGAAATATTGGACATATTTCTGGAATTTAGGTCAAATATTGGCATCATTGAAATGTCCCAAATTCCTTTTAATACAAGATTTAGAAATGGTCAATCGGAATTGACTTTCAACTTTGGTTTTCAACGACTATTTCAATCTGGTTCCCAAATCGTCTACTATACTACTGCCAGCGAATCAGACCATGGAAGCATTTCGGACTGAGCTCTACTTCAAAAATCATGAGGAAATCCAATCATTTATCAAAGAAGTGGCGACAACACACCACATGTTTTTCAGCGTAAAGTCCTCCAAACCACAAGCTCATGTTCATTATTGGTGCACCGCCCATCCTCGGAAACAGGTCAAAAAGGCAGAACAGCGTCCGCTGACAACCACGCTCGATCAAGGTTGTATGTGTGGTCTCAATTTTAATTACTCAATAAAAACTGACATGTGGACAATGAGATGGAATCAGAGAGAACACAACCATCCTCCACTCGACACAAATCAAATCAAAGCCTATCGATTGTCAGACAACGACATTGAATCAATCCTCCCACTGATCAAGGTGGGAGTCAAATCATCCAACATCCTTGCCTCTCTCAAACAGAATCCAGGCTCAAAAGCGAGAATTGAGGATATATACTACCTTCAGAGCGCTTTTAGAAAAGTAAACGATGGAGGAAACACACCATGCTCAATACATGAAATGCTATCCCAAAAGGGATATGAAACAGACTTTCGCATAAATGAGAAGGGGACAGTCACGGCAGTCTTCATCACATCAGGAACTTCGGTCAAGCTCTATCAACAGTTCCCCACAGTGGTCCTCATGGACGCCACTTACAATTCGAACAAGCCGGGTTACCATCTGATCCAGATCGTGGGAAAGCACTCCGTTGGTTTGTATTTTGGTATAGCCTATGTTCTGATTCAAACGGAGACAACTCAAGATTACGAATGGGTCCTTCAACAGTTGAAACTTCGAATGGGTGGATTGGACAATACCGCTGCGTTTGTAACTGATGCAGATGCTGCTGTTGCCGCAGCTTTGAAATCGACTTGCCCAGAGATAAAACATATCCTTTGTCGCTGGCACATTCAGCGAAATGTCGAGGGACATGTTCGATCTCACCTTGGAACAGATGAGGACACGGAAAGACAAACCCATGAGTTTATGAAAGAGTGGATGACATTTGTCGACCATGACGATGTGACGACATATCCCACAACCAAATCCGCATTCATAGCAAAGTTCAACACAGAAGATTGGGGTCCGATCATGACCTATCTGGAGCATCAGTGGTTTCCAAAAGAGCAATCATTCATCTCTTGCTTCGTCAATACTGTTCCACACCTTGGCATCTTGGTCTCATCGCCTGTGGAAGGCTTGCACAGTGCACTCAAAAACACGCTCTGTAGTTGTAACGTTCGACTCTCTGAGACTTTGAAGAGACTTGTCCGTTTTGATCAGTCACAAAAGGGATACCTAAGCTGTCGAATCAAACTGCAACAAAGTCAAAGAATTAACAATCTGAAAATGTCCATACCACTCGCTCAACTATGGAAGACTGTGTCCTTCCCTGGGATTCAATTCCTATTTGAGCAGCTGTCTGCTGACAGACGAGCTCATCCATGTCGCAACATTACAACCACAACCATGCTCATGCCCTGTTCCCACGTTCTAGCAGAATTCGTCACAAATCAACAACCTATCCCGTTGTCCATTATTCACCCCGCTTGGCGACTGTATGGTCGTGAAGACAAACACATTCCATTCCAACAAAGCGGATGGGACAGGCGCATCGGTGAAGGAACGAGAATGGTCCTTCTGAGAGACGCAAAATTTCCTTCTGATCGTTCAAAAGGTAAGCAGAAAGGTACCGCACGTGACACACTCAGAGCTCTATCACCCTGGGCGGAAGAGGTCATCAAGCTCTCGAAGAGAGGGAAACCAACACCCAAGAAGAAGAGAGCACAACAGGTAACGGTCGTCGGAGGTTTGATAATTGACTAGTTTGAATGTGTCGACAGTTGACTGTTCATAGAAAAGTTTATTTTCACTTCGAAACGAAAGAAATCTGTTGAGATCACATTCTTGTCGTTAACTCCGTAAAATCACAGTATTGACCTCTTTCTCTGAGAGGGTCGTGTTCGGAGGCGAACTGTTCTGCCTCAATGATCACGATGTGGTCCATTATTTGAATCCTCAGTCAGGAATCAGAACGTATCCAGACCCCTCACTGACCTGTCGGAGGAGCGGAGTGGGATGATTCTGGCCAAACGAGTGGTATGCATGTTGAGCTGTGGAGACGAGGATACAGTACAAGAATTGTTCTTTGATCTGATGAACAATCAGAAGTCCTCGGATGATCACCATGAGTTGGGGAAGAAAGAAATAATTGCTTCGGTTCTGAAGAAGGGAGAAGTGAAGCAGTGGAGAGTGAAGAGATCAGAGAATTGCTAGGATGTCAGGATGACAAGTTGGAAGATGAAATATGGCAAGTCGTGAACGACATACTGTGGTTGACGTTCGTGGTGAAAGGCAAAGACTTGTAAAAATACTAGTTGGATATTGGAAGTGCAATTTGCGATGAGAAGCAGTTGATTCGAATTGTTGATCCGTTGTTACCACTATCTTCACTTCAGGAGGACAATTGGAGGTGTTGAAGGAAAAGTGAGGGCATGAGAGTCTAAGTGAGATTGAAAGAATGAATGTCTCACACTATTCGTCAAGTGATTCAAGATCATCAAGAATTGTAGTTTTTTCTCTGATTGCACTTGGAGCATCCACTGCTGCCTTCGGCAACCGTGGGTTGATGGAGAAGCACTGAGACTCACAATTTTTGCATATGTGGGGCGTTAGACCAATTGAGCTGACTAGGGAAGTGTCGTCCTTTCGTCTTGGAGGATGAATTCTGGAGTAGTCTTCGTTTCGAACTCAAATGATGTTGTGACTTGTCGGGTTGACGTGTCTTGTGGGGATCAATGGACCTTTTGTTTCGTATTCTGTGTTGATGAAGTTTTTGGTTTTGCGCCGACACCTACCAGCGTTCTTATGGCTTTGGTGACCCAGCTTATATCGAAGGTCAAATTGACTTGCCACAGTGTGGTACGGAATGTATTGGTTATGAGAGTGCAAGAAATTTGTGTAGTAAGATGGATGGGGTGTTGTTGGTGATATTTTCAACCATGTTGAAGTCTGACGAAATGAAGTTGGATTGACGATCGACCCATAGTTTCTACAAAAATCAAATGGATTGTTCATCTCGGCGGTCTGTTTTGTACCATGATCTTTCGAGTTTTCTCGCATTTCCTCTCTCATCACATTTTCTCTCCTTCATTCCATTTATATTGTATCATCCAGCTCTTTCTGACTTTTTGTGTGAAGATCAGTCCATTCGTGAAGATTTATAAGTACATGATGAAGGCAATGAAATTGCTCCTGATGTTCGTGACTTTGAATCGGATTGTATCGACGGGAGAAACAAAACAGCTGAACAAATTTGCAGTCCCCAAGTCTCTTCGATTCTCCAACCTGTTCGTCGGAAGATCAATACAATCATTTTTTCTTCAATTGTTATCAAATCGTCAGCTCAGGTTGGGCAAGTTTCACCATGTCTGACAATTCCCTTGATGATCTCCTGTCTTTCTCTCTTTTGAAGTTCAGATTGCATGAGATCGTTGGCAAGACGACTCACTTGACACAAATCACATTCGTCAAGTTATGTTCGAACCGCCCAAGTTCAAAAGACGTGTCAAACACTTCATCGAATTACATTCAGATGCCCTCCTCAGCCTCCGCACCACCCGGCAGCAATTTACCCTATTACCGATGACTGTCACACGTATACGACTCATTCCAGTCTGTCTTCTCGATATTGTTCATATTTATTCTTTTCTTTTGGAAGCTCCCTCATTTTCAACGGAATCCCTTCCATCCATCATGTCATGTTGAAAACAGCTTTAAAACCATCCGACACTCATCAAATCAGCACTCGCACTATTCTCATACCGAAGAATCTTCGGTATGAGAATGAATTTCTCGTCCAAAGACCTTCATTGACTTCATTCCTTCTGTTCCTCTAATCTCCCCTTTTTACTCCAATCGATAGCTTAGCTGGCTTTTCAATTGACAATACAACTCGATTCGCATCATGTTGCCTTGATGTTCTCAACTATTCCATCGATCAACTCCCACTGAATCTCGAACACTCACCCAGTCCTCATCTTCCTACCCAAGCTCCGACGTTCGTCAGGACATCACATGAATCGTTGCCTTCCATCATACGCTGATCATATCCCGTTTATCTCTTTTTATTTCCTTCACCAATCCAATAATTTTCAGGATCCAACCTCCACCTCATCCTCCTCATCTGCCACGTCCCCAGCATCTACCGTCTCTTCTCCTCATCAGAAACTCCACTCATCCGATATGACCCTGCTGTTGTCGCAATGCTCTCAGCTATTGCAGAGGAAGGTTTGCTCACATCCCATTTCATCATCTTTTCTCTCGTTTTACATAAACAGTCCGGCACCATCAACCACCCATCTCGCCTTCTGAACAAATATCGTTCTTCAGCCCTCTCCTCACCAACTCCATACTCAACACTCTCTTCGCACCCTCTTCACGAGCTATGGACAACAACTCTCCATCTTTTGAAAACCTCACCAAAGGCTTCAGGGAACAATGTCCACGCAGATGTTACGAAAAACCCGAAACTTTCGGAATAGAAGGAATGATGAAGAGTGGACCGTTGTTGAAACGAGTCTATAGTTTCAAAATTCAACACGCTAAAACTTCCGGGTTGTGTTTTGCGAAATGACCGAATCGTTTCGAAACAGTACAATCGTTTCGAAGCAGTCCAATCGATTTTGAAACGGTCCCATCATTTCAAAACGAGGTCATCGCCGCTCGCTATTTTCATCCAATTCTCACTTCATTGAAGACAATGAATGCTCTATCCTCAGCCATTCCTGTCGTTGTTTCTCTTTGGATCCAACTACAGTAAACAATGATTTGTTTTAAAACGAAGTCGACATTCAAGATGGATCAAGTCGACATTCTCATCAAAAAATGTCGCAACCGCTTTCAATTTGGACTCGTTGCTGCTGAACCAGATTTGCGTCCACAATTTTCATCAAGTGCTGTTCGCCACCTCGATCCCCAATCACGAAGTGTACAGGCAACTTGGCCGTGTTTTTGGTATATTTTTTTTCTCTTCACCTTACTTTCTTGGACTACATGATAATTTACAGTAGAAAACAGGTTCCAATCTTCCTGAAGCTATCACAAATCAATGGTCAAAATTCAACTCTCGTCATATCGTGTTCTCGACAAATTTTGGCCGTGTGATCACATTTTTTCACAATCAAATACTTGCTAGTATCCATTTTGAAGCTATCACTAGTATTCTCTGCAATGTCGTGAGATCTCGCTCTATTCTGAACAGAGGTGGGAATCTTCCCAAAATTCGCTGATAAAGATTCACCTCTTCTCATCAACATGAACTGATGTTTTTCCTTCAAGGAAAGTTGTCAAAGTTAGCATGTAACATGACGAGTTGCCAGAAACCACACCAAGATTAACACCGATCAGAACCCTGATACTCGCCACGATACAACCACTCACCATCGATATGTGGAAGAGAAACCTCAGAAAGAACGAAAGGGTGAAATTTTGATGTATTTGTCATCTCGAGCAAAGGATTTGGATGAGTGTGAATTAAAACGGAACAACTGAATCTGGAAAGAGCTGATAATTGTGTCACGAGGATATTATCATGTCCAAGAATCAGTACCGCCTCTATTTAGCTCCACTATCAACTCTGTGTCCAGATCTGGTTGATCTTCCACCCATAATTTTTTCATTTCGAAAAAGTTCGCTGTGTTGCGAAACGATGGGCTCGATTTGCCAAAGGTCCAGTGAAGGAGAAACTGCTGGTAGATTGGAACAGAGACCAAAAGTCATCAAGAAGTTTCAAAACAGAAGCTTGAGGGATCAATTTTACTGACGTGAAAAGCCCCCAGGTTTGACACCGTACACTGTTCATAAAGAGTCCTCTTCGATCTGACGTTTATCACTGTTCTTGAGACTGAACTTGAAGTGAATGGGAGTTGTGTATTCAACAATATTGTCAAGACGATTGGTTTTCTAATTCTTTAGTTCCAGTAATGCAAGAGTGGTTCTCGAATCAAATTTGGCCATTGTTGCTGTTTTGTCCAGCATTTCCTGACTCTCTCATTAGATCTGATTTAGAACAATGAATTGTGGAAAGGACATTTGCGTGTCAACAGTGTTTTGCGGGAATAGTGAAGTATCTGCCTTATTGGCGTCTCATTTGAGATGTGGAGACTGAACGACACCGAAAGACCCATTGTGTTATTACCGGTGTTGATTAGGCATGTGATAACAACTTGGGTAGAGGAAATGTCAAGTGGGATGGCAATAGAGCGGAGAACTTGTGGAGAGTAGATGACAGTGATCACGTCGATCATTTCTCAATTCACCGCTTGGAACAATTGGTAGGACGTGAGAGTTGTATTCCATCATTTGTTTGGGCGAGCTGTCCTGTGGAATGAAAATGAGTACGAGTATGAATCTCTCGGAGACTATTCACCCACTGGTCGAAAGATACTCGTTTGCGATCATTCTCAGAGATAGAGTCGTACTAAAACGATGTTCACTGTGTGGGAGGTCATTTCGGCATAAATCGTAAGAATAACTTATGTTCGGTTGCAATTCTTGAAGATTTTTAAAAGGAACGAATATGTGGAGACTGAGTTGAGAGAGAATCTCGCTTTGAAGCCCGGTGCATCAGTGGAGACAGTGATGTGTGTGAGACGATCTGACGCATTCACTTTTGGAAGGCACCAAGCATCAAGTGAGTTGAGGTTGAGATCTTCAGACTAGGAGTGGAGAATAGAAGAGATAGTCCATGATGCCCGATTTTCACACGAGGATTTCTTTCACCCAAACTTCGCACGTGATAAGAGGACTGTTCCAGAAAAACGAACAAAATAATCTTCAAAGGGGAGAAAGGAAGAATGAAAAAAATGTTCTGCGAATTGATGGTTAGAAGAGTAACGATGAAGAAAGACAGGACAACGAAAAATTGTGAGTGAATCGAGAACGAAGTTGGTGGACTCAAGATAACTCACATTTCACATCCTGTCCTTCGTGGAAAATGGACACATTCATTTTGGAAGGAATATTCGCTCAAAACTGCCGCTGCTGTTCGGTCAGCTGATTCACGATTCCTGTGTGTGATAAGGAGACAGAAGGACACGACATTGAAAACAATGATAGTGGTGTTAGAAACCCGCTCTGGTTCATAAACCCGCAACCAGCGTGATAAAACCGCCACTTCATTCATGAATTATTCTGTTTTTCTAATGTCCTCTACAGAAGTAATTAAGAAGTTTTTAGGAAGAAGTGAAAAAGAAAAACACGTTCGTGAAAAGTGACTTTCACATAAATGGGCCATGATTCAAACACAATTTGATGTTTCCAAGCCCATGACTCACTGCATGTCTTTCAGCCACAAAACAAGTGTCAATTCTCAAATCCAAATGTTTTTCAAATCCATCCGACCATTGGGAGTGAGATTCAGCGATTCATGGATGAATCACAAAATGTCAACAATGAAGGATGTCTCTTTCTTGAAATCATACCTGTGATTATCCGATAGATAGTACATTCGAAGAAGGAGATAATATCTTGAATCGTACAGAGATTTACGTCAAGAAGACAAAAGGACAGTGACATCGATGATTGTGCATTCAAATGAAGAATAGAAGAGAAGAAAATGAATCCGATCACTGAGACAATGTTTTTTGAAGCTCACAACAACGTACCCAACAAGAAAGCCAGAACAGAGTAGTATTTGATGACAAAGCAGAGTCTCGAAAAGGTCAGATTCAATTACGTCACTTCACGACTGTTTTCGATAGATTTTTTCGAAAATGTGAGAAAAATAGAGGATAATGTGAACAAATGGTGAAAGAGTGAGATTATGATGAAGATCGTTCGGTTGCGGTTTTTTGGACCCCCGTTGCGGGTTTCTGAACGCGTGCGGGTTTCTAACACCACTATGAGCTTAAATATGACGGAATACATGATTTGACTGAGGCAAACAGCATGGAGATTTTGGAAGGAGGAGTGTGATAAGTGTTAACTGAAGTCCTGCAAAACGAGCGGAGATGGGTGAGTGACAGATTAGCGAGGTCAGCTATTGGATCAAGGGGTTGTTTCAGATCAGTGGGAGATGCTGGTGGTGCTGAAACATTTGCTGCAATCGCATCTTCGTGTAGAAGCGATCTCGTTCAATGATCAAATTTTGGTTGATATGAACCAGTTCCAGAAGCACATCCTCCATTCCGGTGAACGTGAACGGGGATATTGATGTGTGTGGTCTGATGGTCCTCCCCCTGAACGTCACACAAACACATATTCATCTCGAAAAAACTTCAATGGTCACTGGAAGGCTCACGGCATCGAGCTTTATTTGTGCTTCCCTTCTATCTTCATGACACAGGCTCGTCGCTTCGACTTCTGCTTCTGTCTCTCCACTACCTCGATCTTAATCATAACGAGTTGTGTCTCCGATGTCGTAAATGTGATCTTGTAGACGATCTTCGTCTTTCTTGGCCGTTCCGAAACAGAAACGTGTAGGTATCAAGAGATCATGAACTCTGAAGTGTTGGACGTTCACAAGGCTGATAAGAAGACAAACGAGACGGAGATTGTTCAAGTCATCTGGTTTGAGAGTGAGTGTGGAGAAAGAGAAACAGTTTTCAATCTGAAACGATTCTGATTGAGTGTGACGAACCTGTAACGCTGCAAGAAGTATTGTTCTGGCGAAAAAAGAAATCCATTTCTGTCGAGATTTGGAGATCTGAGAGTATCAAATCGAGTGCCATATCAGTCGAGTACAAGAAGGAATATGAGATCATGAATTGAGACGAGAAAAATGAAACCGAACCGATGAGAATAAAACGGTAATTATCATCTACTACGGATATGTCATCAAAAACGCGATAAACAGCAGAGGTCGTTGAAAAGCGGTTCAATCGAATATGGATTTGGGAGGATCCAACTCACAGAACGGAAAATTCCGTTCGATGGACTAAACCGGATCATCCAATCATAAATACTCGAAGAGCACCAAAAAAAGAACAAACACGAAGTTTTTTCATCCATTCTGGAAAAAGAATTGCCGATCCCAGGATTCGATCCGTGAGGATTTGGTAGATGATTCTTGATTTCCATTCCTGAGCTGAATGGCCAAGTCCGTTAATCTGAACGAATTCTGGTTCGGCAAATATGGATGAGATGAGTGTAGTGACGATTTGCAGCAACATTTTGAGTTAAGAAAAATCAGCGATTTTCTGTAAAGATCTGAACCTTTATCTGGACATGTTTGATCTCAGACCCTTTATTCCCAGGTTTTCTCTCAAAACACCAACAGTCATTGAAAAGAAAAAGGAGGCTTTGAAGTGATTACGTACAGAGAATGATCCTCAGATTCGCTTGAGCCACATCGCTTCAATCGGTTTATTCTGGTCGTGGGTTGAGATTCCGAAGCAGAGAGGAGAAGGGATGTCGGGGAAGATCCCAGGCTGCTCCAAATCGTCCACAAACAGTCGAGCTTCTCTCGTCCTCATGTTCACTCGAATCGCTGCTGTCTGCCCAGCTCGATCGCATTTCTTGTTTGTTCCAGGTGGCTTGAATTCTCCTCCGGCTTTCCACGTCCCTCCACTGTAAAGAGAGTAGTGGCCACCAATTCCACCGAAATAGGTTCCACACTGCCTGAGTGTGGCATTTTCAGGAAGTGGATGTGTGATGAAGCCAAGTGCTAAAAATATGAGAAGACTTTAGAACACACTCACACTCAATCCTGTCTGTTCTGTTCTTCTGATTTTGAGTTCCCACTCTCCCTCGTCGAACGGAAAAGTTAATGCTGTTCTCCACTCGTTGGGCTCGAGTTTGATGATTTGTGTGAGAGTGGTTGGAGTGAGTCTGTGAGCAGTTCGGTTGATTGTTTTGAGAGATTCTGTTCCAATCCAATCTGTTCGAAGCATCATTCTCATCCTCTCCATTTTCTGTTCTGCAATCTCCAATTCACGAACGTGAGCTAATATGGAGAGCGTCCATTTCGCATGTTCTGTCTTCAAACCATCTGTTCGCACAAGACGAAGAACTTCAACAGAAACATTCTGGTCGTAGGTTGTGATTCCAAGACAGATAGGAGAAGGGATGTCGGTGAAGATCCCAGGCTGTTCGGAATCGTCCACAAACAGTCGAGCTTCGCGAGTTGACATATTCACTCGAATCGCTGCTGTCTGCCCAACTCGATCCCACTTCTTGTTTGTTCCTTCTGGCTTGAACTCTTTTCCGCCTTTCCACATCCCTCCATCCCAAAGAACGAAATCACCACCAATCCCACTGCTATAGTATCCACAATCGTGCTGTGTGGCATTGTCAGGAAGTGGATGTCTGAGGAAGCCAATCACTGAGAGGATGAGAAGAGAGAAGAACACACCCACATTCAAAATTGTGTCGTTTCCTCTGATTTTGAGTTCCCACTCTCCCTCGTCGATCGGAAGAGTGAAGGCTGTTCTCCAACCCTTTTCGATTGTGATGATTTGTGTGAGAGTGGTTGGAGTGAGTCTGTGAGCAGTTTGGTCGAATGTTTGGAGAGATTCTGTTCCAACCCAATCTGTTCTCAGCATCATTCTCATCCGCTCTATCTTTTCTTCCAGCTTCAGGTTCTCTTCCTCCAATGCCTTCATTCGAGTGGACCTGGCGAGTGCTTCCATTCCATGTTGTGTTTCCAAAAGGGCAGTGGTGGCAAGATGAAGAACTTCGATGGTAGTATGATGGTCGTGTGTTGTGATTCCGAGGCAGAGAGGAGAAGGGATGTCGGTGAAGATCCCAGGCTGTTCCTCGTCGTCCACAAACAGACTTGCTTCTCGAGTCGACATGTTCACTCGAATCGCTGCTGTCTGCCCAATTCGATCGCATTTCTTGTTTGTTCCTGGCGGCTTGAGTTCTCCTCCTTTCCACATCCCTCCACTCCATAGAGTGAAATCACCACCAATTCCACTCTTCCTGGCTCCACACTGCTTGAGTGTGGCATTTTCAGGAAGAGGATGTCTGAGGAAGCCAAGCACTGAACAGATGAGAAGAGAGAAGAACACACTCACCTTGACGACAGGATGTTCAATTGTTTTGATTTTGAGTTCCCACTCTCCCTCGTCGATCGGAAAAGTGAAAGCTGTTCTCCAATCTGTGCTCTTTTCGAGGTCGATGATCTGTGTGAGAGTGGTTGGTGTGAGTTTGTGAGCAGTGCTGTCGAGTGTTTTGAGTGACTCTGTTCCAGGGCACGTTGGGAAATGTGCCATTAGGAGTTTCAAATCGTCGTTCTGTGTTTTCAGAGATTTATTCTCTCTCTCGCTCATCTCCTTCGCTTCTCTTGCATCCTCAAGTTCTTGAAGAGTTCTCTTCACTTCATCTGATAGTTTCATTTTTTCTCTTTCGACCTGTCCTTTCTTTTCCTCCATCTGTTCTTTTTCCCTTTCTGATTTCCTTTTCTCCTCTTCCATCTTCGCTCTTCCCGCTTCCGCCTTCCTCTTCTCTTTCTCCACCTTTCTTGTTTGCTGCTCTGCTCTCTTTTTCTCGACCTCAATCCTTACCCTTTCTGCTTCCGCTTTCTTCTTTTCTTCCTCTGCTTCCACTCTCAGTGCCTGTTCGTCATTTCGTAGTTTCCAAACTCCTTCAATTGTGTTCACAATGCATTGGAACGACTTGGAGAGTCGCAGCTGGCGACAAGTTATTCGAGATTCTGCACACTGACCAAAAGAGGAGAGGAAGAGAGAAAAGGGGGATGATCAAAAGAGAAAAGGAAGGCAGACGGGATCCATCATTCGCATCAGCAGCGCTCGCTCTTCCTCTCCACACGAATTCGGAATACTGATCGCTTTGAACGACGCGATGTCCCGAATTAGTTGCAACATTTTCGTCGCTTTGAACGGCGGCTCTCCAAACAGCAGCCAATACAGCACAACTCCCAACGACCACACATCCGCCTCGCAAGTCGCTTCTCCCGACTCAGAGTTCAGTCTCTCCGGTGACACATACAGCTGCGGCATCTCAAATTCAGTGAGGCTCATGTCTTCCGAATATGTTTCCCCAAAACCACCTTCGACGATGAACAGAGGATCAGAGAGGAAGGAAGTTGAGAGAAGGAGGATATAGTGGAAAAACAGACATACAGAGCTTCGCATGGCCATCCCTGCCAATTAAAATGTTCGGAATTCTGATATTGCCGTGTGCCGTCCTTCCGCCTTCGTGGTTGTGCATCAATTCCAGTGCCGACGAAATATCCTCCATCACTTGATATACTTCCTGAAAAAATCAACCCACCAATAAATGGAATATAATTAGGAGAGAAAAATTGCACTTTGACGAAAAAGAATTCTCATAAAAGGAGATTGATGAACACACTTCGCGAGGCATCAGGGCTTGTCTTTTTGTGTAGTCTTGAACAACTTCGGAAAGAGGTCTTCCACCCAGTTCCATCACCATAACTTTGATGTCGTTTATTGCGATGACTTCCTTAAGTTTGATGATTCGAGGATGGTCGAAAGTTTTCAGTCGTCCAGCTTCTTTATTGAATTGATCGATGTCGTTTTGAGTTAAGCACTGCACTATCTTTCCTGTGTAGTGGATATTGGTCGACTTTTCAATCATTTCCACAACCACTACAGTACCGCCAGAGTACACGATCCGAACACATGAATCTGAACAAGAACCACAATCGAAATTCATTCATGAACAACAAGAACATGACAAACAGCCTTCGGGAACTTTGATACTATCAGCCATATTCCACAATCAACTTGGTTTAATGTGGTTGGTGATTGCGATCAACCCTTTTATAATAGAATATGATATCCGAAGCATTGAAAGATGAAATGAATTCATAAATTCCACAAAACAGGACTTATTGTGGTTGGAATTGAAACAAATCATGCACCCTTCAATGCACAAAAATGATGAAATGCTGCTTCCAAAACAGAAAAGACAACAAAAAACTCGCATTCTTTTATGTTTTTACACTTTTCTGTTGATTCTGAGCTGTATCATTCACTTTTTTCGAAATTTATGAAATATTCACCGTTGAATCCCTTTTAACGGTTTTCCGTGTTTTGATTTCCATTGGGTTGGTCGTCCTGGTCGATAATATTGGAGGTTTCAGAGTCGGTCAATGACGATGTATGGCAGATTGTTGTATACGGTCCAAGCAGTGAAAGGGAGATAGAGTCCATTAGATACGTATTCGAATGATATGTTCCGTAGTTCAGGCTTATTTGCGGCACGAAAGCTCGTTCATTTCCTGAGATGTGCGCGGCTTCTGTGGGAGGAGCAAAGTCCATCTGGAGAGATAGCGGCAGAATTCTCTCTTTTGTGGACGTGGCTTCGAGCCAGAGATGATGAATAAGGATGAGACCAAGAAGGTTCATCAGATTGGACAATGACTGTGCGAAGAATGGTTTGATCAATTCCTTTTGTGCATTTCTTGCTCCAAGAATAAGAGAATGACCAAAACAGCTCTGGTTTAATCATTAAAACCGTTCAATGGGATGATTAAAGTGAATTGTGACTATTTCTCTTCAATTCAGTAAATCCAGTTCGATCCTGCCCTTAGTGTGTTCTCTCGTTAATTTGGATCCTCAATCATGACATACCTGTTTCCTGAAAAGGCCTCCCGTCGTTTTCGGAGAAGTTGGAATTCATTCTATGAAATTGTGACCAGTTTTTCCGAGACTCAGAACAGTCCACAAGCGTATTATGTTGAACGAATCATCGAAATCCTGAATAGTGTGTCCATCACTTTTTATAAGATTTTCAGATCGATCTAGCCAAACCGAAGGCTTATTTAATCGGTTTTATCTCTTTGAAACAGACAAAATGTGGTCAATGCTGGTTACACTCGTGAAGAAGTTCTCCTTCAATGACAACTGGAATGCCAGATATGAAATCGGACGGACCATCAAAGAAACACTGAAACAATCCAGTTCAATTTTTTGTCCTACCACGTTGGGGAGTTCTTCTGATACTCGAAGAAACGATGTCCTCAAAAGTGCGACCATCCATCTCCTCGATTTCGTTCTCATCGAGATGGGACGGCTTCCTTCCGTGCAGACTGACAAGTATCCCTTGAACATGATCGATCCACTTTTGCCATACATGCTCTTATTCATCACATCGTCGGACCCAACCATCAGAGACAAAGCTGCCTCCATCCTCCATTCGGTGACCTCCGTCCTGCCAGACGAGTGCATCCCAGCATTATGCAGTGTTGACACTGTCGCTCTCCATGCTGATTTATCTCTGCACGGACCCCACGAGTGGGAAAAATCACCGATCAACGTGGCAGCTGCTTCAACTCTGCTCGGACATCTTTCAGCTCTTTTTGCGGATGCAGATGTCTCATCGCCTTGTATCGAAACAGTCAAGCTTTTTGTTCGGATTGCTTCGTCTCTCCTGACATCAGAGGAAGCACTCCACAACATGGCCAACTGCCTCCCACTCACGCTCCTCGTGACGGCACTCACAGCTGCCCCGCCTTCCCACCATCTACCAATTTTGAATATATTCATGGAGTTCTTCACATCTTGCGAGATCTACATCGAGATCCAAGAGCCAACCATGATCCGCCTTCTTGCCCTCCTCCCTCCCAACGCACGCTCAGATGATCCGATCCTCGTCGTGCTGTCGAAGATTGTGACACGTCTCACTTCTTCCTCCTCACTCTGGCACGCCTTGTTGACATGTCTATCAAACTCTGAACCATTCTCAAAACTCGCCCTGTCTCTTCTGGCCATCATCTTCACAGACACAGATGAGAAGTTAACGTTGGTTGTGCCGCCTCAGATCGAGCCCAAGATCACCCGACTCCTTCTGAAGGATCTGGATGAGCTTTCACTGTCATTCCTCCTCTCTGTGCTTGGCCATCGTGCAGATCGCTCGAATGGAGACAGATTGGAGGACGACGAGGCACAGCGGATTGTGGAGAAGCTGTTGGAGATCGAGCAGCGATATCCTCTCCACACGGACACACAAGAAACCAACAAGACAACCACGGATGGAACGACACTGTCAGCACATGTCGAAGGGAAAGGAGAACCAACATCGTCAGCCAGAACAGGGACGAGTGTGAGCGAGCTTGTGGATGTGTGGCGAGTGATGCGAATGGATGTGTCTTCGCTTGCTGGCTCGCCGTCTGGATTGGAGAGACTGCACGTGCTGTATCCACTCGTCTTCCAGCGATTGAAGGAGAGAGGGAACACACTCTTGAGCAAAGACAAGCAAGCTGAACGAATAAAACAGACGCTGCTGCCTACTCTGGTGCGTGTCTGCTCGGAACTGACCCCACTGCTCCGAACAGTTGATTCCTTCCCTCTCGTCCACCTCGTCTCGTCATTCCTCAACTTGATTCGTCAACCTGCGAGTCGACTCCCAGATTCGTATGTTCGAGTGAAGGAGTTCTTCCTCCGAGTGGACGAGGTGACACACGGACTGGATGCATACGACATCACACACCACACCATCTTCCCCCCTTCTTCCACAGAGCACTCCTCAGCTGGTGCGGATTGTGCCATCTCTCGTCCCATCCCTCTTCTGGAATTCTTTGTGGACTTCGAAGTGAATTGCATTGGAGTGAAAGAAACCGCTTTCATCCAAAAGCGCAACACGACAGCGACAGCTCAGACGCGACGACAACTCCTTCTGCATCTGCTGTGGGCGATGAGAAGAACGAATGATTTCAATCCTTCTGCTGTTTGTGGAGTGCTTCTGTCTTTCCCTCATCTGCCGCCTGGCACAACTAAGCTCGTCAACTCGCTCAAGGACATCATCAGTGTCACTCGCCGATACTATCAGGAACCAACGTTCAATCCATCCCTGCCTGTTTGTTCAGAGGAAACCTGTCGATTGTTCAGTGTTCTTTTGCTGCGAGCTGTCCCAAACGAGGTCGACAGCGAAGAGAGATGGCGAGTGGTGCTTCGCGAGGAAGGGTCGGAAGACATGCTGAACGTGATTCTAAACAAGTCACTCGCCGAATTGGGGATGAAGATTGGGATGAACTGCACTGTCGCGTCATTCATCTTCGAACCTTCCACGATACTCGGAATTACGACACCAGCTCACATTCCTCCAGCGATTCGAGGGATGTAACCGGCTTGTCGACGGAATTGACAGTATTCTGGGTCAGTCTCATCAAATCCCCTTCACTTATCGTTTATTTTGTGAGTTATCTGGCTTTGTACTTGTCTGCGGATATTGAAGATATGTCACGATTTGTTCTGACACATTGTACCATATTCCGCAAGCTAAGGCACTGCCTACACTCACGTTTTTCTGTTTGTCACTTTTCAGTTATTTCTGAGTTGTATCCTTCGCTTTTTCTCAATTTATGAGACAATCCCCTTTGAAATAGTTTCAGGGGGGTGAATCGTTAAATCTTCTTTAAATTGCGCTCTGATACCAGAGTCCGTTCATTTTCGACTGTGTCCCATAATTATTGATGACAGCAATCTCCAGCTCAATGAATGATCAGGTCTCTCTAAGATCAGTTTCAAATGAACTTTACCCTGATGGTATGCCTTTCTTTCAATATAATTCCATTTTGACCATCCAGCCTTCCAGAATTGGGATGGCACACCTCACCAATCGACATCCGAGAAATCTGTCGTCTATCACTCTCTAGTATCCCTGATTCAACATGACTGTGTATTTACTGATGATTTCGTCAAGAAAGCCGTCTTGTTTCTCGAACAAATCAGATATTCGAACGAAGACGACGCTGACAGCTTTATTTGTCCAGCTATGGAGTCAACTGATCAAAATCTGATGGAATTTATGCAATCATACATGATCCTTCTTTCTTGTGCCAATCATTCACTCATCACTGCAACGATGAAGATGCTCGACAGTCTTCACCACAACACATCGACACGGATGCACCTGAGGCTGGCCAATGTGGGTCTAATCACTCATATCCTCACCTCTCTGAACCCACTATCTCTGTCCATTGCTGATACTCAAGACATCCACTCTTATCTCATCTCCATCATCACTCTTTCCCTCTGGCTGTCAACTCCGTATGCACTGAACAAACTCGAAATCGAGGATTCGTGTGAACAACAAACTATTCACGAGACCGTCTTAAACCGTGTTCTTGTCCCATCAGAAGCATATATACGCCATCTGTGTACCAACTACTCGTTCATCGCTGATGGAGTTTCGTCTGAAACGTTCTCGTTTCTTTTAACTCGGCCACTGGAAATATCTTCATTGTACCAACCAACATTGACTTTTGTGTTGGACTTACCCATTATTCTCACGATCCCAAGCTCACTCTCCTACAGTCGGTCGGACTGTTGAGTAATTTGTAACTCGTCACATCAAACGTGCCACTGTAGAATTCTTTGTTTTCACGAAAATGAAAAAAGTGTCAAACCTCCGTCTAAGTCGTGTGTCGGTATTCGATGTTCTTTCAAAAAGATCATTCAGAATTTCATAGAACATTTCATACATCGTTGTTTTGCTCATTCATCACCTGTCTTTGTCATCGTGCTCTGAGAGAATGAGGAGAGTACTCAATTGGAAAAAATGAGACAATATTGGACGATACCGTGTCAACGTATTGTTGACCTATTGTGCTGTGCGCATTCAATGGTCTCATGCAATCAGCTTGCGAAAAACGACGAATCAGTCGAGGAGGAGAAAAATGGTCTACTTTCGTTGAATCTGAAACTGGAGTGCTAGACACGATAAAAGAGGACTAGATAAGAGATATATCCTGAAATCAAACCTAAATTGTTGATAGAGAGTCTACAATAGCACATCGTTTGACGATCCAATCAACACAATCATCTGATTTCCTGAGACTCGATTCAATGCTGATCATCCGAATTGAGAGTTCTTCAATGATTGTTTGTTAAAGTGTGATGAATCTGTCCAATATCCACTAATTTTGATTTCACTCCTTGTCTCAATCTTGGAATCTACACTTTCAAATTGTATGTCGAATTAGTAAATTGTTTAAAGTCTCAAACTAAATCTGTTATTTGGATGATAAAAGACAACGTCCTCGTAGTCAAACAGGAGTTGACAAAGAGTTGTGATTCAAATCCCGTTCTAACTAGTGGATGGGATAACACCAATATATAGGCCTCAGGTTGAGAAAGTTACACAGGAAAGCTGACAAAGAGAGGGATACCTTGAGATTTCAACCTTGCTAATGAATATCAGTGTGTTGATTGGGTTGTCTAACGATGTGCTATTGTAGACTCTCTATCAACAATTTAGGTTTGATTTCAGGATATATCTCTTATCTAGTCCTCTTTTATCGTGTCTAGCACTCCAGTTTCAGATTCAACGAAAGTAGACCATTTTTCTCCTCCTCGACTGATTCGTCGTTTTTCGCAAGCTGATTGCATGAGACCATTGAATGCGCACAGCACAATAGGTCAACAATACGTTGACACGGTATCGTCCAATATTGTCTCATTTTTTCCAATTGAGTACTCTCCTCATTCTCTCAGAGCACGATGACAAAGACAGGTGATGAATGAGCAAAACAACGATGTATGAAATGTTCTATGAAATTCTGAATGATCTTTTTGAAAGAACATCGAATACCGACACACGACTTAGACGGAGGTTTGACACTTTTTTCATTTTCGTGAAAACAAAGAATTCTACAGTGGCACGTTTGATGTGACGAGTTACAAATTACTCAACAGTCCGACCGACTGTATTTCGAGGACGACATCACGATTTTGAGACTTCTCTTCGAATTTTTAAGGACTGTGAAGAATTGGAACAAACGTGATGGGAAACACTCTCAGAAAGGGCAGATCATCATTCGTTCCCTGCAAACGGAAGGCTTTGATGATGTTCTCCAACAAAGACTGCAAAACACAAGCACAAGCTTCAACGCACGGGGCATTGTGAGCTACTCGGTCGAACTGAACAAAATGCGTGGTCTGAACTTTACGGAGTATTAGTAGAAGACGAACTGGATCGACGAAGACACAGAAGTGCTGGCACGTTCAGCTCTCACCGAATCAAGCTCACGTTACCGAAAAAGAATCTACTGATCATGAAAAATCAAAATCCTAATTCGAGGTAACTCAAAACCAGAAGGGGCTATAGTTGGGCCACGATCCTCACTAATCGAGGATGAAACAGGTGAAAAAGCGAGTATATCGTGATCATCGAATCTGTCGTGTCGATACTTTGCCTCGACTTGTCTTGTGTCCTCCGGCACTGCCCGTCATCCTCACACTCAAGTTCATTCACGCAAAACGACCTTCACAACTCCTGCTGAAGTCTCCTCACTGGAATGGCCGATTCTCAACACAACTTGCTTCTATGAGGTGAGTTCCTTCATAAATCAGGAGCGATTCTGCTTTGTTTTTTGACAACGGAAGGGTGGAGCTGTTTGATCGTCCAACCACCGCAGAACCTCCTTCTTTGGTCGAAGCGATCATCTGAATCATGTTTTCAGATGTCCTCACCAATTATTCCCGAGCAACATTCAACAGCAGACATGCAAGCTCATCCATACTGCTATCGACACCGACGTTGTCTCATCCAAAATGTGCGGTCCTACTCACCAAAATTCGTGGGACATATTCAGTCCTTCCGTTCAATTCATCATGCTGCTTCCCGTTCAGCCCCAAAACACAATATTCATCTCTTGGTCAATCAATCCTCCATCAAAGCCATCACGGCATGGGTTCGGTACGTAGGTTGAAGTTCGGCATATATCGGGGTGGCGGGAAAAACTTGGGCGGGCTCTTAGTCGATTCTGGCACTATTTAGCTTAATTTTCACTTCATACAGTGCCTTTACATGTTTCCTATTTTCAAAAAACACCAAGTAAAAAAATCATAGTGTCCTGACCAGAGAGAACAGCGAGGTGAAAGATCAGATCTGAACGACTATGACTCTTTTTCTCAACAAAATGGAAAATTTCAGACATTTAGACTAATTTACACTCATTTCAGAAGAAGATGTAGCAATTGAATCAATACATGACAGGGAAATATCATCGAGATTTTTAACTCTGTTTGAGAATCGCCGTTGTCACGTCATCTTTTTCAGGATGAAACGAATCGACCCCCTTCATGAATGCACGGGGCATCGTGGAAAGTGCCAATCATCACATCTGACGTCATGATCAAGCGGTGAAACACGACATCGTTGATTCAGGGATAAAACCAGACTGGTTTGTATTTCTTGCCGTTTTCTCATTACTCCTCCCGTATTCAAAGGAATCTGAATATAAACACTGAATTGCAATTTTTTTCGATCATCGACGTTGTTTTCAGGATCTTGGTCATTATTCATCAGGATATGTGTAATCACCATGCTGGACAGAAGCTACAGCCAGTTCAATGACTGGCTGGGAGATCAAACTACGAATTGACGACAAAGGAAGGATGATCATCACGATTCTGGAAAAAAATCTCGATGACATTTCCCTGTCATGTATTGATTCAATTGCTACATCTTCTTCTGAAATGAGTGTAAATTAGTCTAAATGTCTGAAATTTTCCATTTTGTTGAGAAAAAGAGTCATAGTCGTTCAGATCTGATCTTTCACCTCGCTGTTCTCTCTGGTCAGGACACTATGATTTTTTTACTTGGTGTTTTTTGAAAATAGGAAACATGTAAAGGCACTGTATGAAGTGAAAATTAAGCTAAATAGTGCCAGAATCGACTAAGAGCCCGCCCAAGTTTTTCCCGCCACCCCGATAGGTCAAAGGTTCGGAATGTAGGTCTGAGTTCGGCAGGTAGGTCACAGGGATGAAATGGATTGAGACGCATTTTTGGGTGTTGTGAAGATGAAATTGACGACATGTTTTGCTTTTTGACTCTGATCTACTTGTTTTCAACTCGTTTTCACAAAAAATGAGAGAGCAACAAATGAAGGAAGAGTGAAAGGGAACATATATTAAACATCGCATCAAAATGGTCGAGATTTGTGTGACTAATGTTGACGAAATATCCTTGATAGTCAGATCTGTCCACTTTCATGTTGACTCGCTTTTCTATTTCTAGTCGTCAAACTGGATCATAAAACGGAAAATGCAGTTAATATGCTATGAATGAGTGACATTGAGGGTGAAAGTTAGGAATCGAGCAAGATATAGTGTCAAATGAGCTAGTTTTGTACAGAATCAACACTCCCGTTTTATTGTTTCAAATAACTTAGTTTAATCAATTCAAACCATTTTTTGGGGCAAAACCTTATCTTTTCACTTAATCACAACTGAAGTTGATCAAACCCATTATTTTATCAAATGACGTCAGGAAGTGTCAAGGCTGAGAATTGTTGTGAATGGTAATGAAATATGATTAAAGAAGACTCACTTACTCCTTTCTTCGAAGAGAAACCAAAATACTGCTCTCTTGTCATGTAGAAAAATGTCATGACAATTGACGCTGGTGCTCTTTCTCTTCCAACAGCAATGGGTGCGGTTTTGATGATTGTGAGTGTGATTGAATCTCTGTGACAGCCATTTTCGCCGTTCGGTTGTTCTCAACGAGTCTTCAGGTCCAACTCAACAGTATTTCATTCGTCACCTCGAGTAGATCGTCATATTCTCGTTTCCTTTCTCTCTGCCAATCTTGTGACAAAGAGGACAATGATTTTACTGCGACTGTTCCACACAGAGCGAGAGCGAGCGATTTGGATTCAGAGAAGTCAGCGGATGGATCGAAAGACGAGCTGACGTGAGGACGGAATAGACAAGCGTGCGACGGGAGACTGAGTGAGGAGGCAGCGGGAGATGATATGGAGAGCTTCGAAGTACGGCGAGACTGACCCGGATCGGGTTGTGTCGTCGAAGGTGACCATGTCGTCCTTCAGAGGGAGGTCGGTGATCATGCACACGTACTGCAGCAGAAACAAGGTTGACCTCTCTTTGTGCTTCTTGAGGCGAGTGGACGGAGGGAACGCCATGTCGTTCGTCTTCTGGGCATCAGCGTGGGGAGGGATGGAGAGAGGGAAGCAGGCAAACAGATTTGTGAGGTGTCCTCCACGTCCTCCGTTGGATGCTCCTCCCCATTCTGAGCCTCGTCCACCAAACGACTTCTGCAGCGAGAACTGTCGGAACTCGTCCATCGCGTCGAAGTTCTCGTCGTCCTCCTCGTCCTGAAGTTGAGTTGTGAGGTCAGTCGCTTGTCCTTCCTCCGCCTCCGACGGGACACTGTCGGAGAATGGAGTGGGTGTGTCTTGGAGAGTGAACGACGACGAGGATGCAAGTGAAGACTGGCCGCGAGGGAGTGACGGTGATGAGATGTCCAGTGCACGTTGTGAGACTGGTCTCGAGGCGAGTCGTGGGAACGTTCTCGGCGTGCTGGGAGCTGGTGGAGTGGTGGCCTGTGTAGAGACGGACGGGGGAAGGGTGGGTGTCTGTTTGAGGTGTGGCGACTCTGACTTGCGATCGTCCATCGCGCTGGACGGGGAAGGAGTGTCGAGCTCCTCGTCTGTGGCGTTTTCTGTAGTTTCTTCTTTTGTGTGTGTGATCTGGTTTCCGTGCAAATCGAGTGTGTTGTCGTGGGACGAAAGGATGAACGACGACACTCGCTCGTCTCTGAACTCCGTCTCGTCGAAGTCCGCATCTGCCGACGTTTTGATCACATTCCACCTGCCCACCACGCTCTGTATGTTGCAGAAGCTGTTGGGCGGTCTCTGCTTCAGCTTGATGGCAGTGTTGAGGTGGAGATAGAGCGAGGCACGTGTGGCTTCGAAATCGGCTGACTCTTCCTTCCCCAGCTGGATAATGGCCGTGCACACTGCACATCCAGACTGCTTCGAATGGCGGTCTTGACTGTGAAAGCTCGCAAGCTCGTTCCACTTCTCCTCGCGAGCGTGTTTTCTCTCTGCGTACTGCGACATTCGCTTGATCATGACCGACATCTCCATCTTAACAGCTTCGCGTGCATCGGGAGATGAAGCAGAAATGTACAACTTGGCGATGCGGGTGAGTGTGGCTTTCGTCGGGGCGAAGGGGAGAAAGGCGAGGGAGAGTGGGGACATGTCGTGGAGGAACACCTTGAAGAGATGGTTCAACACATCGAAGTTGTCCTTCGTTGTGGCGGAGCGGTTGTAGCGGCTGATCTGGTTTTGGTAGAGGAACGAGCGAGGTCCGATCGAGAGAGGGAATATCTGGTTGGAGGCGAAGAGTGGGATGAGCGAGTCAAGCGACACAATGACACGGTGAGTCTTTGGGAACGAGATTGGATGAGACAGGGTAGACTCGATGCGGCTGAATGAGACGAGAGGGACTGAGGATTGGGTCTTCTGCCGCGGAGCAGATCGGGCGAGAAGAGAGTCGTCAGGCTGGACAGTCGACGAGATCGGGTAGAGCGTGGAGAGGAAAGGGGCGACGTTGAAGAAGGAGAAGACCAGCGCGATGCCGTTCTTGTCTTTGAAGGAGAGCAGGCGAGCTTTCGACGAGTGGATGAGAGTGTAGATGAGTGCGAAGGACGTGGCGCAGATCTTCACGCAGTAATCAATCACCAACAACTCGAACTCACCATGCTCAGCGAACTGCTCACTCGACTTCCGTCCTGCTGCGGTGCGCTGGATGGTGTGGATGAGAGAGACGCTCTGGCAGACGATGGAGGAGAGGATGATGACAGACAGCGACGGACTCGTCTGCGGATAGGGTCGGCTCAAAGCGACGCAGAATCGGAGCAGAAGGTGCAGCACAGACAAGTCGGGGAGAGCAGCGAACAAGAGCGAGGATGTTTTCGAGTTCTGAATGTCGAAGGACTTAGCGAGGCCCTGCTCGAGATTGCCTAACACCTGTCCGAGGCATTCGATCCGCTTCATCAGCTCTTCGGCGAAGAGAAGGGGATTGGACACTGCAAACAGAGACCTCGCAAACTGAGAACAATCGTCGATTCCTCGCATGGTGTCGATATGCTGTGTTGCTGATGTGGCTTCCTGTTGTTCGGCGTAGAGAGCAGGCGGTCGTTCAGCAGAGTAAGTTATTGTTTGGCTTCCTCCCGCTTTCCGTCGCTCATCCGACGCGAGCAATTGGGCGACGTTCTCGACAGAGTGCTGATGGACGAGGAAGAGGACAGGGGCGTACTCCTCCATCAGCACGTCGATGAAGTACTCGCCCGCCTTCACGTGCGACAGCGAAGACGTGAACACGAGTCGCAGGTGGGAGAGAGTCGGCGCAGGTGGGAAGATGACCAGCGGGGGATGGAGGAGCGTGTTTGTGATGGTGCCCTGAGTCGTTACGAGGGCGGGATGTGACTTGTCATTGCTCGACTGTACTGGCTGAACGCCTTCGACTCCGACGACTGAAAAATGAACGATCGTTTGTCCTTGTTCAGATTGGCGTGCGACTGGTCTTGCATCGACGAAGGAAACACGAAGGCGAGCTTCCCATCCACCATCACCGACTTGACCGACTCTTCGACGGAGTACGTGCAAACTAGGTCGGGATCTAGAGTGAACGTGGCGTCCTCTTTCATCGCAGCATCAGTCGGCTTGTTGGTAGTCGCGGTGAGTTTGGCATTGTCTTCCATTTCGTTGTGGAGGAACGAGACAAGTTCTTGTCTGTCCTTCTCGCCCCACACGAGCACAGGCGAGCGAGTGTCCGAGTCGAACATCGCCCAAAAGGCGCTGCTGTTGATTGGAGCAGGGCCTCCAACCACGACGACTTCTCCCCACAGCCATACTTGGTCAGTGTGGCCTCCTTCACCATTCTTCCGACGGGCGAAAGAAGCGAGTGTCCCCGCTTGACAGCCACTGTCAGAATCTGAGTATTCTCAAAATCCTTTGAGTGCGCTTCGGTGAAGGAGTCTGTGATTTGAGGCTTGCTCGATGTCATCGAGTGCTTGGCTGTTGACTTGCCTTGTTTGGAAAGAGCGTCCTTCAAGTTCAGCTCGCTCTGTATTCTGTCGCGGATGAGGGTGTGCAGGAATGTTGTCGTGGTGTGCTCGAAGTGATGCAGCTTCGACATTTTCTCACCCTCCTTCACGTCCAGCCCGTCCTCCTTTGCCTGCGACAACGCTCGATCCCAATCGGCGAGGGAGAGTGGATCACCTAAATCTCGTCCTGACCCGTCCGCGTCCACCGTTGTCCTCTTCACTGTGTCGTCGCTGTGTACACGGAACGGATTCGGAAGAGGATGCTGTGTTGTGTGCTGAGGGTCGTCCTTGGTTTGCTCGGACGGTGATTCTGACCAGGAATCGATGTTCTCTGAGGTCGTGCGTGGGGATGTCTTCGTCTTTGCTTGGAAGTCTTTCACAAGCAGTTTGAGCTTGAGAGCGATGTGTCGTTGTATCTCCTGCGCCGAGAACGAGACGAGAGTGGTGTAGCTTTCGATGAGATCGCGTAGCATCCACAGCGCGTGCACCAACGACTACCTCTCCCTCTGTCGCAGCTTCTTGTCGGAGATGTTCCACTGATCAAACGTGTCCCACCCATTGGTGTGTCTGGTGTGCGGGTTGGAGTTGGCGGAGGGCGACATGTTGTGGTAGAAGAAGTCCGGCGAGGACATCGCCCAGAACGAGGACGGTGGGAGGATGAACGGCGACAGCAGATAGTTCGGTTCGTGCCACGTGAGGGACGTGGAAGTGGCGTGTGCTGGCTCGTAGAAAGGCGAGAGATGTATGTCGGCGAGGTTGATGGGGTGGAGCAGATGGAACGAGGGAGGCATAGCACACGTGTGTCTGTTGACGAAGTGGTACTGGGGGCTTGTGAGGAGAGGGTGGGCAATGGACGATGGTTGGAGTCGGAGAGGCTCGCTCTGCTTGTCTTTCGTGTCGAGTGGAGTGAAGAAGCGTGTGCAGTGTGTGTGAGCAGGGTGGAGGGGAGCAGGGACGAGGGCTGAGTTGTACAGACTCTGCAGAAGGAGGGGGATAAGGTAGTGTTCGATCGAGGCGGGCGACAAAAGGAGGAAGAACAGGTCTCTGTAGCAATCGCGGATGTGCAGAGCGGCTGAGCTTCCCACAGCGTTCGACTCAGCCGCGATCGACATGCTCATCCAGCTTGTGTCTTCCTTTTCTTGCGATCGGGGCTGTGTGATGGCCACAGGCGGAGAGCATGCCCCAAAATGAAGCCAGCCCATCAAACCGCAGCGGAAAGCGCGGTCTTGGAGCTGTTTGACGGTGTGCGGTGGGGAGAAGAGAATCAAGTGTCTGAGAAGCGTCATGGCCTGGAGAAGAGGATATAGAGTGTGCAGTCCAATCGAGGCGACAAGGCGTTCGGTAACAGAAGTGAACGGACCTGCTTTTGATATGATCGATTGGTGGAAAGGAACCAATGTATGGAGGAGAGAGAAGAGAATGATGGTGGAGTGGATGTGGAGGAAGGAGGAGAGCGAAGGATACTCGTCGAGGAGGGTGATTGGGCATGATGCGATGGACGAGAGAGGAAGAGCGCTCGCCGGTGATGTGTCAATGTTGGTGGAACAGAAATTGGCAAAGTCAATCGAAATTGAGGGCAGGAATGGGATTGTTGTCGGGATAGAGACGGTTGGTGGTGAATAAAGAGGAGGAGGATCTCGATTGCCACTTCCAGCTGTGGCTCAAGTTTGCGTTGATCCAGAAAGGAGGCAAGGAGAGAACGGGTTGAATGGGAGAAGATGAGTGACAATAGTGACAGGGAGAGCAACATAGTTGAGAGTAAGATATTGTTCCGTTTCTGTGAGGGATTTAGGGTTCAGGATAAAGAGCAGAGTGCCTGTGTGTATGAGACGAGAGCTTTAACCGCAGAAGAGATGAGTATGCTGTGTATCTTTCGAATTATGGTGATTGAAGGCAAATTTGGAGGCTGAGGAGCGGATCGGAACGGACATTCTATGAAGTGCTTTTCACGTCGTTTGAACTCTGGCGGATCGAACAGAACTTGACGATTGCGGTTTGGTTTCAAGAGAGTTATCTTGATAAAAGGAATATGAGGCAGCGACCACTGACGATGTGAGGGCATAGTTGGATTACAGAAGTGGTGGAGAAGGATTGTCGAATGAAGGATGTAGCATTGTTGGGAGACTGAAATAAAACGTGGACAGTTATTGAGATGTTTGTCTTGATTATTTCCTGAGAGAAGAATCAAAACGAGAGAGATCTGACCGAAGACGGGTCATTCTGTGGAGACTGCGACACGCTGCCGGAAAACTGATATTTTCCATCTTTTCCCCATATCCTAGAAGTATACACGAAGAGAGACAAGGTGTACGACGAGTTTAATCAACTGTCGTGGTGGAAGAAGATCGGACTCATTATAATTTCTGAGAGTTGCGATGAAACTGATCTAGTGAAAAGATAAACTTTTGCCCCCAAAAATTGCTTGATTACAACAAATGAAGTGTTTTGAAACAAGAAAAAAGGGGTGTCGATTCTGAGTGGGAACGACCCAAATCTGTGGATGATACAATGATCATCGAAACTGCTTCGACTATGTTGTACATCTCTTTTTTACATATTACATTCCCTTCAAATTCACCTTTAAGGCGTGATATTTCTATAATTCACATGATGAATTGAAAATGAGAAAGAAAAACGAAATTTTGACCCATCACAAAAGTGTTTCGTTTTCATTTCTCATCTCTCCAATTTTCACTCATCATGTCGCAATACTCCATTAAATCATCAATTAAATGTGAATATTTGACGTTTATTGTCAGTATCATCTCATAGGAACAGAAAAGTGACAAACTTTGAATCAGCAGGTTGATCATCTGTTCCATCGAGTTGAATTTATGAATGGATGAAATTTTCAAATCGTGTGTATTTTCTCCCTGGTCACTGTATCGTGATCTTTCTGCATTTTGAACTCTTCAATTTAGCATGAAAAAGGAGAAAGACCTACGATCCGAACTTCGACCTACCATCCGAACCCATGCCGCCATCACATCGTCCACAGTCGATCTTCCCCTCTCCACACACTGTATTGCCGCTGCAACATTTATTTTCGGGAAATTTCGGATCTTATTGGGGGAGAAGCTGTGAATCAACCGCTGATCGAACTGATCATTAGATCCTCTCTGAATAGCGGTATTACTTGGGGACGAAATGCAATACACATGATTTGGATAATTTCAGTTCGCATACTACATTTTTTAAGCTGATTCACGAGAAAAGAACATCGATCAGACGATCCAACCCAAAATTATTTCCAATCACTCAGCCGTAAGTGACACCTTGTCTGACCGGTCATGTCTGTGATGACTGATTCGAAAGAACCCATATTGAACCCGATGTTCGAACTTATTTCGCCTTCCAGCCATTCTGGAGATGAGAAGGAGACGAAAGTGACAGTTTGCTCTCTCTTTCCGGACTAATTATGAAACCCACAGTCACTTGCGAAAATTCTCATCAATCTTGCCTGCGATGAAGCGCCATCCCTGAAAATCTCTCTCATGGACGTTCTTTTCGTTGTGGCTTCAGGTTTGTTCGATTGATTCAATCAACTCGATGTCTTTATTTGTGATCATCTCAGAAACTGAACACGGCCTGGATTTTGTCTTGCAGCATGCTCCAGTACTTTTCCTTGCACAATTGTGTGAACAGATGCCTCTGTCGTCCTGCCCTGTTTGCTCCTCTTTTCAACGATTTTTCTTCAGCTCTCTCTCCCAAAACTGTTGCTCCTGATCGGTGTGGTCATGTTGTACTTCTTCATTCTGTCCTGAAATCCGTTTGTCTCGCTCAGGGATGTCGTCAGAAGACAGAAATCTTCGTATCTGTGAATCGTCGCTCCCATCGTCACTCCTCATGCAGTTCGTCACCTCCAGAAATGTTCTTGTCCGCTTGTCCGTCTGCGTTCATTCATCTTTTTCTTCTCTCAGATCGGGAAGTTCCTACAAATGATGACGTCAACCGCATCTTCCTCTTCCGTCTTCCTCTCTCGCCACGAGGCCGCATTCCGCGCGACACTCGAAGAGATTGAGAAGAGCCACTTGTCCCCTTTCTTCTTGGAAAGTTTGACAGCGATCATGTTCTCTCCCAACGACACCATCATGCGCCTCGTCTGCCAGTCCCTCAGCCGACACGCTAACAATCAAGAAGCTGCTTCCATGTTGGCCTACCACCGACTCATCTTCTCCCCTTCCGATCCAGCTGTGAAAACAGTCACGTTCATCGAACGACTTCGCGGGGCTCTCACCGACCACCTCGAGCAATTGAAATCACTCTTCACTTCTGCTTCCATCCAACACCAATCCCTCGAAAAATCAACATTCACCACGATCGGCAACATCTGGGAATTTGTGGTTAGTGAACTCCACTTCCTCGATCATGCGTCCAATCTCAAGCATCTCGCGAAGTCTGAAATCACACAGATGATGGTGTCGATCATCAACGTGGGTCTTGACTTGATCAAATCTTCACCGATTCCAACACCCACCACATCGCCACTCGAAGAGTCATCCATCGTGAGCATCCACGATCTCTGGTCCTTTGTCAACAACAGAATCTCTTTTTGTAACAATCTCCATCTTCTTCGTGATGACCACTCTGTTGAGCTTTTCGTCTCAGCCATCGACGCCGTCCTCCACAAAACGAACGAACTTGTCCACACCACAGCCACTCTGAGCAGCGCTGCAGTGACGTCACTCCATCACACTTTGGAGATCGTGTCGAGTGGAATGAAAATCCTCTTCGAACGAATTCAAACACTCTCCTTCTATTTCGACAAGGTGTGATTTGTTTCTTGTCATCCTCTTTGAAGGACTTGATCACTCTGAAAGTCTTCCCTCTCGTCAAGACCGCCATCACAACATGTCTTGAACTCCCATCACACCTCACACACGTCCCAACCGACCAGAAGGATGCGTTGAATGCGACAATCAACTCTGTGCTGACTATGTCATGGAAGATCATCACATATTCACTCAACCAGCGTGTGAAAAGTTTCAATCCAGCTATCGAATCACTGTTTGCGGAAGGACCGGACTTGTTCACGCTTGTCGAGCAGATCAGTCGACACTTCAACACGAATCTGTGTAAATCTCAATGAAATGATGCAAATAATATATGAGCGTGGAAAAAAATCAAATTTTACTGAATTCAGATTTAGTTGTTGAGTACACATAAGAAAGGTGAATTTATAGATTTCAAGCCTGATCGCGCATGAAATGGCCTTTCTAAGATCAGCACATTTTTGCACACTTTTTATTGCAAAACAAGTTCAAAGACAGGGAAAGGATGGAAAACAACAAAAAAAGAGGTCTCTATGTGAAACAATGGACAAAATACATCCATTAAAGAGAAAAATTGAAAAAACGTGAGATTTCAGAGTTGATCGTGACAACTTCAATGTTTTTATGAAATTGAAAAAAGTTCAGAAATGATGTATTTAGGGATGATAAACGAAGAAAGATAATTTTTTAGGAGAATTACTGCGTCAGTACGATTTTGTGACGCGAGGATTATTTCATTGAGAACTACACATCTGCTGATGGACCTCCTCAGCCTCACAAACAAAAAGCCATCAGAAACCCGAGCAATCTTCATCTTTCTGAATGAGAACATGATCGAAAGAGTGCTCGAGCGTGTCCGACCGACAACTGTCCCACTCGCTGATCGAGACTTCCACAGTCGCATCCTTTCACTCATTTGGAACATGACTCGTGGCACTTATCCGGATTTTTGGAAGAATGAGGAATATCCGTTTGAACCACTTCTGCAGTTCAATCGAGTTGTGGTTCCGTCACAGCGATATCTATTGTTTGTCTTCCAACGAGACGATTACCTTGCCGCGCCGAATAGTCCATTCGTGGGCCAGATCAATCGAATTCTTGAACACATTATGAGACTGGCGATAGAGCTCTCCAAAGAAGGGAAAGATGTGGAGACAGGAAGGGAGTTGTGGGAAGTGGGGTGGTTGGTGGAGTCCACAAATGAGACGATTCTTTGCAACAGATTGCACTTCTTCAGACAATACGACGAGCTTTTGAAAGAGAGGCCGAAGACGAGATGGAAGCAGAGAGCAGAGAGACTCCGACAAGTTGGCGCTGAGGACGTTCTGGAAGCCTTGCTGCCAAGAACAATCAACTATCAAGTCCCAAAAGCGATCGCAGCTTTCATCTGCCGTGTGACGAAGGCTATTGGTTCGAACCATTTCAGCACCAGCCAGGTTCGTGGTAGATGGGGGAATGACTGAAAGGAATCAAGATCCACTTTTCTTTTCATCTCATATCATTTCAGCTATCACTTGGGATTGTTCACAGAATCTTTCACCATCTTTCCAGCCAGCAATTGTCTCACAATTGACTGAAAGAGTACTGCTTTCTTATTGACATGATGAGGCCATTCAATGGTTAAAGAACATTCAGAATAACAAGAATAGTGAAACTAGAAGTGAAAGCTGATTAACAGAAGCGTTCAAAACGATGATACCATACCACAAGATGATTGAGGCTGAAATATCGCGAATAACTCACAATCCGAGAAAGATGAGAATGGAGGTGTCACTGAGACGGAGACACCATCACAAAGCAATTCTCACAAACAACCCTTCGCCGCAAAAGAAGAGGCTGCCTCACTGTCCACTTCACAAGAACTGCTGGTCTCCCAATCTGGCTGCTGGACGAGTGGGAGAACGTGGTGTTCACCAGAATCACATTCGAACTGCACTCCGACGCGACAGAGACGAACAGCGGGGTTGGGTTTGATTGGGAGGGTGTGAATGAAGACAATGAGATGCTAAAGGAAGGTGAGGCATCTGAAATTGTTTTGGGAAGGATGGACAGCGCGAAGAGGGATGTGTCCTGTTTGATGGAGTTGTTCGACACGGTCAACGAAAGGAAGGAGATTTGGGAAGATGAGCCGACAAGAAACGAGGTGTCGAAGGAGCAGTCGGCGATTCTGGTGTCTTCGACGGAGAGAGAGTGGCAGTCGGAGAGGACGAAGGCAGAAGACGCGAAAGTGGAAGAGAGGAAAGTGGAGTTGGAGATTGTGTGGGATGACTGCGCAGACACCAAGAAAGGTTGGGAGAGTGTCGTCTTCTGAACACGACATGAATCGACGTTGACAACGCAAGAGGACGAAACGATGATGCTGTCGATGGAGGCAGGTATCGAAAACGAAAACGAGAGGAAAGAAAGGGCAAGCGCTGAATCCCTCTCCACTCTGATCATCGATGCAGCGGCTGAAGGGGGATTGTCAAGCGAGACAACAAATGGACACAACACGTCGGAAGATGGTGCGATCTTAACATCAGTGTTCGAAAGGACAATGGGTGAGGAGAGAAGGCCGCTGGAAACAATGACGAGATCGACAACACTTCCAGCCGCCTCTTTCACACTCCATTCGACCGTTTTGCAGAGTGTTGATTCTGTGTTTCCACACCCCATTTCATCTTTCCCGTTCTGTCCAACAAAAATTGTCGAATCTGGAATTCGAGATGCACTGCCGAGAAGGAAGTGAAGGAGCGAGACGGAGCGAAGAGATGGACTCACATCTTCGGCCAAGTCGAGTCCCCACAATTTGTCAGCGTCTGAGCGAAGGCTGAGCGAGTTGAATGTCCCTGCCCACCTCTCCTTCGTCACCAGAGACGCGAGATTGTGCCCCCGAAGGAACACCCACTTCCCACCGCCAGAACAGGTGCAGGAGGACGCGAAGGTGAGCGAATTCAGGCTGTACGAACCTTCTCCGAGCGACGACAGGTCAACGAAGAGAGCACCTCCTTTTCCATCTGACGTGCAGGACGAGAATGCTGAGTTTGCGATTATGATAGAAGTACCAGTTCCAAGTGGTGACGAGAAGACCGCTCCATCAGTCGTGGATGTGAATCTGGTGAACGTGCAGTGGTTGATGTCGAGAGATCCTGTCTGCGAGAGTGCTAACAATGACGAACCACGAGAGAGCGATGACCCGTCAAGAATGAGTGTCGAGAGAGACAACGTCGAGGCGGTGACAGATAGACTGCCAGTGGTCGTGACTATCAATTTCGAGGTCGCTGGATCGCCTTTGATGGTTGTCTCTGATGAAAAGGCTAGTTCATCTGAATGTGTCGCTTCTGTGTCGATGGAGAGAGTGAATGGTGCTGAACCTGAAAGATGATCCCTTGCTTGGCTGAGTGTCTGACACTTCCACGTTGAAGAACCACACCCATCCACATTCCGCCCTCCTGCTCCGACATGGACGGTGTGCTGTCGATACGGGATGAAGTGGACGAGAAGTGAGATCGAGCGATAGACAGAGCTTTCTGCCTCGTTCGTATCAGTTCCCCAAAGACGGGACTGTCTATAGTTCATCAGCATTTCCAACTATAGTTCATCAGAGACCCATATCATTGCGACGAGAGATCCGGTCGACATTCGAAGATCGACTCCAACCCTTTCGTGTGATGTTCTAATCGTTGGAAAGGATCTTCGAGCGATCTCCAATCACAGACAATCGATGGAAGTGATGAAGGTGAGAAAACAACGAGACTCGATCCTTCGATAGACTTCTCAGTCTGATCTGAGTCGATTGCTTTGGAATGGAAGGTCACGCAGGCAGCATTTGGCATTCTCTCTCTCATCGACGACAAGCGACATACGAGCTCCACCAGCAGCAGCTCATTCATCACACTTCGGTCATCAAACATCAACCCCAAGGACATCACAGCTGATCGAACGTCACCACTCATCGAGGTTGACATCAAAACTGAATCAGAGCTCTTCTTTTGGTGTCTTTTTTCCGTCCAGAACGAAGAGAAGAAGATTCATCCCCCTTTCATCAGAGTATGGGATGGTGATGAACTATAGTTGAAACTGGTGATGAACTATAGTCAGTGCCCCAAAGACTGTTGGCAGAGTTCCAAGTGAGACCAGCGATGGTGTCCGTCCAGCAATCAGGTGAGAGGAGATTTTTGAATGTGTGGCCACTGACGAAAACCCATTCGCCTTTCATCGCTGGACCACATGAGCACTCGGTGAAAGTGGCATCGACGACAAGAGACGACGGTGGTAATGATTGAGGGCAGGAAATGAACAGAGCTCCTCCATTTCCGACTGTTGAATGACAGTCTTTGAAGGAGGATGTTCCGGTGATCTGAATTGCGTCTGATGTCGATGAGAGGGTGGAGTGGAGCACGCTTCCATCACCAGACGATTTTGAAATGTGTTGGACACAGACATCATTGAGTTCAAGATTGCCTGATGTCTGTTCGATGAGTGATTTGGTCAAGACGAAGGTCGGTTGGAAGACCAGTTGTGTTCCCGTCATCTGCAGAGTGCCAGAGGAGAGAGAGACGAGTGATGCTTGATGTGTCGATGGACTTGGTGTATTGTTGATCCTGACTGACGATGCAAATGAGAGAACATTGGCCCTCACAACGAAGAGAGGTTTTGTGATGATTGTCGGAAGGAGAATGTGGATAGCTTCGAACGAGAGAGGACCAGCCTGAACAACGAATTGGGTTGTCTGACCTGTCGAGACAATTTGATCGGGTTTCGTCGACAGAACAGATCCAAGTGGGAGCGAGTTGACCTCGCCAGAAAGTGTGCAGGAAGTTGAGAAGACAACTTTCTGATTGGAAGTGGTGAGTTTTGAATGAGCATGTTCGAATGTCCTGCACGGCAGCTTCTCCTTCCCACAACTCTCATGATCCCAGAAACTTTCATCTATAAACACGCTTCCCTCTGTGTGAGGATAGAGCAGATACGCAAGAGGCCCACTTTTCACGACAGATCCTTTTTCTTCACCGACTATTCTGTCTATCACAGCAGAAGTGAGACTGTCCTCTGAACCGATCAGCGATTCCCAGCTTTGTGTGACAGTCGATGCGACGTTCGAGCCTGTCAGGAAGATGTCGTGTGTACCGACTGTGCCTGTAGATGAGATCAACACGGAAGTCAACGAGACACAGTCTTTGACGAACGAGCGTTCGATGAAGACACTCCGCCCTTTCTGAGACGATCCGCAGTTGCACGACGAGAAAGAGACAGACGAGACGGTGATTGTTCCAGTCGAGGTAGAATGGATGACTGAGCCCGAACCTTCCGTTGTCATTCCAGAGAATTCGATTGTGGTGAGAGTGAGAGAGGCAGCTCCAGTGAGTTTGATAAGGCTGTTCGAGCCTGAGAAAGACATCGCCAGGAACGAGACACTTGTCAGCGAGAAACTCCCACCACAAACGGAGAAGAACGATGCAGAACGGGGTGTCGTTGCTTGTGCTTCCAGAATCGAGAAGTGAATATCGCTCACGGCGAGTGATCCACATGTCTGAACGATCAGAGGCGAGTCGATCTCGCCAGAGTGTAGGAATGTGGGCGACGACTCTCCATCTCCAGTGACAAGGAGCGTATTGTCACCATTTGGAGTTCCACTGAAGGAGTCTGTCGAGTCGAGATGAAGACGGATGGCTGGTCCGAGTGTGGCGTGCGAGAATGTGATGTGCTGGATCAGAGTGTCCATGAGGGTGAGTTTTCCAGATGCCTTCACTTCAATCAGCGTCGTTGTTGATGCAGGGAGAATAAGAGCCGATTCACTGCTTGTCCCTCCAAACTGACACGATGAGAAAGATAAATCGCCTTCCTCAACCACAAACAGAGTGTCTGACACACAAGTTTCGGCAACAGTGAAGATGATCGACGTGAACGACAGTTTTGTGGTGGAATTGGCAATTTCGATCGAGCCATTCCTGTCAAACTCGACTCCTCGCTTTGTCGCTGATGACGACTTGAACAACCACGACGATGTCGCCAACAACGTCGATGAAAGTGATGTTGACGCCGAAAGGGCGAACGTGGAGACATCGTTGAGATCAGCCGACAAGATGGCAGAGTCGAGCGTTGTGCATTGGAATGTCGACGATCCGCAATTCGGATGATCGACAGCATTCACATCTGATCCAATCAGGATCTCTTCTTCGGGAGAGACCAGCCAATACACAAGCGATCCTGTTCTCCATTTGTCATTTTCGTCCATCGAAACATCTTCACCAATGAAATAGGGCAGATCCGATGCTGTCGGGTTCGAATGCCAAAGCGATGGTTGGATCTGCTGCTTGAAGGACTGTCCCTTCAGACAAATGTACTTCCCTTGTGTTAAATCTGTTGAGACTTGACTGATCGATTGAAGAACAAAACCGACGCGGTCACTCGTTTCGATCCTGAACATTGTTGTGCCTTCAAAAGTGAGATTTGCGAGAGAACAGTTGGTGACATCGAACGACCCAGATCCTAATTCGGCATCACCTAACAAAGTTGGGGAAAAAACGACAAGAGGAGCAGAAAGAGTCGCAGGGGAAGCAGTGAGATTTGGAGAGAATGAGACGGTGTTCATGATGAGTGAGCTCCCGACAGAGGAGATCGGAGAGATCGATGTCGTTGAGTCGCTCTCGATCAAGACAAAGCATTTTTCCATCGTAAGTAGTCCTTCTTTGGAGTCCACCTTCACAACTCGATGTAATCGTGTCAAGGGAAATCTGATTCTCTGAATGGTCAACCTCGATGCATCATTAATCGTGAATACGACTCCCTCCTCTGCTTCATCTGTCGTTGAGAGAGACAGCGAGTAAACGTAGGTGCTTTTAGAACTGTAACTTACATAAATCAGATCGTGTTCGTCCAATTCAACAGGTTCAGTGATCATTGAAGATGAATTCTGAAGACATTGTCGCTGGAACAGGCTTCCATCGGGATTTGCTGTCTGAAGAAATTGGAGAGCATAATGGATGGTTTGGCAGTATGCGTTTGACCATCTGCAGGTATCAACATCCGAACCAGAGCTTGAAACGCGAACAGAAGGAAATGGGATGAAGTTCGAGATTCGAGTGAGCTCATCGTCATCTCGATTATGGTTCTCGATTTCGAGGTGTGGAAAATTGCTGTACGACTCACCACCACAATTCGACAGAACATTTGGGTTTGCTCCTCTGAGCACTGATTGCTCGACAAACACGTCATTCCCAAATGCTGCTGTGTTCTCCTCAAAATGAGAATTGTTCAGAACGAGAGGAGTCCACGACGTAGTCTTCCCTTTCACAATGATCGCCCCTCCCTTCCCACAATCATCTCCATTCTCATCCACATCAGAAGCGGTGTTGGCAGTGAAAGTTGAACTTGTCAATGAGAGTGACGAGGCAGAGTTGGTTCCGAAGTCGACCCAGAATGCTCCTCCACTCTTCGCAGAGTTGGAGATGAATGATGTATCCGTGATGGAAAGAGTGGACGTGACGACGTAAGCCACTCCACCATCTTCAGCCTCGCAGTTCGAGAATATCCATCCATTCATGCTCACACTGGAATCCCGCGAGAAAAGAACTCCGCCTTGTGCAGCTGAACACAAGCTCGCTGTTGATAGAGAATCATGTTCTGTATCGAAATGAATGGTACCATTATCATTGTGGATGAACGCACCTTGGACAGTGGATTGGAGAGTTTGGATTTGGATATATAAAAGATGGAGTGTTGAATCTTTGGCAGAAATAAAAGACGCCGAATTGAGATTAGAAGAAGATATCTCTAGATATCTCATGCTAAACTCTTTCACGCCTTCGCAGACGATGAATGGGGTGTTGAGAGAACTGGCAAGAAGAGGAGTTGTGGAGCGGAATTCAATCTCAGCATCCTTCTCAGCACGGACGAGTCGAATAAAAGGCGTGTTGTCCAATGTGATCGGTTGGAGGAAGTCATCATATTCAATACAGACATATGGACCAGTTGAATTGATGAATGGACTGGTGAGTGTAGGAGGGGTGAAATTGACGCCTGTCCAACTGAGTACAATCGACGAATCTTGATCGCATTGAAAGGCTGTCATCGTAAGTTTTTCAAACGCGAATTGAAGAGACTTGAACGATAAATACGCTTTTTGGAGGGTGACGAACACTTTGCCCTGTTGTTCCACTGTGATGATAGATTGAGATTGGGCACGGAGATCGACATACACGGTTGAATTCTGAAAAATGAACGGTGTCATTGTCTCACTGTACGAAAAGTCTGTTTTCAGCTCGGTTTTGGTGTTGTTCCGAAGACGAGATTCAAGAAGGAACTGGAGAGGATATGTTTCGAGGAAAGATTTCGGGACTCGACTGTCTTGATAAGTCCAAGTTAGAGGGACATCAACGCCTGTTTCAGTGATGGAAATGATGGCAGGAGGAGGGACGATGGGGTGGTTGGAGTTGATCAGGAAGGAGAAGAGCGATGGGAAGGATTGGATGGTTGAAAAGTTGAGTAAGGTTTTGGAGTCGGCGAAAGACTTGAGGACAACATTATCTCCTCTCACAGCATCTGGAACATCTGTTCCACCCGAATTCTGATCAAAATAACAATAGCTCATCTCGACTGCGCTGTTTTCGTCGTTATTCTCCAAATCAATCGCTCCAGCTCGTCCGTTCGTTGTGCAGGCTCCAAAACGACAATACAGCACTTTCACTTCTCCATCCGTCTTTCCCTCAATGCAACTCGCACACTGTGTCGTTTCCACAGGAGTTGGTGTGGGGCTGGATCGCGTGATGGTGACAAAGAGGGTGTTAGTGATAACGAGTGACGATGCTTGTGAAACACTGATGAGTGATTCTGTTGATTCTATATTCTTGAAGGAGCAGTGACGGATCTCTGACGATCCTGCTGTAAACATAAACAAAGCGGCGGAGTGGTCAGAAATGTCCTTAACTTCTATATTCAGCACAATCAGACACCCACTGTCTGAAGTTGATACAAGAATCGAAGAAGACGACAAAGGAACGAGTCGGAGTGAGCGGAGAGAGAGCTTGCAAGCTGATTTCGAAACGAAGCCATCAGTTGTCAACTGCGTCGAGTGGATATCGCTGATATTCCATCCAGCGCCGACAATTTCGACATGTTGCAACACCTCCAGACGATCGGCCTCAGTGAACGAACCATCCGAGAAAGTGACGATGTTGGTCGGTGGTGAAGAAGGCTGAAGAGTGGCGAGGGCCTCTGATCGTGATGAGAAAGTTGGGATGGGCGGTTGTGGGTTTTCTTCTGGTTCAGGAAGCCATGTTCCCACTCGCATCTCGTTCTTCTCTGCTTCGACGGGAACGACCTGCACAGCTGTCAATTCTTGTCGATCCTTCCACCAAGTTCCGAAGGACATCCGCCGATTGGATGTGCATCCAGTCACAGCAGTGTCGTTCAGACATGTCAGATCACCCGATGTGACATCGAAGTCCAACAAATCTGTGGTCTCCTCCAGATCAAAGCGGCACGATTCAAAGAAATTGGCGGAGTTTAGGAATAAAGAAATGACACGAGCATTGGTCCCACTCACGTTTGTGAAGGAACAAAAATAGAAGGATGAGGAAGAATAGACAACATCGACGATGGATTTCCCGCCAGAGCACCGCGTGAAGGAGCAAGTATCCACGATCAGTGATGGAAGACTGAAGGATTTAATGACGTACCCAGCAGATGTTGGTGAACAATCTGTGAAATCACATTTGTGGAGGACTACATTGTCAGTATAACTGAGGCCAATTAATGAACTCGTTGTGCGAGCTGGCTTGCCAGTGAATGAAGCTTCTAAGAAGAGATACATGACAGGTGAAGTTGCTGAGTCTATTGAACTCTGATTGAATTTGCAGTCCACAAAGAGAAAAGGACGCGTATCGCTCGATGCATATGTAAATTGGATGGCTGTGTCGTGGATTTCTGTCCGTGTGAAACCTGACAGTGGCATGAATTTTAAGTTTGTGTGTCGGACCGTTGAGTTTGTGTTGATGATCTGCGAGTCAGTCACTGAGAGAGACCCCGATATGTTTTTGGACACATAAAGATATATACAGGTTCCGGTCGTCGTGGAATCGCCAGAAAGACGACAATTCGAGATGGCTATGCTCTGTCCGACAGATGACGAATATGACGAAAAGAAACCACCATTGTTTGTGTTTGTCGTCTCTCCGCTCAGCGTGAAATTGGAATCTGTGATTTGAAGTGGAGCAGAAGTTCGATACGTGCCGATTCCGCCTCCATTTTGGTTGGTGTTGGTATCGTTGGAAGGATACCAGTCGGCGAAAGAGCAGTTGTGGACGGTGTTGGTCGATGTGGTCAGTGAAGTCATGAAGATGCATCCTCCATACACAGCAGACCAGCTTGCGACTGAACATTTGGAGAAGCTGCACGAGATGATGGATGCGGGGTTGGTTGATAAAGAGAAAGAAAGTGCTGATCCACCAGCTTTGTCGACAGATGATGACGTGGCTGTGTACTTCATGTTTGAGAAATGACAGCGGGTGAATGTGACAGCAACATTGGTCACATTGATCCGGTCCACACCATCAAACACTTTATCAGAGTACTGGTCATTTGAATAGTTTTCAGGCTCGGCCGAGGTGGAGATGCAGCGAGTGGCTGAGTGGCTGTCGATGCTCGGGGAAGGTTCGGAGACGAGTGAGGGGCGTTCAGAGGAGGTCGTGTGGCACCAGTCGAACGAGCTGTTTGCGCACAGAAATGAACCACCTCCATTCAAATCTCGGAGTAAACTGCCCGAAAGATGGTTGTTGCTTCCCCACATCGCACATCCAACCATTCTCTGCGAGAACAGTGACGATACTTTCTGAACTTCCTCAGGCTGCGATGACACGTTCATAATTCGAAGTTCGGAGACCATCGTCGATATGCCCGCAAAAGAGGTGAGGTCGTTGCGATGGTTGGTCTGCGACACGCAAACACCATCCGCTCCAACCACTTTCATGTTCTCCATCCTCGTCCCAACCATATTCATGTTGAAAGGGTCTTCCGTGCTGTCTGTCCGCATATCCTCCACAATTGGTGTCAAGTGATGCACTAAATTGCTCAGAGTGCACCAAGCCAACGTGATCGACGACGAGGTTTGGGTTGAGGGAGAACTGGATCGGAGAACGAATATCGATTTCAGATCCGTCCAGAACAACTCGCAAAATGCGACGTGAATTGTGGATGCAGCAAGCACGGCACATCTGATGTCCTGATTGGGAGAGTCGGACGACATGTCCAGAACAACACGCAGAACAGACAGTGATGCGTTGTTAAGATTGAAAAGACTGTTGATTTCACTTAATGGAGGAGAGATGCATTCATTTACGATCTGATTCTCTCGGTTTCGGTGGCAATCCAGACATCTGAGCGATGTTTGATGTTGACCTTTCAACACGAAGCTCGATGAAATGAAAGGATAATTATGTGAACGTACAACACAATCCGGAAGTGATACGGAAAGTGAAGAGTCTGTTGATTCACAGTGGAACGATGGTTTGATGATGGAGTCCAAGTTGAAATCAGTTGTTGAATGAAGTGGAGATATGTGGGGTTTCAAAATGGAGGTGAATAGAGCAATGATTAAGATCTGTATCATCGGTGATTGAAATGTCAGATGCTTTTCCGGATAAGAAGAAAAACGAGAGACAGTGAGGAAAAGTCTGAATATACTGCCCGACACGACGACTTGATTCGGCTGTACAATGTTTTTCTTTTTTTGAATAGAGGCACAATTAGTTTCAATTTTCTGTAAATGATAATTTAGAGAGTTAGACACCTTGTGATAAAAAATTGGACACCAAAAAATTCTGAGTGACACGAAAACTGTAACACAAAAAAAATGATGGACATGTTCATCACGACATGACACGTGATTCACTTCATCCTGCTCGACCGCTCTGATATTTCGTCATTTTTCCTCCACGATTGGAACACATGAGGAGGCTGTCGCCACATGAAAGAACGAAATCGACAATACTTTCTTGTGGGATCGAGTTCGTGGCACGCACGATTGTCTTTCGAAGTGAATCAATTATGACATTAATCACATAATTTTCAAAAAAAGTGAGAAAGGTTTTCCCCGAAGGTGTTTGATGGTGTTCATGTTGGAAGAACCCGTGGGATGAAATTCTTAGCTCATATTTCCCCTTTTGATTCTAGAAAGTTCCATTGTTTTCCTGTTCCAGACCGTGATATCACTGAGAAAGACATGCGTGTGGAGGGGATGGTACATTTTGGCCTTGGTTCGTCACTTGATGGGAGACTCAGAGGAAGCTTCAAAAGCATACTCTTTCCACGGAAGACAACTTTGGCAGAAAAACGAATCCCAACCCATCCCCAAATCCTGAGTTAAAAGAGGTGATATGTGACCTTGATCCTTGGCAAGGTATGTTTTTCCGTCTGTCATTGTCGAATGTCTCTGGTCCTCTCCCTCTTGAATTTTTTGAATCCTCAAACATTCAAAGCTCATCAATTCAAACCTTTCGAACGAGTGTTCTTTGCGAAAGCGAAACGTTTTTGAAATTGATTGGAACGTGACGGAGGAACTCTGGAAGATGAATTGAGACAGTTTGGATTCATTTTGAAGATGCATTGGAAGGAAAGGCTTGACTTGCTGCTTTTCAGATTTCTCTTCAGTTGACCGACTGTTCTGTAGGACTTGGTTTTGATTTCGATCTGAACATTTTTCTAGATCTTGATGATGTCAAGCTGTGGTGGGCCTTTTCATTTCGCGATTCGCTGTCAATCATCGACGATCAGCGTGTTGGTGAACTTGGAGACGGTATTGACAGAGCCTCCAAGAGGAAGAGCTGTCTCATTTCTTCCCTTTCTTCTTCGTCTAGCCTTCATGATCTATCTCTGCGCGGACATTGACAATCATTGTTCCATTTGTGAGTGCAATCCGAAGTGAATCACATGTCATGTCGTATGACGAATGTCCCCCTACAGTTGCATTTCATGTCATTCTCTCTTATTTTTCACAGTTGTTCTTCCAAAAAAATCACAGAGATGTATAACTCAAGGTAGTTGAAGTGAGTGAAAAATGAACTCTCAACTCTCTCTTGTTCTGTCAAAAAACAAAAATTACTGGTGGATCTAGTCGCCGTGACGCGCAGTATAAAGGGGAGGATCGTAGCCATCCACTCCACCAGGAAATGCTGTGGATTCTCACTGTCTTTGTCCTCACTTCCCTGGTAACTCAGCGATCTACAAGCGTTTCCAACACTATTCCTGACAATCTCTCGATTGTGGAACTTTTCACTACGAAAACCGCATCCCCTCCAACACAGATCGCACATCTTCGGAATGAACACCGATTGATTTCTCCGACTCGTATTGAAACAAAATATATCACGCTAATCGGACACAACACCACATTAACGCATACAACATCGGATCGTTCAACAAACCAAAACAACCATCGCTCATTCTCGGAATCAGACTTTATGTTTTTGATTTTCAACAGCTCATTCTCTGTTGAAGGAGTTCAAGCCATTTGCACGTTCGATGGGACAGGAATATGTCTCATCCGCTCGAGCTGTGTGCAATTCTCGATAAGCAGCCTTCTTACGAATGAATTCAGCTCCCCATTTATTGTACAAGCATCAAACAACTTTTTTCCCGAATCTTCTTCAATTGTTTTGAATACCTGCACTTTTAAAACGCAATCCAACACCTCTCCGCCAATTGTGGACATCTCCTCCACAAATCCAATTTCTTTGGATGGAATGAGCAATCCCCATTTTGGATCATATCAACCACTTTCTTCTCTTTCTGTCGTCGGAAGTGACCTCCGAATGGAATCCCAGACACTCCATTTTGGAACAGGTCCTCTTCTCTCCTTCGGCCTCACCCAGCCCCAACCGCATGATCTCCTCACTTCATCCACTCTTCAGATGAACACCTTCCTCCAATTCTGCACTCTTGTCAACATGAGCAGCCACAGCAAGCCACCAACCCACCGTCAACCCCTCTTCCGATTCGGGTCGAATGTCGAACAAAAAGTGATTGGATGCGCAATATCGAACTCGACGAACCACCAAAGCGGAACAGCAATGATGGATCCGAACTTGGGAGGGAATCTGATGTGTTCGAACACCTCGTTCTCATCCTGCATCCGCCAATCGAACGATGACTTGGAATTCTCATTCGAAAACAGAACCCAAACCGATATCGGTCGATTCAAAATCGACTCCAATTCAACCCTCACGTCTGTCTCGTTCACGCTCTGCACGTTCAAAGACATGGCCACACCAGAGAAAGGCACCGAGCGCGGATCAGCCATCTGTCTGATCCAGTGCAATGCCTCTCTCACCATCACGCAGTGTTTCTTCCTCAACTGCATCGCCCCTTGCTTGAATGCAACCGGAGGAGCCATTCTGGTCTCCTACCACACCGCCAGGCGCCAGCCCGTCGAGATCAGGAATTCCTCGTTCACTGAATGTGCCACACTCAACAGACGAGGCGAGTTCGGTGGCGCCTTTTCTACTTCTTACGCCTCGCTTGTCACGATGGAATTCTGCGTCTTCGACAGATGCTTCTCGATGAATGGAGGAGCAGTGCATCTTTCATTCCCGAAAACCACTTTGTCCAACTGCGCGTTTGTTTCCTGCTCGTCGTCAGTGACTGGTGGCGCTCTTTACTTAACACTTGTCCCACAAATCGCATTTTCATTTGTTCAGTTCAGAGAATGTCAATGTACGGGTCTCGACAGTTCACGAGATATGACTTTGTGGAACATGTCGTATGACGTCGTCAACACAAACTCGATCCTGTTTTGTGATTCTACTTCTGGTGCCCCAAATGTGAACTTTAACAGAACTGATGATCTCGTCGACAGCACTCTCATTCCTCAGCTGACGACAGACAAGAAGGTGTTCGTCTCGTCGTTCGAAATGTCGATGACAGAAGCCAAAGCGACGATCACCATCCAAACATCGAGTGAAGTGAATGGAACGATGGGAGTGTTGTTGGAAGGATCGAATGTCCCCCGTCTCGTCCACATCGAGTTTGGGACCACAAGCAGCACATCGGCCACAGGAACAGCAGAAGTGTCGAAAGGCCCACAGGGTGTCCTCCCCAACCTCGCAGACGGCCACTCGTATGCTCTGCGAAGAGTCAGCATCCCCGGCTTCTCACTCACCATCAAGCTCCCGCCGAACGTCACAGGAGCGAGTCTGAAGTGGACAGACGACAGGTGTCTGTATCTGGTTCTGAAAGTGTGGGGAGTCTGGTTGCCAGCCGACCCCAAGTCTCGCTTCACTGTCACCATCTCGAATTCGTCGGAGACGTTCTTGGTGCGGTTCATTTCGAGCACAGACGGCCAGTCAGACCCGATTCTGGTGACGCCAGCCATCGACCTCAAGTGGGAGCAGAACTACACGATCTTGTCGATCGAGGAAGCTGTTCCGTCCGATCCGCAAATCGTCATTTGCTCAAACGTCGTCTTCACCGTCCCCGTTCTTCCTCGTCTCGCGACTGTCCATGTCTCGTCTGGGAGTGGCGAGGACAGATCGGATTGCGGGGGAGAGTCTGATCCGTGCAGAACGATGGAGCATGCCTTCACTCGATTGAGCAACGGGAAATCGTCACTTCTGCTTCAAGGCACCTTCAGCCACGTGTCTGTGTGCGAAATCTCGTTCTCGTCTCTGGTGGTTTCTCACAACAGAGTGTTTGGTGATGCGGGAAGCACGACAACTCACTCAACAATTCGAATCGGGAAAGAAGGAGGACTCGTTGTGGATGGGGCGACTGAGACAAAACTGGAAAGTCTCTCGTTCGTTCTGCCTCCATTGTCGACTGTCGAAGCATACGCTGTGATCAAAACAGGCCTGCTGACAATCATGAGTTGTTTGGTGACTGGAGATGTGTCGACGTCGTCGTCACTCTCGGCCAGACACCCTTCATTTGTCAAAACTCGGAATGTGATGGATTTGGTCCGCCTGACGACAACGCAACTGGAGCACCAGTCTGTGGCGACGTTGTTGGCTCGGCAGAGTGTCGGGTTGACGCAGATCTTGAAATGGGAAGCAGAATCGATCCACACGCAATCGACAACAGGATCAGCTGCGTTCTTCACACTCTCCAACACTTCGTCACTGCACTTGTCGTCGTCATCGTTCACCTCCTGCTCGTCGTCGAACGCGAACTGTTTGGGTGGCGGAGTGTCGTTCACACTGTCTGGATCAGCATCTCTTGTGATCCAGTTCTGCTCATTCGTGAGCTGCAGTGTCAGCGATGGAGGGAGAGGGGGAGGAGTTGGATTGGCATTCTCGTCCGACAGCACCAACAACTATCTTCTGGACACGCTGACATTTGCACACAACACAGCCACGTTTGGGCGAGACCTGTTTCTGGTTGCTGAATCGCTGGACAAGACTGTGACAATTGATCATTTCCTGTTCAATCTGCATCCACCTGGATTTGATCGGTCGAATGCTCTGTTTGGATCGGACCACGTGGCTTACGTGGAAGAGACCGACCTCTTTCCGTTTCTGTTCCCCAACAATCGGTACAAGAACGTGTTCGTCGACTCTTTGGATGTGACAGGCCAAGCGTCGACGAGCGTGGAGTGTGGGAGAGAGTCGCATCCCTGCCTGTCCCTTCGTGACTCGATGGACCATCTGCTGAATGCGGACAGTGAAGAGGAATTGTCGCAGTGTGTGTTGGAGCGAAATATTGTTCTGATCGGAGACTTTGTGTTTGGAGAGGAAGACGATGTGGAGTTGTGTGGATACGTGACAGTCGGCCAACAGGCTGGCCTGGTTCTGTCCATCATCCCAGTCAGCACTCACAAAGGAACACAGACAGACCCTGTGCAGTACGGGCGAGTTCGATTTGATGAAAGGGGAAGCATCGGATGCAGATTGTCGTTTGGCCTGAGCGAGGTTGTGCCTCCGCAGACAGTTCTGATGAAACATCTCGAGTTTGTGCTCCCTCTCTTCTCGACACACCCTCAGCCGATCATCGCAGTGCAGTCAGCGAGTCTGTCTCTGGTTGATTGTGTTGTGACGTCGATCGACCCAACACAAACAGTAAGTTCGCTGCTGTCGTTCCACACATCTCTCACTTCGATGACGGAGAGTGTTCGTCTGAGTGTGTCTCGTCTTGTTGCTCAGAACCTGCTCCTCTCCCAACCACTCATCTCCATCCGATGCACTGCCGATCTCCCCCCACTCATGGATTCTCTGTCCACTGGCCACTCGAGCATGCTCACCCAAACCCTCCCCTTCTCCCTCCCGCCCTCTCTTTCCATCGAATCCTCCATTTTTAACGATATCTCTCTTCGAATTGATGCAGCCCTTGATGACCCCGTCGAGACTGGAAGTGTGTTGTTCGCCGATCTGTCTTTGCCGCTGAGCAAGCTGTCGATTCGTGACTGCTCGTTCTCGTCGTGTTCCACTGTCGTCGTTTCTGTTCCTGTTGAGTCGCATCTGCTGTCTTCTTTGAGTTTCGGTGTCTGCTGTTTCAGTTTGGCCCGCTCGCATCTCACTCTGACCGACTCGTCTTTTCTGAATTGTTCGTTCATCATCGATCCATCTTGTGTTGTTCCTCCCTCTCCTTCTCTCCTCGCTTTGACATCACACGCTCTCGCTGTTCGATTCCTTCCCTCCCAAAATATCTCCCAATTAGCCTCTCCTCTCTCAGCGGCGAGCATCGACTCTCCGCTGATGGCCAAGATTCAGTCAGCCACTCTGACTAACCCCTCCTTCCTGTCCGACGACACCCTGAAGCACTCACCGCTTACAAGCCATCTGGAGCTTGTTGGGGTGGAGATGGACGCGGGGTCGTCGCTCAATCCAGTGAATCCTCTTCCCCTCGCGCTCTTCGTCAGCGAGCACTGCACACCATCGCTGTCCGCTCACAGCTGTGTGTTCCGATTTGACACAGCGGATCCAGTGAACGTTGGACTTGCAGTGGTGCGTGTGTGTGGCGGAGCTTGGCCTGCTCAGCGGAACATGCTGTTTGTGAACTGCTCGTCGTCTCGAAGAGAAGAGAACTGACATGACACCAGAACTGCATTCGACACCTCTTTTTGTCATCCTTTCATTGGACTCTTCATTTTGTGGTCCTTTCCTTAGATTCATTGTTCTGACACTCCGAGTGTTTATGCTATCTTTTACACGGATTCTTTATAATCTTGACTCTTGACCACTTATCTTGGGTCTTTTCTTACGGATTTCTTTTTGGTGAAATCAAACGTGGATTCCAATGGATCTTCTTCCGAAATGAATGATTTTGGGTTCGATGAAAATATAAACTGGGTTGATCTCAAACTGTCTAGATGTTACCAACCCTCGATTCTGTATGTCGTTGTCTAATTCTTTCTCCATCCACTTCTTTCCATGATATTCTCTCACCAGTTTCTTCCCATCCATTCAGGATCTCCAGTTTGGCACACATCAAAGTTTGAAGGTCCGACACATCTTTATTTCAGCTTGATTTAATCTCTTTTTCCTGTTTCAGAAAGAAATCACAATCGACACAGCCGTCGAAGATTTTGAAAGAGGGTTGTCCCAACCAGGAGCTGTTGTGAACTCAAAAATGTGACAGAACATTCCGATTCTGATCCGAGACTGTGACCTACTTGAAGAGGAGAACATGCACAAAATGGGGAGACTCATCCAATCCATCCTTCACATTCTCAACGAGTGTTTGAAGAATGACATATCCATCATCAATCGACGCATGCTTCATTCCTCCCTCTCCAATCTCGCTCAATCCACATCTCTTCCCAAGACGATCCGTGTTGGTGTAGGGCAGTGCTTGCTTTCCTTGGATTCTTTTGAGGATGACCCTTTCGTGCTTATCGATGCGAGCGAGTTCAAATCGATGGAAGAAGCTGCTCTTCGCAACTCACAAACAATATCCGACCAAAAAGAAGAGATCAATCGACTCACTAACACAATTTCTGCTCTCCAACGACAAAAGTTGGAAGAAAAGGAGAAACTGATGGAGGAACAAGAGGAGTTGAATGAAAAAGTTCGGCTGATGGAAATGATGCTAACGAAGGAACGAGAGAAGAGGAGAGAAGCAGAAGAAAACGCAAATAGAGAGGTTGAAACCAGAAACAAGGGAAACACCACACCTCACTCGAACAGAAGCACATCACTGACATTGTTGAAGCCCATCGAGCAGAAATATTTCTCTCCCACCACATCTCGTCTTGATCGTCAAGAGGAGACTCTGACTGAAACACGCCCCTCTCCCGCCCATTCTCGACCCGAATTTAAATATGGTCCCAACTTTGTGATTCACACGGGGACAGCTCGGGATCACGTGGAGAGAAAGATTGTGATTGTTGGAGGTGTGCGGCAGTTGGAGTGTGGGTATGGTCGAATGACATGTTACAGCAAAATGAACGAAGCCCACGAGCACAACCTGATCGCACGACACTGTTGGGAACTGTTCGACAAGCCCCCTCCTTGGGAGATGCCAGACACTCTCAAGGCAGAACTCCCGCTGTTCAACCTTGCGATGTTTGGAGAATGGGGGGTTGCGAAGATTGCAGCCGAAAATGGAAAGAAGAAAAGCGACTGGGCATCATACGCGATGCGATTCCAGCGCGACGAACTCGACCAAAGCATCCTCGAACAGACAAACCATCGTTGCACAGACAAAGCCACGAACATCCTCCAACGCCTTTTCGGGATGGTGTTGCGATGGCAGGGATGTGTGAAGGGACAAATGAAGGAGCGGGGGATGTACGGACAGCACGTCCTCCTCGCCGGCCAGCGCGGGTCCGATCCTGTCCGAGATGAGCTGTATGCGATGATTGTGAAGCAGACCAACGAGTTTGAGTTCAGTGCGAGTGGGAGTGGAGCGGGAGAAGCAAGCACAGGGAAGAAGGGGAAGAAGAAGGAAGTGTGGGAGACGATGACCGACGAGGAGAGGATGGCTGGCTGGGGTCTGTTTGCGTGGATGGCTGACACATTCCTTCCCTCCACAGCTTTCCAGCGCGGTGTTCTTGCGTATCTCCACAGTCGAGTGGAGGCAGGACGAGCGGAAGGAGCAGGGCGGGCAGAGAAGCTGGCGGGAGTGATGGCGAGTGTTGTGTTTTCGAAGATGTGTGTGACGCTGTTCTTTGGACCGCAGCGGCGAGCAGCGGAGATTGCAGAGAAAGGGCCAGACGAGTCGCCGACGCAGCTGGTGGAAGAGGGGTGCTACAAGAAAGGGAAGGAGCACTTGCTATTTGTGGAGCTTGTGCCAAACGCTGGCTTCGAGAAGATTGGGTCGCTCGGCGTGGTGGGAGCGGGAGGGAGTGGGAAGGAGGGCAAGAAGGAGAAGAAGGAGGAGGGAGAGCGAGTGGTGGTGTGGCGATGGCGAGGCGAGATGAAACTGGACGGAACACTCCTTCTGCCGCGCGGGCTCGAGATGTGTGGAGTGGGACACTCTGTCCGCTTCTTCTCAGTCGGCGTCGAGGAAGCCCTTCTTCAGCAGGCTCTCTTTCACTCCGACCCTCTCACCCCGCCTCGCTGGCTGAGCCCTCTCGCAGCGTCAATGCGAGCTTCACGAGCGTTCTGGTCGACAGGGTTTGTAGAAGGTGAGTCGAAGGAGGCCAAGCGTGGAGAGAGAGGAGCTGGGTGGGGAAGTGTGTGGCGGCCGTTCGCTTCGTTCCAACTGCCTTTCGTGCTCCCGTTCCTTTGGAACCGCTTTGTGGAGTTGGGAGGGCTGGAGACGGAAGGGGTGTTTCGTCGGACGGTTGCAGAGAGCGACATTTCGGCAGCAGCTGCTCTGATCAACGCGGGTCTGTTTTGGGTGCTGTGTGGAGGAAACCGGAAGACTCGTCCACACACAGACACCAGCCAGCCCAGCACACCACAACCATTCACCAACGACAAGTCAAAGGCGAAGGAGAAAGGGAAAGAGAAGAAGAAGGAGAGAGATGTGTCGCCAGAAGGGATGCTCGTCCCGTCGTGTCTGTCTTTCCTCGCCGTGCCGTCAGCTGACACTCTCTCCGACCCACTCCTCTTTTCGGGGTTGATCCTGAAATGGCTGGAAAAGCTGCCAACTCCCATCATCCCTTTCTCCTCCCACGACTTCGTGATTCAGAAGTACAACGAGATAGTGGAAGAGGAGAAGAGGGAGCGAACGGCATGGAGGGGTCGGAAGGAAAAGAACAAGAGCGCAAAATGAATCGCCGTCCACGCACCAGACAAGTCATCGAGAACGACCCCCTCGTCGCTGCTCCGCCCGCGCGAGTGTCGTTCGGGTTGGATGTGGAGACCGCCCTTCCTCCGAGCCGAGTGTTGGTGCTGAAGTATCTGTTCTGGAAACTGCGAGGCCTGCTCGCACCTGAACACGCTGCGAAGAATCGGATGAGCGAAGGCAACCTCGTCACCATCCTCGCACCCTCTCTCCTTCGACGACACGATGGAACGCCGTTGGAGCAGGCACAGCGGCTGAGTGGGGAGATTGGGGTGGTGGGAGAGCTGTTTGCGGGGGTGGGGGCAGACGCGACAGAGGCAGAGGAGTTTAAGAGGGAGGACGAGAAGATGGGGGAGATGGTACAAGGATGGAAGACACTGTTGGTAAGGCAGGAATGAGAAGGTGGATGAATCAATGAAAGAAACGTGAAGAAAAGGTCAATGGACGGAAAGTGTTTGGATGGGATGAATAACTCCCGCAACTGGTGAATTCTTGATTTTAAGACAAAAAAGGACTTGTTCTCAATTTTTCCCGATTAAAGCACTCTTTCATGACATTTTTTTTCGATTTTTCATGATCTTTCTTCCAACACTCACACAGAGGATCTTGTTTGAAGATTATTTTCTAGTGTAGTCTATTCGAAAAGAGTGTGGTTTGATCAAGTTGAAATGCAAGCACAACATCCGCTTCACCATGTATTCTCTCATCATGATGTTCTCATTTGTTTCTCTCATTCATATCTTGACTTTAGGCTTTGGATACAGAAGATGAGGGACGTCAGCCTATCATCAAGATTGGAGTTTGTTCATCTTTCTTCTTCTTCATCGGTCTCGTCATGATTTATGTATAGGAAAAGCCATCGATTGATTTGGCTATAGATGAACTCTCAACTGTTGGGAGAACAATGGGAGCGCACCTTCAGTCGAAGATCTGGCAGAACATCCCTCTCCTTCTGCGAGACTGGAATAGCAGTGTAGATGAGTCCAAGATGAAGCTGCTATTCGAAAGAATTCACCAATTACTGCAGTATGCGTGTGATAATCAACTCAAAGTGCTCAATCGACGACTTCTCCTCTCATCCCTCAAAATCATGTTCGCGAATCGTGATTTGCCCAAATCTCTCAAAAGTCGAGGCGAACTGTGCCAAAAGTTGTTGGGCTATGTTGATGACAGCTCCATGATCCTTGTTGAGGACGAAGAATTCATGCAGATTTCTCAGTCGCTTCGAACGCGTGCACTGGACGAAATGGAGGAGAAACAGAAGATACAGGAACAAAAATCTCAAATTAAGAAACTAGAAGCACACCTTGCTCAGTTAGAGGAAAACCAATCTCTGAAATTACAGAACAACGAATTGAAACTACAGCTGGCCGATCTTCCGATTTGGGTTGGGACAGACTCTCTCCAAACTCTCGACCGCACTTCTCACGCGCTCACTCCAGCAACTCTCACACAAATCATCGTCGCTCCTATAATCGACCCGTGGAGAACATCATTCACTTTTCCGATCGACGAGGGAGAGTGGGAACTCAAAATCAAAGGCCACGACACAATTTGGAATTTGAGTGTGTTCTTCTCTCTTCTCATCTTTTCAGGTATTGGCTTCCTCAGACATCCACTTCCCAAAGATGCCACACAAAGACACTGTGGATCTTATCTTGGCGGAATTGGTGGTGATTTCCTTCTTTATAATGGAGGGATGTGGAAAGGAGGAGAATTCAAGCCAGTCGGAACAAACAAGAAGTGCGATCGAGTTGGGCAGACAGCAGCGATTCGAGTGAACATGTCGACTCGAGAAGCTCGACTGTTTGTGGACGATGATGAACAGCCTGGGATCTTCACCGACATCCCTTCTCCCCTCTGCCTCGGAATCTCAACTGGATACATTGATGAGAATCTCTCAGTTGAAGTCCTGTGGCTCAAGCGACGACGGTCCTGACGATTCCAGTCAGATCCAGCTTCAACACTCCGTTTTTGCGTGTTTCCTGAATTCATGCCATTCTTTTCTCTGTTTTCATCCACTTTTTCTTTTCTTTCACTCGCACATTCTGCCGCTTCTATATTCTTCGCTTCACAAAAATGAGGCAAGATTTTTGTGTGACTATGAAACAGAATCAGACATAAACATCATTAGAGGGTGAAGGTTTGTGTTTACGCTCTATCAAACCAAACTCTCATTCAAATCTCAACACAACTCAACAAACACGAAATCGTTCATGGCACATTCATGCGCATGTTGAAATTGTAAGTCCCTATCTTGCTCGGTCATACAGACTCCTCCAAAACATCACACACGTTCACAGATCGTTTAAACAAAGATTTGCAAGAACGAACCTTGACCCAAATCAGAAATGGTGCTCAGTACATCAGCTCTTGCATCAGCGGCGCTGAAGATTGCGGAGAACTACAAGACAGTGTTCATGCTGAACACATTCGGCTAGCCTGTGACGACGACATTGATCCGTCAGCGGCAGAAGCAATACCCGTCGTGGTACACAAACAAGCGTGTGGCGGGATTGTACAACGTGGTGGGGAAGAACTACTTCGGGTTTGACGACACGGGAGTGGTGACGGGGATTCTGTGGGGATCGCGCGGAGACAGCGGGCATATGAACGGAGGGCGGTTTGCGGGGCAGTGGGGATCCCAGACATGACAGGAGCGCAGATGGCGGGGCATTGCAAGGGTGTGTCGTCGGTTTTCTCGACGTTGGAGCGTGGGGAGATTGTGTTGAAGAAAGGGCATATGGGAGTGTATGTGGGGGACGGGGTGGCAGTGGAGGCGACGACGGAGTGGACGAACAGTGTGCAGCGGACGGCGGTGTCGAATTTGAAGGAGGAGCCTGGTCTGCACTCGCGGAAGTGGGAGAACCATGGGAAGCTGGAATACGTGGCGTACTGACCCTGGACTCAGCTGAAAGGGCCGATTTCACTTCACCCTTTTGTTATTCTTCAGAAACTGTCCGTCCAATCCTCAAAATGTGTTTCCACTACTTGAGGTGAGGAACCCAAAAAACAAGAAAATACTCGAACAGAAAGGGAAAAGGTTGATTAACACCGCGCAAACTTTGTTGCCTCACCGTCGCCGGGTTCTTCGAAGTGCAGTCTGTCCCGAAAATGATCCGCGATGATCGATAAGAACTCTTTCATCTGGGCGATTCTAAATGAAAGGTCGCCTCCGTTTTATCTCCATCCCCACTCTATATATCGTAAAGAAAACAGCAGAGTTCACATAAACATCCTCTCTCTCCCCGTTTAAGGTTTGAATTACCAGATTTTCCCATTTTCACTCACTTTTTTCCAGATTCCAAGTTCAGGTGACTCCTTCTTCATCACACGGTATTCATTTGTCAGATTCGTGATTGAACCGACCTAATACCGTGCATTACATGTGATTCTCCTGGTTTGTGTCATATATTTCGTTCACACTGACAGACACTCAGCACTTTTTTGAGGCGAGACAGATTGTTTCTCACAGCCAGAAGACAATCTGTACACTTGCACTGTGTGATATTTTCTCCAGTTTTCACTCGCGATCGGAACTTTTTTCACAAATTTCTCGTCTTATAGATCACAAACGGGCACTGACTCTTTGTTCGCCCTACTCTTCCTCTAATTCCCATCAAATACCGTTTTGAATCAAGAGATACCTCAAAGCACCTCTGTTAGACATGTTCCGCCAATCTTGAAGACTAAATTCATCATGATTGTTGATTTTGCCATTCAGAACTTTTCGTGTCTTTTTCTACAATAGATGTCTTTGTGTTGGTTCTCTCACACAGAATGAGCGTTTTATGTAGTTTTCCATCGTTTCTCTGTTTTCGAACAGATTCTGTGACAAAAAGTGTGCACTATTGTCTTCAACAAAAAAGGACGATATCGAACGCGATCGAACTTAAAATTCAATAATTTCCCTATTTCTTGTCTACTGAAATAAAGAACGGTAATTGGGCAAAAAATGAATTTTTGGGACGCACATTAGTGTTTTGCGACCTTTCAAAGAGAATCGCCCATCTTGCCTGTCTTCACTGCAGCGTATACGACAAGGATCTGCTCTGTTGGCTGAATATCCTCATATGGAAGTGACTCTGGAGCATAAAAGGTTGATTTCATCATTTTGTCGAACGAAAGAAGAGAGTGGGACTCGGTTTTTGACGATGGGCTTCGTTTTCGTTTCTGAACGTCCTGTTGGATGGTTGGACTGATGGTGATGGTGAATCTCGATACAACATACACATCGTTGGGGAGGATGTGCTGAGAGCTGACTTGTGACGGCGGATGAGACGTGTGGTCAAAAGGGTAGTTGTGTTTGACTGATATCTTGGAAATATCACTAAAAGGAATTTTGATCGTTTTAAAAGGGATTGGATCATCTGAACAAACAAGGAAAGGTGTAATTAAGAGGAAACAAACTGTCGTTCAGATGGATCGATTTTGTCGCTTCAATGAGAGCCTCAGGATACGTACTATCAATGTGTCGGGCTGATTCGATGAACGGGTCTTTCGGGAGGAGGTCAATTTCGGTAATATTTGTCTTAAGAATGATCTTCCCAGCCGACACACAGAAGTCTCCATGTGACTGACCACACGACCAAAGATGGTCCCTGAATTTTAGAGAGAGGAGCTTTGACCGTTGGTTGTTCTGTTTACTGTGTGATGCTTGTTTGGTTGAATACAAAGGAGATTTAGTCGTGTGATGACTGTTGGATGTGGATTTGCTTGCTCGCCTTTGACCCGAGTGTGTTTCTGACTCAGTTGGTCGGATAACTGGGTTGGAGGGAGATAAGGTGGATGTGTGTCCAGGATTGCCCGAATGATTTTGTGGAATTGTGGTCTGATGGGACGACATGTCGTGCTGAGCAGATGACGACAGATTGCTTGGAAGGAGTGGATAGGGATAGACATTCATCCGTGGACCAGGTGAGAGCGTTGGAATGGTGGACAAATTGGTGGTTTTGTTCGTGGGGTGAGTGAATGATTGTTTGAAGGATGAAGGCAAGAGAGTGAATAATTGTGGGGATGACGAAGTGAATAAGGCGGTGGATGAGTCTGGTAACTTCTTCGAGCAGGACATAGAACTTTCGTCAGCGTTCAGTTCCTTCTCAGACGATGATTGTTGATTGTGCGTCTGCGCATGACTTTGAGAAGACGAAAATAGAATCAAGCTGTTTGAATTGGATACAAGTTGGGTTGGCTTCACCAAGGATTGGCGATGTGCATTAGGACCCAGTTGGGACGGAATAGAACTTAACGAGAGGTCGAGGAGATTCTCAAACGTGCTTTTGTTGGTAACGACTCGGTTAGAAAGTTTAAATCCGAGATATGCCAGTTGCTCGTGAGAAAGATCCTCCGATAAAGATGCTAATAGACTGTCATTTGAGATCATTGATCCCATTATTGAACAGATTGGTCAATCAGGAAAAACAGAAACAATGAAATGAAATGGATGAAGTATTCACTTGAGAAATGTGCGTAAAAGTGACTCAACAACAAAAGAAAGAACGAATCAGCGTGATTCCGAGTTGTCGGTCTGTTGAATCCGAGCTTGATGGACTGACTCATACTGTACTGGATAGTTGTTTTTTACTGTGTTGACTTGACTGATGGGGGAAGATGTGCCAGTGTCGTCTGACCAGGTGCTGCTTGGAGGGTTCGAAGAGCGTCCTCTGCCTTCTTCAGCTTCGCCTCGTTCTCCGCCGTCTCTCGAGTTAGTCTCGCATTCGTCTCCTCCCATCGCCTTCGCTCTTCCTCCATCACCAATGCGCGAGTCTGCTTGAGCTCCCTCTCCGCTCGGCTGCTTCTCTCCTTCCACTCCGCTCGCTCTGTCTCGACACTTCTCTTTTCGTTCAGCAGTATCTGATGTTTCTCATCCTGCTGGCGAGTCTTTTCCAAAAGTTGGGTATTCTCTTCCTTCAATGTCTTGATTTGATCTGACAAGGAGAGCGCTTGTTGCTTTTCCAGTTCCATCTTTCTGGTGTTGGTTCGAGTATGATGAAGAACTTCGATTGGAGTATTGTGGTCGTTTCCAACAAACCAGTGCTCATTAACAACTGAGACCGGTGACGTGGAAATATACAATGGGTGGCCTGCCCAAGAGAAACAAAACAGAGAAAAAGAAAACTTTATCTGTTTAAAAAATTATGCCCGACAAGGGACGCAAGGGTCACAGTGTCGGTTCTACCCTTGTTTGGGTGGTTAATGAGCAAAAAAGAGAGAGATCACTGTCTCTGTCCAGAAAGAGCCTCAACGAGGGAGAGAAAACTGGACAAACATGAGAGGTCAAAAGTGACAAGTGAAATGGAAAGGCCAAAGGGCTGTGCTAGAGTCGGTTTTGCGACAAAACGAGAACGAACATCAGTTGTGTGGCAGTGTTCGCTGTTAATGAGCACTGGTTTGTTGGAAATGTCATCGCTACGCTCTGACACCCAACAAACCAGGGCTTCATTAACAACTGAGTATTGAAAGGAAAAGAATGAGAAGAGAAGAGAAAAGATATCTTTGTGTTCTTCTTCCTAGATCTGGTCATCAGTTGATTTAGGCCGTGACCCAATTGGGCTGTCACCCCACTGATTGCGAGTTCTCTTACCAACTCAGCACTCTCTCCATTCCGTACTCCCGACTCTCTTTCCTCTTCCGAGTCATGCCTGCCCTTCTTCCTTCACGAGTCACTACTCAAGTCTCACTTTGCCATAATACTCCACTCCAACCCAAACCTCCCTCAGTCAACTGCAGCTTTCCCTCTTCCAAAGGTGGTCGTTGAGGTGAAAATGTTGGAGAAAGTGCCGAACATGCCCGAACTTAATCAGGTCTCTTTCTCCCAAGGATGTCTCCTTGCACTCTCACTCAACTTCCACGACATTGGTTCGGGTCAGCATGCAATCTTTCTTCTGAGAGGATGTTCCTCCGCCCTGACACACTTCTTTGTTCTCGATCTCATCCTCCTCCAAGTCAACTGCAGCTTTCCCTCTTCCAAAGGTGACCGCCGAGATGAAAATGTTGGAGAAAGTGCCGAACATGCCCGAACTTAATCAGGTCTCTTTCTCCCAAGGATGTCTCCGTGCACTCTCACTCAACTGCCACGACCTTGTTTCGGGTCCGCTCGCAATCTTTCTTTTGGGAGGATGTTCCTCTGCCCTTACAGACTTCTTCGTTTTTGATCTCAACAGCTGATGAAGCATTTGTATTTGATTGCTTCGAATTCACTGCCAACTGCCAATTCATTGAACCTGTCCCGCTTGTTGTTGGGTTGGTGACGGGTTTGTATCCATTCTGAACACTCTTGGGAGTGTATTCTTCGGTACCATCCAGACTCCTTGTTCCTTGATGTCTTCAGGCAATCTTGCTCGTAATCTGTCAAGTGCAGTGAATCTTCGTCTTCCTCATCCATCCCGTGATGTCAATATGGAACATTAGATCATTTACGAAGAGTTTGTTCTTGTCTTGTGCTTTCTTCGGTTCTCCATGTCCTTCAATCCAGTACTCTTTCCCAGCTATCAATACTACTGAGATGCAATCCTGCTTTTACTTAGTCTCTTGTTCAACTGGCGTCAAGTCTCCCCAAATTCCGTCATATCACTTCAGCTTCTCCCATCCGACTGTTCTTCAATTCAACGATCTTGTGCAGGGTGTAACTTGAATGGCGTTCTGTCTCCTCCATTCCTTTCACTTCTGTCCCAGCAAGTCTGTTCTCAACCCATCTTCTGCTTTCCTCGATGCTAGCTCCACCTTGTGGTGAACAAGCCCAGTATGCCTGTTCTTTCGTGACGTCCTTATCACCTCCCAACCCCATTCTTACCTCACTCCTTCTCATCACCTTGCAGCGAATAACAGTGATTTCGACAAAGTTGGAGCGGGCCATCCGGTAGTTCTTATCATTTGTCACCCTTCCGTCTCCTGATCCAAATGGTTGCGACAGTCCCTGACAATCGAGTAGTTCCAACGAGTCTTCTCGTTTTCCCCCAACTTCCGCAACATCGCTTCAGTTCCGCCAGCAGTCGTGGTCTTGACGAGAGAGAATCCCTCGGGACAGTCTTTGCATCATAGCCCATTCTTTCTGGCTCGATGAAAGTGGACCAAGCTTTTTTGGGGGAGAGCATAAGACTACAATGGAAGAATAGATCTGACTTCCTTTGTAACTCCCTTCGCGTGGAGTGGAAGATCTGGCTTCCTTTGTAACTCCCTTCGCGTGGAGTGGAAGATCTGGCTTCCTTTGTAACTCCCTTCGCGTGGAGTGGAAGATCTGGCTTCCGTTGCAACTCCCTTCGCGTGGAGTGGAAGATCTGGCTTCCTTTGTAACTCCCTTCGCGTGGAGTGGAAGATCTGGCTTCCTTTGTAACTCCCTTCGCGTGGAGTGGAAGATCTGGCTTCCGTTGCAACTCCCTTCGCGTGGAGTGGAAGATCTGGCTTCCTTTGTAACTCCCTTCGCGTGGAGTGGAAGATCTGGCTTCCTTTGTAACTCCCTTCGCGTGGAGTGGAAGATCTGGCTTCCGTTGCAACTTCATCGTCTCCACAAAACGTACAGTATCATAACCGGTGAGCTACGCAATCATAGCTGCCACACCGTCTTGCTCACCATGTCCGGCGAGTTGATCTTGAGTATCTTGGAGCACTCACCTGGACCCGTTGCATTGCTGACATTCGACTCAACTCCAATCGTCTTCGTCAAAACTGATTCCTGACATTCCATTCGGTGGCTCTGGGAAAGACACTGTTGGAGTTGCGTAAGACACAATCAGAGTCAATGATGTGAGTCTCTTCCTGTGGATGTCATCCCAGGTCGAATAGTTCGGTGTCAGAAGCAGTATCGCTTCGATCTGTTTCCTTCGACTTCGATATCGGTCTTCAACAATGTGTTCTCCGCGACTGGCCCCATTGATTACTGGCAGTGTGGCAGATTTTGCCTAAGTGGTGACTATACTCCACAGAGAAGCATTCTTGGTTCGTCAGTGTCGTCGGATGTCAAACCAGGTTTATGCTTGTTTCCGAGCGAAATCCCTCACTAACACGTTGAACGGGAGTTGCTGAGCACGTCCTGCCTTGATGACATCCTGCGTGAACAATCCAGCCGTGATTTAAGTGGGAAAGAGAGCAACAATCACTTCGTCAAAACTGGTTGGGTTCATTTCAGCTTCGACTCCAAGTTGTGTTGAGGCACTCGATGTTTTCTGAGGTGCTCCTGGATAAAACTTTTGTTCCCCCGAGCTTGCCTTTGCCAGATGTTTATTGATGCGTTGAATACTTGATTGGTTTCAATCTTCCCGCTGTCCGTTCTTTTTTGGTAGTCTGTGCATGTACTTCCAAGTATTTTGAGGACTGTCTTGTGTTCCTCGAACCTGGTTGCTGGAGTCTGATTTCTCAATGCCGAGTCATATATCATCATCATTTGCACTTGGATTTCGGGATCTTTCCGTATAAATCATTTAAAAACGTGCCAGAGTTGAGTTGGTCATTCCTGATGAGCTGTGACTCTATATTTCCATATGGCGCAAGTTGTAATGCGATTCGGACTAGAGGTGATCTATTCACGGCTAATGCAAGCAAAAGAAGAAGAGTCAGCGGGTGCTTGTCCTTCATAGATCATGTCCGCCAATGACCATGGCTTGCGAGTTGATAAGTGTGATATAGCTCTCACAAGTAGCGCAGGGGTTTGTTAACACCATGGTTGATTGTTCTTACCGACATAGAACCTCGGACAGACAAAGCCCTCATTCATCAGTTGGTTCGGAGATTTTCCATTCACCTCCTCCTTCTTCGGGAGATCATCATTTCAAACAATCAGTTCCAAGATATGCACAAGCTGTAAGATCTTGAATTCAAAAAGCATTGCTACAGAGCTGAGAGATGCTGCTTTTCTGATTTGAGAGGCCTACCGAAGTATGTCTGAACGACCAGGAGTTAAGGAGGGGAAACAGGATTCCCTCCCCCGTTTAAAAAATTGTTGAAGATTTGACCTTGGGTTTGGAGTTGTGTTGCTTCTTAGCACGCATTGAGGCCGCAACGACTACATGGTCCTTGACATGCGAGCTCTCGCATGATGTTCTGAGTTGTCACGACATTAAGAGTTTTTAGTCATAGAAATTGATTCTTCGCATGTATCTGGCCATAGTGTTGATGAGCCTAGTTTGTCATGGTGGATTCATGAATGTTGTTGAATTTGCTGGTATCTCCAAATTTTGTCGAGTTTAGTGGCTCCAATCAGATATTGCGTTTAACAGGAGACCACAAAGTGTACCCTCGTCGCAAAGAACTCCATATTTCTAACGTCATATTTGCATTGATCTTTCGATTTGGTTGGCGGATTTCTTGTTGATTTGCCCACTATGCATAATTTGACGATGACTTGTCACTTCGTATCTGGGGATTTCTCCCTCAAAAACTGGAATTTGCAGCTTTGTTCGAGAACCTGTGTCCGAGAGAAGAGTTGAAATGCGGTTCATTTAATCAGTCATCGAGCAAGTCCAAGCTTGATTTGGGTGTTGTCAACCAGTATAGAAAGGGTTTCATGAATAGTAGTTGGTTAGTTTGCGACGAGGACATGTACGTATTCTGTTTTGTTTGATCTTTCGGTAGGCCACCCATTGAATATTTCCACGTCACCGGTCTCAGTTGTTAATGAAGCCCTGGTTTGTTGGGTGTCAGAGCGTAGCGATGACATCTCTCAGACGACTCGAGCCAAGCTCACAATCACCGTTCTGGAACCAGTCGTGGTGGAGGATGAAGGAGAACAGACATTGAACGAAAACACAGTCAATCTGGATGTATCGTGTGTCTCGCAGAGATATGACAAGCTACGTCGAGCAAAACAGGCACGAGGACAGCCGAGATCAACAGAGGAAAGTAAGAAGGAACACTTCCCCTCGCGATTCTTGTTCTAACACCTCTTCCTCCACAGACAGTGATTTGGAATGTGTCCTGTCGTGTGTCTCTTTCTGTTCCTAATGCACTCGTCGTAGTCGCACACATCAGCACCACCGTGCACACCAATACGCTCATAGAAGGAAGACGCTCAGAAACAGAGACAAGTTGAACCCGCCTTTGGTGACGAACTGACACACAAAGAATATGTGCCCACACGACAAGCGGCGAGTGATATAACAGACAACCAATGCTATCAGAGGGTCACGAATGAAGTGGCAGCAGAGAAGCGAACAAAGAGTTGACAACTCTCCTTCGGCTAATCTGGTGTGTCTGTGATCTCACATTTATTAAAACCACATTTATCCCGTTCAAGTTGCTCTGTTTTGTTTTAAATGTGATCAGGAGAGGACGTTTTGAAAGTGGAATGTTGATCGGACCTTCATACTTTAAACTGCCCTGATCGAACTTGGTTCGTCCTTTTCGCTACTGATTCGTCAAAAATGAACGTAAAACTGAATTTTGTGTCATAAAATATATGCTACACATCGTCTCACTTCATCTACATGCTTTTTTGATCCGAACCCTCTCATCGCCTAATTAAGCGCCAAAAACCCGTGTCCTATCATGGGACACGGGTTTTTGGAGGAGGACATGCCGACCCATGGTAAAAACTACAACAGCTGGTGACAGCCCCTTCGGGGGCACGGCCATATTGACTAAAGGACAGATCAAGGACCTCTCTTTTCTTTTCTCATTCTTCGAATCCTGTTTTAGCAGATCTCCTTTCAATACTCAACAGTTGATGGCCCTGGTTTGGTTATGGTGTGAGCGGAGGGAACACCTTTTAACCAAACCAGTGCCCATCAACATGGGCATCTGCCACACAACTGTTGAGGGACAAGCCTCGAGGACATCTCGGCTTGTGCTGCGGTAGAGGCAGCCAGCTCTTCCGTCAGCGGAATCGAGCTTGCGCAGTAGAGGCGCATTTATTTGAAACCCTTTGGTGTTTTCATTTCAATCGTTCTTTTGAACCTCTCCTATTTTCTCCAGTTTTTCTTCCCCGGTGGGGCTTTTCTGGAGCAGTGGGGAAAGATACCCACATTTTTTTGACCCATCAACGGCCCCCACTTGGGCAGAACTGACACTGTGGCCCTTGAGCCCCTTGTCGGGAATCTTTAGCTTGTTTTAACAGGACAGACAAAATGGTTTATTCGTTTGTTTGTTCGGGTGGATCGGGCCACCCATTCTTCCACTTCCCCGTTGTTAGACTCAACAGTTGATGGGCACTGGTTTGGTTAAAATGCACTTGATGCTGGTGATAGTTCAGTGCTGGCTGTTGGGTAGGAGTTGGAAGCAAGGTGGTAGGAGGAATAAATGAGGTTTTGTGGGGAGGTTGAAGCAAGGTGTTGTGGCTGGAAGTGAGTGGCTTGTTCAATAGCTCGATGAACGAAGTTGGAACGGTTCCGCGCTTTCTCCCATCCGGCCAACACACCACACTCCACCCATCCGCCCTCTCCTCCGACACCAACACTTCCTCGCCCTTCTGTACTCCCACTCCCTCAGGATAGCCAGTCGGATCAAATGCGTAGTTGACTCGGAAAGGCTGGAGATGAGGATGAGAAGGCGGGAGAGTCTGGGCAGGGATGGGGCCACAACTGAAGCGTGATGGTGGAGAAGAACTCCTTTGCTTCTCTCCTTTCGGTTTCACCGCGGCGATCTTGATCTTCCGACCGGCAATTAGAAGCTTCTCATTCCATCCAAGGACAGTGTTGTAATCTCGTTCAGTTAACAGCTGCATGTGCACAGTTGATGTCCCCGGTGCAACGTCCTGGTTGATGAACGTGATGGTGCCCACCTCGATTCCTGGAAGGTGACTCTTCACAATGTCTTTCGTCACTTTTTTTGGGAGATTTGTCAATTCCAGGAATCTGTTGTTTTTCTTCTCTCCAACACCGTTTTGAGGTGTTTGAGTTGGCTTGGAGGCGTCTCGCAATGGAGAACTGAGAGATGCAAAAGATGGCTTGATCGCTTGGCCGTTAAACCACCAGTTTGAACTTGCTCTGAACGCTGCAATTCCCGCATCCTCACTCGGATAGACAAGAGAGGCGCTTGACGATTGGACAGAAGGGGAGGTCGATGGCTTGACGACAACAGTGCAGGACGTGTGAGGCGAAATCAGAGTTCGGAGATGAGCTTCCGAACACCCCATTGGGAGTGTCCAGATCTCCAACTTCTTCGCATCCAGCTGAGTTGGTGCAAGGCTCAGTTTCACTTCATTAGCGGTGGGGTCCTTCGATATGCTCTGATGGATGGTGGGGAATGGGACACGCGTGAGAAGGACGATGTGGTACGACTCGTGAGTGGCAAAAGGAGATTGGGAGATTGGATTTAACGAGATAATCTCGCCGAACTTTTGGAGAAATGGGATTAAGTTGAGAGACTGCAATTGTGCGTGCTGAGGAACTTGAGCTTCCAGAAAAACCAGCTTTTCGTTTGGCTGGCGAGAATTTGGTGTGATTGATGGACGGATGGGTGCTGCGATTAGAGGGCCAAGATACGATGTCGGGATCCATCCTGCCTGATTTGTCCGCTCGTTCGTTCCGAATGTCCACCCATTTTCGGTTTCATTTTCAACTCTTATGATGTCTCCAACTTCGGCTGCAATGTAATTATGGTCAAATTGTTCTGGCGTATATAGGGGGTGTACTAATTATGTCCCCTCAGGTTTTCTACATATGTAGTGAGTGAAGATGGAAAACAAGACCAGACAGTAGCTTACACCGAGCCAGCGGACAGACTAAAGTTCGAATTTCACTTCAATATTGCTTTATTCACGAAAAACCGTCATTTTCATGTCTCCTCCTGCTTTGTTTTCACAGATTCACTCCTTGATTGATGAAAATAATGTGAGAACTGGTTTAATGAGTTGAATACAGCATGAATTCTTGAATTTTGTGTGAATCTCATCATGGTTTGAGAGAACCGGAGGATCCTTGACAATCATGACAGCACAACATGACAGATGTCTATCGTCCAATACATTCTGAAAGTTGATGTCAAAACTATGAAAGTTTGTCATTCTTCGACAGAGAGTCAATTCAACTTTGATCTAGTTCGTTTCCAGAGTGATTCACAGAAGACTTCGATTCTGATATTAATATGTTGAAATTTGAAGAATGAGACGAAATTTCTGGAAACTCGTTCGAATCGACAAGCATGAATGGACCATCCTTGCATGAATCCAACGAAAGCAAGCACTGCCCGACACCAACACGGATTGTCTTGGGAAGAGATGTGGATTGAGCGAGAGTGGAGAGGGAGGAATGAAGCATGCGTCGATTGATGATGGAGATGTCGTTCTTCAAGCACACAGTGAGCACATGAAGGATCGATTGGATGAGGCGCTCCATTTTGTGGATGTTTTTCTCTTCAAGCAGGTCACAGCCTCGGATCAGAATCGGAATGTTCTGCCACACTCGTGAGTTCACAACAGCTTCTGGTTGTGACATTCCTCTTTCTAATTCTTCGACGGTTGTGTCGATTGTGATTTCTTTCTGCAAGATGAGAAAGGGATGAATTCAAGCTGAAATAAGGATGGGTCGGACCTTCAGGGTGGCCCAAAAGTCTGAAAATATAAAGGGCCGATCAACCAACGATTTGACAGATTCGACGCTTTATCATGATTTCTATTTTGTAGCAATGTAACTGGCATTCTCATCATATTATCTCACCTCAACATCATTGGCGAAAAATCCCTGTTTTAGTGACCACAAGCAAGTCTGAGTCGCGATCGGCCCCATTTCTTTTCAAAGTTTTGGGCCACCCTGTTCAAACTTTGAGTTGAATCGAACTGGAGATCCTGAATTGATGAGACAGAATGATGATCCAAAATCTAGGCATGGCTGACCGGCACTGACCGGTCAGTTTTCGCCGAAAAGCACTGACGGTCACTGACCGGAGAAATAACCAAACCCATATTCCAGAGTTACCATTTCTCCGAAGAGGAATCCAAAGCACACTGAATAACGAGTCAATGACGAGAATATCCACGTTATCTCTGTGGAAATGTGAAAAGAAACTCGTTATCATTTCAATCAATCCGATTAACTCTTATATTCAGAGATTTCCGAACGAACTAATGACAAAAAATGATGTGGGGACATGATCGAACTTCTGGTCTGGGTTAGCTTCTCTTTTAAATTCCAACTCATTGCAAGTTGCTTCAGAAGCAATTTTCTTGACATCAACGATCGAAAATGTGGTTGAAGACGAGAGACAAGAAATGTTTGGATATCTGAGTGCGAACGTTGTTGTGCCATCTGTTTTTCTGAAAGAGACTTTCTCTGCCGCGAATACAGTTCCATCCGCATCTTCGAGTGTCACATCATATTTCCAGCTCGTCACTGTGAACACTCCCTCAAAAGACAGTGTCATTTCGAATCCATCCCCATTCTCTCGGATCGTCTGACCGACAGAGGAGATGGATGGACCAATCAACTTTGGTAAGAGTTGACAAGCAGTTGAAGAACAGTCTGTTCGATATGTACGTGCTAAAATTCTAGTTTTCGTTTTGGATGATCATATGGGATAGTGAAAGACCCTGATGTATTGTCTGTCTTGAAAATGCAGAACTTGAACTTAGTTGCCAGTTCATGGACGAGAAATGTCATAAGATCCGGAAAAGATGACAGTGATGGAGAGTTCTTGAAAATGATCGTCATTGGATGGTGGAGATCCTCTTGAGACAAGGCGAAGAAAGAATCACAAGCATTATTGAGAACATTAGAACTGACGATGATAAGAGGACCAGCTTCTCTCCTCCTGACAGTGTCCTCCAGTTTCTCGACTTGCGTGATTCGATACTCCATTGTTCTATCAATCGTATCTGAGGGGATATCAGCAGGCTTCTGATTTGATCCCAGTGATCCCAGTCGGATCTGATCCCAGTTAATTTCTGCAATACCATTTCGTTTCTTTTCACTATTTTCCTTCTTGAAATATATGATATCTGAATAGAAAACCGAGATGAAATGAAAATGTTCATTAGATCGAACAATAACATGAGTCTTTTTGTGACTCACAATTATGGCGTATATGATGTAAATTTCCGAGTTTCTGAATGTCATCCGAAGAATAAACAGTGAATAATTCTTGGATTTGCACATAAAATTGATGATATGTCCAAAACAATTGAGATGAGAGTGAAATCCAAATTTATGGTTAAGACCGGATGAACTGCTTCAGAAGGAATGAGCTCGATTCTGGGAGATGGGGATGGCGAATAGGGAGTGCGAGTTTGTAAAATTGAAAGTGAGAACAGCCGAGAGATCCCCACTTCGTGGATGTGCAACGCCGCTTGGATCGACGCCGTCAGAACCATCGCAGAGCAGAGGAATACGAACAGTGACGAGAGCACAGCGCGGAAGGGGTCGGTGGGCGAGTGGTGGGGAGTGAGTGAGTGAGGAGAACGGGGAGGACGAGGGGCGGCGAGGCGCGGTTTTGTTTGTGACGAATCGAGATCTCAGTATTGTGATTAGCGGTTGGTTTTGGGAGGAGAAGGCAGGGGCGGTCGAGAGAGGACGGACAACCGTGGCATCGTGTCGTTCAACTTCGGAAGGTCAGTTTTGGGATTGTTTTTCCATCCTTCCCAAGATGCGATGAGACTTCATCTGTTCGGTTTGAATTTGATGCTTAAAACAGTATGTCTTCCTCTGCATCATCTAAAGTCTATTCTGATATTCTTTTCCTCTAATACCTCGCGATTTCCTAACGGTCAGTCGAGTGTGGAGAATGGTCTTCCCCGATCTGCCTGTCTCTCGTTTGTATTCTGGGTACTCTTCTGAAAGCAAGAAGATCCGGTGCCGCTCCAAAATCTGTCGCCTCTCAAGCATTTTTCCAAGCGAGCGAGGAATTGCTACAGTAGTTGGACAATTTTGATAATTTGAAACTTTGGTGATCCCATGCGCGTTCTGAAGCCGATTGGGCATGGGTTCGGTATGTAGGGCCTGGTTCGGAACGTAGGGCACAGGTTCGGTATGTAGGGTCTGGTTCGGTATGTAGGGCACGGAGATGATGTGAGACGAATTGAGTTTTCAAGGGTAGTGACGATGATATTGTGGTCTGGTTTTGTTCTTTGACTCTGATCTGGTGCAATTCTCTTCTTTCTCAACAAAAAGGTGAGAGAAACAAATGAATGAAGAGTGAAATGGAAAATATATGAAAATCCACATCAAAGTGGTCGAGATTTTTCTGTCCAGTGCTGACAACATCTCCTTGATTGTTAGATCTGTCAACTTTCAGGTCAACTCGCTTTTGAGTTTCTAGTCGTCAAACTGAATCATGAAACGGATAATCCAGTTTAGATGAGAACAATAAGTGAAATTGAGAAAGATAATATGAAATTGAGTCAGATCCACTGCCAGATCTGTCCTTCCAAGAAAAGGCCTCAATTCTCCTTCGAGTATGGTGTACTTCTCTTTTAATATATTACGTTCCCTTTAAACTCACATGTTAGTTGTGATATTTCAATGATTCACATGATGAGATGAAAATGAGAAAGAAAACGTCAATTCTGACCCATCACACAATTGTGTCGGTTTCATTTCTTAACAATCAAATTTCAATTTATCATGTCTCCTTCTACCTTTAAATCATCAATTGAATGTGATTGTTTGACGGTAGTTGTTCATATCTTATCATAGAAACAGAAAAGCGACAAACTTTGAATGTGTAGGTTGATCCTCTGTTCCATCGAGTTGAACTCATGATCGCATAAAATTCTCAGATAGTGTGTAACTTCTCGGTATTCACTGTATCGTGATATTTCTGCATTTTAGACTGCCAAACTTAGCTTGAAAAACCAGAAAGACCTACGTTCCGAACCAGGCCCTACGTTCCGAACCCATGCCGCCGATTGATGTCCATTCTCAACAGCAACTTCCTTCCACAAAGTCGAGTCCTCCCATCCACCAACTACTTCCCATCTCGTCATCAGCACGCTCTATCCAACAAACATCTGATTGAGGGACCAATTCGGTAGGTCTGACAGTCCAACACATATTCCGGCGTGGGATCAACAGCTGATGGTCTGTCGTTCTCACAGAGAACTCTCAACATCGCGACGAATGGAAGGATCGTACTGTGACATGACATGATTTGGAGCTGGAGAAAAGGTTCGCATTTTGTTTGTCTTTTTCCGGCATTTTCCAATTTCCCAAAATTGTCCAACAATTGTATGATCGGTGTTTTTTGCGAGCCTAGTGCACTCAACGCGGGAAAAAGTGTCAATGCTTACAATTGGTCCTTTCTTCCATATTGCAGCATCACAAGTATCTATGACAGAATCTGCGCTGAGTTCGAAAGCAAGTCCATATGTTCTTCTAGCTGAGGTGGGGCTGCCGGACGATCCGTTGGCGAGTGAGGAGATGCTGGCGATGGAGAGCTAGAACGAGAATGTGTTTGGAGTTAGTGTGGGCGATCTGTGAGAGGAGAGAGTGGATTTGTTGATTCGGTTGTGTGTGTGATCGACTAGTTGAGAAGAATGTGGAACGAGAAGAATAGGACGAATCAGAAGCCAATTGAAGAGTTCGTCGAGCTGTGTGTGCATGTGACTTTGAATTGTGTGGAGAAGACAAATCGGTCACTTCCCTTGACTTTTCTTCACTCTTCTTCTCTTGTTAACTCCTGTTCTCAACACCATTCTCCTTTAGAATCATGATTTCGGGTAAAAGACTCGAAAATCAGCAAAAGACAGGTCTTTGTGAGAAAGAGGAAAATCGAGTTTGCAATTGAATGAGGAAAATCTCGAAACTCCTATTTAAGAAAGTGATGTCAGTCAAAAAATGGGGACTGGGATCGATTGATCCCAGTTTTACCTGTTTTGATCCCACCACTCAAAAGCCTGGATATCAGTTTGAATGAAAGACAGTTGTTCGATTGTCACAAGTTGGATCTTTAGCTTTGATTCTGAATAGGCTCCGGCAGTCGAGAAGCGAAGATCAGACAAAAGATGAGGAACTGTCGGACGGTCTTTGTAAGACTGATCAGAAATGTCAGAAAGAGAGAAAATACCACTGAGAGCGTCTAAACAAGGAGTTGAACGATTCTTTGTCGTGGTGGATCGATTCGAATTGACAAGAAGTGATTTTGAGAATTTAGAAGCCGTTTCGACACAAAACTGGCTCGAGGGCGATGCTAAGCTTGAAAAAATAAGGTCAGTCTTGTCGAAGACGAACATACATGAGATGATGGACTCTTGGGAAATCAAGCGAAGAAGAATGAGAATAAGACGAGAACATACAAGTTGAGCATCAATAAGAGCCACTATTATCATGAGAATGAACCACAAGTCAAGATGGATAATGTTCTTAAATCGTGGAAGAACGTAATGACCACTCGGATCAGGCATAACTCCACTCCATCACTCGAATCGTTCTCCTCTTGTTCCCACATTTCTCTCCGATCTTTCTATCAACAGAAGAGCTCTTTCTCACGCTGTACAACGAACAAGGCAATCCATATGAGGTAGAATTTGAACTGGTGGGGATGATGTTGTCATTGTTCAGTTGATGGAGGAGAGGAAGCCTGATGTCAAAAGAAAGATGATGTTGAGTGACAGTTGGTTTTTCACAAACGGTGAAGAGGCTGAAAGCGACAATGGACAAGATAAAAGCAGTTCTTGACTTGGCGAGGTGGAAAGCTCAAATAAGGGAATGTTGGGATCCGAACAGTGAGAGGAAGCAAATATTGACATGGAAATCCACAAACTCACCTATTTCTTGTTCATTGAAGACATTGTATTGAGGAGGTAAGATCTGACCCTTTTAATTAATCTGAAGTGACACTGACCGCGACTTTTGGCCGGTCAGCCATGCCTACCAAAATCATGGAAAGAAGTGGATGGAGAAAGAACCAGACAACTACATACAGAATTATATGCTGGTATCATCAAAACAACACTTGATCGAACCAAACTCAATTTCTTGGCTCCTCTGGATTCTCACACCACTTCCAAATGTATCACGAATACATCTGAACGTGCATGAGTCGAATATCTCCAACTCCATCGAACCAGCACATATGTAACACAAGGAATGGACACAACAAAGCGATCTGGACGATACTCTCATTTCAAGCTAGTCGAATCAATTATCCATCGAATATTATCTCATCTGAACAACGCTGCATTCTTCAATTGATCAACGATCTATCTTTTTTGAAGCGTTTCAACGATGACAGTAAACAGAGCAAAAAGACTATAGGGGGTGCATTAATTACGTCCCCTCAGGTTTTTTCAATATCTGTTAAGTTAACATTACTGGATTTTTCGTGAATGTCTTAAACATTGGTAAGTCATGTTTCTGTTCAAATTTTCGATATTTTGTGTGATAGATCTCTCAATTCACTCATTTCTGATGGTGATTGACGAATATTTTCAGCTATGAGAAACACTTCCAGAAATCATTTCATTTTCAGAGTTCTTTTCAACTCTTTTATCGTGCAGTGTTCTAAAAATGTAAAATAAGAGCCTCATTCACATGTGTGGTGGAAAAATGAAAAGTCATTCGTTTTTCATTGGAAGGTATGAAAGTTGAGTTTTATCACCGATATCACTTATGTCATCTTCTTATAATCTTAGAAAGACGTAAAAATGTTCAAAATGAGACTTGAATCGAATCACTTTCATGATCCACGAAGAAGTCAGTGAAAACTCGAACCATGGTTGAAAATTCCATATGTTGAGGAAACGTGTATTTCTTCCCCTATTTCCAGAAACGAAAACTGATTTTGAGAAATGAAAATCGCAATACCTCTTTCGAGAGGATCGATTGATGAAGCGAACGAAAAGATGCATGGTTTCGTTGAAATCGACTGTCATTGACTTTAATCATCATTGAAGCATGTTTTGAGAGTGTCTTTCGGAATGGAGATGTGGATAGACATATGGGAATCTGTGTTGTTGACGGTGGTGTGGATCCTCCACTTACCTTCCAATGGGAAGATATTTGTTTATTCTTCAACAATTTGTGTCTTTTTCATGTATTTGAATCCGTAGAATGGACATCCTCTTAAAATAATGTGATAGTTGATTGGGATTCGTGTGTCTGAAACAGGAACTCTGCTGAAAATCGTAAATTAAGAAGTATCATTGTGAAATGTGTTCACTAATCTGAGCATCACAGATGTTTATGACTCATATCGGTATTGGTCATTGTCTTCATTCATCATATATCGAGAAAACCTGAGGGGACGTAATTAATGCACCCCCTAGATTCCAACAAAATACTTCATCTCAAAATCATTCTCTGTATCCATAATGACGTCACTTTATCCAATTTTCCGCTTCTCTGTGTTCGATGGGTTGTCTTGATATTGTCAGGTCATGAAATTACCACCAAAAAGAAGCTCTGATCGATCCCAATTCTCGTTCTCAAGATTGTTGTGATGCCGTGACGAAATACTACTCATCCTCACCTACATTGCATGATCATCCCCAATTATGATGTCTCGACATTCACCCGATGCATCTCGCTGGGAAAGTGGCATCAAATGTTAGCCGACTTCATCGCACTTTTCTTGTTGATTCCGATGGTCTTGTTGCCAATATTGCACTTGGACCTCATCTCCACTGTCAGGGATAGACCTTTCAAGAATTCAACCAAGAAATGGTGATCCATGTCGCATGAAAGATCACCCAATCTTTCAACCGTCCTCTCGGCAAGCACAATCATTAACCTCAGTTCATAACACGAGAGAAGACAAGCAGACACATATACAGACCTCTTGAAATCTGAAACAGCGATGAAAAGGTCGACTGACGAGCCAATCGCCGGCGACAAAGACAACCATCCTAAAGTGGAGTCCGAAGGACATTGCGAACGCACTGAAACGGGCAGTGGTTTCGTGCATGGACGAGACGTCGGACGAGGCCGACCTGATCCTCCCAGTGTATCTATCGGGGGTGCTGGGGACGAGCGAGCTTGTGGCGTCATTGCTGGTGATTGTGCATGCAGTGATGACGATGAAGATGCGGACGAAGAGAAGACGAGCTATGGTGAACTTGTTGGAAGTACCGAAGCCGATGTTTAATTGTGTGATGGGCAGACTGATCACATCGAACAACGACTACTCAACGACAGGGACGCTGGGTGGGAATGGGAACGAGACGGAAGACGAGGAGGGTGAGCATGAGAAAGAGAGTGAGGACGATGGTGGAGTGCGTGAATCAGAAGCGAGTGATGAAACGTGTCGTACAGAAGGAATGATTGGCGTGCTGAATGTGATGTCTGAAGGACACCGCCCAGTTTCGGAGTCGTTCAACACTCTTCCCGACTTCGATTCGCAAGCACAGAGTCTCGCCCTCCTCCAGCCGCTGTCAGACATCACACTCGACATGCCTTCCTTCTCCATCTCCTCAGACTTCAGCCATCTCCCGCCCAAACACCACGCCTCACACTCAGCCATCATGCCCTCGCTCTCCTTTCCTGCTCCGAACCATACCACATCGCAGGTCAACATTGAAGACGGGAAGAGCCCCGCGATTGGAATGAACGGCCCCTTCTCGTTTGGGCTTCTGCCGATGCGTTCCTCTCCGCAAAGCCCTCAGGCACCTAACCTGTTCCTTCAATCGCAGGTCGACCTACCTCTCTCACACAGCTTGTCGGTGGTTCAAATGCCGAGTCAGAAGAACTCGATGTTGGGAGGGAGGCAGACACCGCTCAGCCACTGGTCGAGCATGAGTGTGCTGGGGATGGGTGAGGAGAAGATGAACGAGACAGCTCAGTTGAGGGCTGAAGCGAAGAAGAGAAAAGAGGAGGAGAGGAGGATGAAGGAGTTGGAAGAAGAGAAGCAAAGAAAGACCGAAGAGAAGGTGAAGGTGAAAGAAGAAGTTCGACAAAAGAAAGAAGAACAAGCTGCTCTGCTTTCGTCTGGAAAAGCGACCGCAGACCAGAAGGGGTTTGTCCGAAATGTGGTTGAGGACGACAAGTGGGAGGAGAAGATGGAGATGGACGAGGCTCGTCTGCGTGACATGCACATGCACCTCCCAGACCCAGTGACGAAAGGGTTCATTCTTGTGATGGAACTGGACTTCACGCGGGATTGTAAATGCTGACAGCACTGATTGTGGTTGCAGTTGTGATGGTGTTGAGCTTCAGGACGAGCGCAGTGAACCTCACGATGAGTGGAATTCGCTCGTCTGTGCTGCTCTGAGCGAGTTCCTTCTCATCCGCTTTCTCTTCCCCCTCGCCAACGTCACACCGACCGACCCGAACATCACTTTCGCTCGCTCGACAAACCCCGTCTTCAAAGGATTCGAGCACACCTCGACCGATTGCGATCTCATCCCCATCTCAAGCAATTAAGGAAAAAATGAACTTCTCGAGTCCCTTCCTGAGTGAATCGAGACGAACAACTCAGAAAGAGCACAAAGAATGATGCATTGTCAAGTCCGTCGATCAGGTGTGTGGAGAAGTTGACATGCATGATGGCGAAGGAATGAAATCAAAAAATGATGCTGAGATCGACAGGAGTAGGAGTAAATCCTGTCAGGATTCGAATAAATGAATAAAACTGAAATTCTCAAAGGACTTCGTAGAAAATAACAGACTGAAAGTGTTGCTTTTAATCGTTTCGCTCATAATTTTTTGTTGTGAGTCGATCCAGTTTTCTCACAATGTTTAATAGATCCACTCAAAACCCGGAATTTCTCCTAAACCCGGAACATGGGGGTTGAAAGATACATATTGGGCAAACTAAGAAAAAAATAAAATTTGAGAATTATAGACCGACGCAAATCAGAGAAACCCTCAAAATACCTCTTTTGGACCTGTTTGAATCAGGAGAACTGGTCATATCTTCACAACCTGTGAACCGATTTTGATGAAAATTTTCACAAAAACGTTTTTTTGATGAAACGAACAATTTGAGAAAACATTGGAGAAAAAATGCTGGATATTTGGGAAAATAGAAAAAAACCCATATTTTTCTCGAGAAAAAAGTCTTAGAAAAAAATATCTTTCATTTTTTGAGCAGCTTTTGTCGAGATGTTTACGATCACAATGCACTTTATTTGGTGCAAAACGGATGGCTGGTTGTGGAGAAACGATCCAAAAAAGTTGAGAAAAATGTAGGCATTGTTGCTGTATACAGTATTTTGAGGGTTTCTCTGATTTGCGTCGGTCTATAATTCTCAAATTTTATTTTTTTTCTTAGTTTGCCCAATATGTATCTTTCAACCCCCATGTTCCGGGTTTAGGAGAAATTCCGGGTTTTGAGTGGATCTATAAAGACATTAATAAAGTACTAAATGTTTGGTCCAGTCATCCTCCCATGATTTTCTTTCGTCTCCTTCCTTCTTGATCTCTGTTCTCCTAAACATCGCTCACCATTTGATTCACAATTTGTCTCTGTCTGTTTCTTCGTCTCACTAATGGCCCAACTCTCTTCTCGATTCTTCTTAGGAACCTCTCTCTGTTGAATCGGTGTTGTACGAATTGTCAAGTTCAGATCAGAATGTATCAGTGATTGTGAACAAGCCACACTGGAATCAGATCTCACTGCTGATTCAGGATTGGGACGGAAAAAACGAAGCAAGGATGGTGAGACTGTTTGATGAGATATCACGAATTCTGTTGATGGTTTCGGATAATCATCTTCCACTGACGAACAAAAGACATCTCCACTCAACACTCCTAACACTGTCGAAAACTCCCACCTATCCCCAGAATATTCGCACTCGTGCGACAATCTGTATCTCCACTTTGGATTCTATTGCAGATGGACATCTAATGATGGTGGAGGCGGAGGAGGTTCGATCAATGAAACAATCGCTCGCTGATTTCGAACAACGATCTTCAGAAATGACTCGTCAGATGAAAGAACTACAAGGGCGAATTGCAGTAGCTGAAGCAGAGAAACGGATGTTGCAGAGAGAAAAAGAGAAGCTGTCGAATGAATTGGTGAAGAGTGACCGAGAGAAGAATGAGCTGTTTGAGAAAATGGAGCTGATGAGAATGATGCTGAGAACAGAATGGAATGGAACAGCATCTCTCCACACAGTGGATGGCACGGCTCACTCCCTCACTCCAACCACTCTCACTCAGATCGTCCAACTCGAAACGAAATGTTGGAGAACAGCATTCACTTTTCCGATCGACGAGGGAGAGTGGGAATTCAAAATCAGTAGATCAGAACAGACAGGACTTAATGTGAGTGTGTTCTTCTCTCTTCTCATCTTTTCAGTGCTTGGCTTCCTCAAACATCCTCTTCCTGAAGATGCCACACTCAGGCAGTGTGGAGCCTATTTCAGTGGGATCGGTGGTGATTTCCTTCTTTATAATGGAGGGATGTGGAAAGGAGGAGAATTCAAGTCAGAAGGAACAAATAAGAAGTGGGAGAGAGTTGGGCAGACAGCAGCGATTCGAGTGAACATGTCGACTCGAGAAGCTCGACTGTTTGTGGACGATTCGGAACAGCCTGGGATCTTCCCCGACATCCCTTCTCCTCTCTGCCTCGGAATCACGACACACGATCAGAATAAACCAATTCCAGTGCTGTGGCTCAAACGACAAAGGTCCTGACGATTCTCACCAGATTCTAATTCATAATCACTCGCATATTCTTGGTTTAATCTGAACATATGAGATGAAAAATGAAGACAATCAAAAGAAAATGTGTTCTGTCTAGTCCATAAGAATAGGTTCCGTGAAGAGTGTGGCCGAACTTCCACTGATCACCACGCTTTGATACTTCTTGATCTGTTTGTCCATATACTCCTTCAGCTCGACAAACGTCGTCTTCGGCTTCGATTTGAGCAACTGGCAGAAGTTGTACGTGAACACCCCGATCTCCTTCCCACCCAACACTGTCTGCTTGGCTGTCTGATTATCCTGTGCTGACCCAACACAAACACAGTTGTAAGGCGGAGTGATGGGTTGGGCGTTGCTTCCGATGGTGTGTTCCATGTTGAACATGGATCCGGAGTGGCAGCAATCGGTGATGAAGACAGATCGCATTTCGGGATAGTCTTTGGACGAGATCAGGTCGAACATGACAGTGTCTTCGACTGTCTCGTTTGTGATGCCCTGAACAGCGTCGATCTTCTCAATTTCGGCGTTTTCACCCACTTTCTTCTTTTTCGAGTTGTAGAAAACCATCACTTCGCTCAATCCATCCTCTTCTCTTCCTGTCTTATCTGGGACTTGCGTTCCATGTCCAGAAAAGATGGTAATCAACTCCTTCTCCGTGTTCTCCAAGAGCCAGTCCATCCATTTGTAATATTCGAGAGGCGTCGCATCGCAAATATAGCACACAGTGTATCCACGACTGATGAACAGCTTCGCATATTCAAGAGCATCGTTTATTGGGCCAAGATCGAGTGTGTGGGGGAGATCTTCGTATGGACAGAAGAACAGGCCAGCTGCGAAGTTGATGCGGAAGGTGGTTGGAATTTGGGTCTTTTTGATTTTTTCCAAGTTGATCGCGCCCATGGCGTCGAGTTCTTGAAGTTGGTTCTTGTATTGTGAGTTGTAGTTTGTGGGTTTCTTCATCGTTTCCAAAAACGCATCCCATCTTTTCTTCGCTTCCAACTTCTCAATTTCTGATTGCTCGTCCACTTCAGGAATTTCCACAATCTCTTCTGGAGGCGTTCCTCCCGTGTCCTCCACTGTCACTTCCTGCACAAATTTGATTCTGTCGCCATCGGGGGCGTCTTTAACGATGGGATCGGAGTAAAGTTTGTCCGAAGAGCCCGTAAGGTGGATGGTTTGGTATTTTTTGATCTGCTTGTTCATGTGCGATTGGAGATCGAGGAAGCTTGAGTTTGGCTTCGATTTGAGAAGCTGGCAGAAGTTGTATGTAAATACACCACTTTCTTTCCCTCCCAACACGGTTTGTTTGGCTGTTTGCGAATCTTGGGCCGATCCAACACAGACCACATTCAACGGCGGTGTAACGAGGTGTCCATTGTCAGGCAGTTGGTCCATGTTGAACATAGTTCCCGAGTGGCAGCAATCGGTGAGGAGGACAATGCGAGTGTCGTCGTAATCCTTCCCAGCGATCAGATCATACATAACGGTATCTTCCACTGTTTCATCAGTAATTCCTTGCACTGGGTCGATTTTGTCGCTTGCTTGACCTGTGTTTTTGAATTTTGTCTTTTCGTTGTAGAACACCAGCACTTCGCTGAGCCCATCCTCCTCCAATCCTGTTGTGTCTTTGATTTGCGTGCCATGACCAGAAAAGTATGACACAAACTCCTTCTCGACATTCTCGAGCAGCCAGTTCATCCAAATATAGTATTCTTTGGGTGTGGCGTCGCAAACGTACACGACAGTGTAACCACGGCTGATGAACAGCTCGGCCATGATAATGGCATCGTTAATGGGGCCTTCGTCGAGTGTGTGGGGGAGATCTTCATATGGGTTGAAGAAGAGCGCACAGCAGAAGTTGATAGTGATGGGTGGGATCTGTTCTCGTGTAATCCGCTCGAGATTAAGGGCACCCATCGCATCGAGTTGTTGGAGTTGTTTTTTGTATTTTGAATCATAATCAAAGGGCTTGGCCATGTATGACACGAAGCGGGCCCACCTTTTCTTGATCTCCACCTGTTCCTGAACCGTAACCTGTTCTTCCTCGGGGAGGTCCACCGGAGGTGGCACATCTTCGGGATCAACTTCGATTGGAGGGGCAGCAAAGATGGAAGAGTTATGGTTGACAGATTGTTTCGGATCGTTTTTCTTGAAGTGCCCACCATAATTGTGAGGGCGTCGGTGAGGACGGCCACCCTTTCCCGGCCGGTGAGGATCACCATGAGGCTTTTGCGGTTGAGAAGGAGGGGCTGGATCAACTGGTTCCTGTGGAGTGGTGGGCGGAGGTTTGGCGATGGGTTTTGGAGGCGGTGGCGTTGTTTGAACGATCTCCCCTGGGCGAACATTCTTGGGGCTATCGATGCAGAGATTTAAATAGCCTTGAAGGACTTTTATCTGCATGAAAAGATCAGAGGATATGATGATTTTGAGTTGAATGAGGATGATACTGTGATATTCACTGGAAGCTTCTTGATGATTGGCGCCAGTTCGATGTCCTCAACCGCTAATTGATCAGCACGATCAACGTTAATTCGATCCTTGTCATATACTTCAATGTGGAGTGTCTGGTTGTTGGCTGTGAAAACAAAACCTTCATTCCACTTTACTACAAAGGAAATGGACAACGAATCAAAGAAGATGCGAGTGGCTAACAAATAAGACCATTGATTCCTTTCTTAACTGACGACGTGTATTTTTGTGATCCAACTTTGAGAACGACAAATGGATCACAGATCGGAGCCAATGTCTGGGGCATAAGTGCTTTGGCAGAGATCAGTGTTACTTTGAATTGGCTCATTCTTGAAGAGGACCAGAATTCAGAAACACGTTTGATGAAGCCCATACTATAAATTGTTTGTTCTCGAGAAAAGTCGTATTTGTGGAAGAAACATGGACGAGTGTGAAATGAGAATCACAAAAAAAGATAGGTGCTTTCAGAAAGAAAAAGATGGAGAATGGAGAAAAGATTCAATTATCCTTGACAATATCCTCGAGAGACACCGGCTGGAAGGAGTGCGGTGACATCTCATTTTTCCTCACAAAGTCGATTAGTTTGTCGTATTCGTAAAACACGCCAGGCTCGTTCAACAGATGCGCACACTTCACAATCTCTTTGCTTGTGAGAAAACATCTGCGTGGAGTTTCATCTTTGGGTGTTGGGGGAGAGGGAGTGACATCCACTTTCAGATTGTCCTTCTCTTCAAACGGTCGAACGGGTTGAGTAAGTTTGTCCAATCGTTCGATGAAGTTCGATGGGACGATCCCGTGCTCTCGCCCATCCGGCCAACACACAACACTCCAACCACCCTCCCTCTCCCCCGACACCAGCACCTCCTCCCCTTCCCGTACTCCCACTGCCCCCGCATAACCAGTCGGATCAAAAGTGAAGTTGACTCGGAAGGGTTGGACCGCAGCTGAAGCGTGATGATTGCGATGTCTCCCCTTGCTTCTCCTCTTTCTGTTCCACTGGGGCGATCTTGATCTTCCGACCGGCAATTTGGAGCTTCTCATTCCATCCAAGGACAGTGTAGTACTCTCTTTTAGTAAACAGCTGGATGCGCAGAGTCGATGTTCCAGGTGCAGCATTGTCCTTGTGAATTGGGTCAATGAATTTCATATTGATTCCAGGGAAATGAGTCCTCAGTGTCTCTTTCTTGATTTTTGGAGGGAGATTTGACAGTTCCAGGAGTTTGATGATCTTCTTCGCTTTTGGCTTCTTTTCGAAAATGTTGATCTTCCGACCACCAATCTCGAGTTTCCCATTCAATCCGAGGACAATGTTGAATTCTCGCTCGGTCGACGTAAGGATGTGTACAGTTGCTGTTCCTGGTTCAACATTGTGGAGAATTTGGTTGAAGACGACCACATTCACTTCAGGGAGATGACTTTGCAGTGTCTCTTTCGTCGTGTTTGGGGGAAGATTCGAGAGAATCAAGTATTTGTCGGTTTTCTTCTCTTTCTCGCTGGGTTGAGAGGAACGAGCTGCAAAACATGGTTTGAGTGGTTGGCCTTCAAACATCCACGTCGAACTCGCTCTGAATGCTGCAATCGCTGCTTGCTCAGTCGGATAAACGAGAGACGCTGTCGACGACTGGATGGAAGGGGAGGCCGGTGGCGTGATGACGATAGTGCAGGATGTGTGAGGCAAAATCAGAGTTCGGAGATGATCTTCCGAGCATCCCTTCGGGAGAGTCCTGAGTTCCAGCTGTTTTGCATCCAGCTGAATTGGCGCAAGGGTCAGTCTCACTTGATTTGTCAGGGGGGCTTCCGAGATTGTCTGAGCGATGGTTGAAAACGGCACAGACGTGAGCAAGACGATGTGGAAGGATTCGTCAGTGGCGAAAGGAGATTGGCAAATTGCGTCAACCGAGAGGACCTCGACGAACTTTTGGAGAAATGGGACCAAGTTGGGAAACTGTGATTGAGCTTGAAGATGAACGAAAGCCTCAATCAAAAGCAGTTGTTCGATTGGCTGCGGAACATTTGATGCGATTGGGGGCCCAAGGGACGATGTGAAGACCCAGCCACTTTCATTCGTTCGCTCGTTCGTTCCGAATGTCCACCCATTCTCATATTAGTTTTCAACCCTGATTGTATCGCCAATTTCCACTGCGATGGAGTTTGAGACTGATTGGTCCGGTGTGGAGTTGAAAAGAACAGTCTTCGTCAAAGTTTGGGTGTCTGACTGGTTGTGCTGTTTGAAGATCGTATTAAATGCCTCAGCTGCCGGTTTCTGGAAATCAATAGCGAAAGAGGGTCGGAGAGGTGCAAATTGCAATGATTCCGATCCTTGAAGCTGTAGCAATCCAGATGCCATCACTGTTTCGTTCGCAGGAATCTGAAATGCGATTGTCTTCGCGTGCAACGTCCGCAAATATTCAAACAATATTCGAAGAGTTGTAATTTGGCTGATGTTTTCGATGTTAACTGTTTGATTCGTCGGAGGACGAGGAGGATCGGCTGCGTTTTTGGGTTTGTGAGTTGGAGTGATTACAAGGAAGCGAGGCGATAGAGGTGATTCGGTGGTGAATGTCACCTCAAGTGGAGTACCATTCAAAGTCCATCGGGACCGATCCATGAAGGCATGAACTGCTTCTGTTGGCGTCGGGAAGACCAAGAATGCGACACTTGTGTTCGGGTTTTCCAAGTCTTTCCGAATGTATATGGCACATTGTGAATGAGGTGAGATGATTTCACGCAATTCGTTGTTCGTCAGTGAGTCGGGCACTGAAGGAATGAAGAGCTGGTTCACGACTGGACCAGAGTTGAGGATGACCGGTCTCGAGGTTGTGAATGATGCATATTGTGCGTGAAATGTCGAAATAATGATGTCCTCAGTTGTATTGGTGAGAATTCCAAATTGATACTTGAGTGGAATGCCAGGAAATGTTGAGACAATCGTTGACGAGAAGAAGACTCTCCCAAATCGTGAGAAGAAACGGTTCAAAGCCTCAGGATCGGAATATGAACCATCACTAAGAACCGTCCAGAATAAACCCTTCTCCAGAGCAGGTGCGAGCATGGTGTGTGCTGTAGGTGAAGAATGATGAAAACCGCAACAAACTTTTCAGGTCATCACATTTAAGTGTCTTTTCACTGTGTGTTACTCATCTTATTCCAACAACACCACCTGTTATTTCTTACGTTCCTTCCCTTTTGAAACGTCATAGTGTCTAAATTCCGCATCTTCTCACTTTCCCATGACTACTGCATGAATCAGTGACAGACATCAGCTTACTTGTGGCTTGCGGATGTACGGTGTGTGATCTTTCGTTCTTTTTTCTGTGTAAATGGAGGATTCACCCTTGGGTCTGTCGTTCTTTTCACCGATTTCATTTCTACAAAACTCGTATCCTTATTGAGAATGTACAAGGAGAATATGTACGGTATATCTCTTTCATCTTCACTCATTTGCTTTAGAGTGTCCATTGTTGTTCTTCAAGAGAGATACCTTGCTTCAGAAATCATCAACTCTTCAACGGTCGCCCGCGCAGGATATAACACCGCATCGATGTTCAGAACCTACAAGTTTGCTCTTGAAAGACATCAATTTCTGAAATTAATAGTTTATGTTCTTCTATACTCTGTTCTCTCCCTCGATGATCATCTGACACTTCTCCTTGCCCTCTCTTCCCAATTTCAGGGCCACAAACTCTTTTATCCTGGGAGTTCATTCTTTTATGAGGACTATTCAAGGAGACAAACATGTTCTGTTTCTTGAATATGCCGATCAAGGAGTTTGTCAATTCTCATCATTGACTTCTCTATTTCCCGATCTATCATTGAATTCACAGAACCTATCAGAGATTATCAAGGCAAATGAGGAATATGGTGTCCCACACTATCTTGCGAAACGAGTGCTTTACGTGCTCCGTCTGCCAATCCATTCATACGTTCATCTCTCGTCCAAACAATATCCACTCCCCTTCTTTCTGATTTTCTGACTTGAACATGTGTCTGATCTGACAGATCTTCATCAATATGGATTAACCAATCTGTATTTCATTCGGATACAGCCTCACTTTTTTTCTCGCTGTCCCATTTACTCATTTGAAGAGATTTCAAACCGGACAATCTTCTGCCGGCTTACATTCCACGAAGTCAAACTTTTCGGCGAGTTATTTCGGATTTCGGTCTCCTCACAAGAATTGGAGAAGGCGGATCCTTCTTCATGACAGCTCACTCAGTCTGGGGGTGTGTATCCCGTATCTTTCGTGATCCCCCTCTTTTCATTTGATTAGAACACCTCTCGACATGGTATGATGTTCGATTGTTACCTTATTCTTTCAATTTCTCCCATCTCATCTTTCTCCTCCCGCATCTTGTGCTTATCCACGTATCTCCACACAAATAGTCACCTGAAGTCATAAATGAAGAACCTTACGACCAAAAACTGGATATTTAGGCTGCAGGGTGCATATTCTACGAAATATTAACGGGAGAGTTTGTTTTTTCATTTACCGTCCAATTCGTGCCTTTCCGCACACCCTTTCAAGACAGCGTCCATGCTCGAACTACACAGGTTTCCTTTCTCTCCCCTTCTTTCTTCAATTCAGAAAAATCAAGTTCAGATGTCCCAGTCACGGACAAAAGTTTACGGGCACCCAGGTCTGCATTTATGAACAGGTGATTTTTTCTCATTTTTTCTTAACCACTTCACCCCATTGAAAGACAACAATTTTTCAAATATAAAACCAAATAAGTGTAGTGAAGTGAAAATCGAGATGTTCGACTGATGTGCCCTGGGAGGCACATCCGATCGCGGCCATCACGAAATGTCTCCTCTTCCGAGAAGAGGAGATGTGACCTGTATAGTCTGTTCCTCCAGTAAGAACCGATTGGTTCCTCTCCGTACTGAGATCCTGGAGGATCTGTGACAAAAAAGTGCATTTCCTTTCTTCCTCATCTCTGTTCAGCTCACGGTGTAACTCTACCAACCTCTCTAACTGGTTGTGAGAATGCTTATTATACCCCTGTCCGACGCGGTGCTGACAAATGTGGAAGATTGGAATGCATGCGAACTTCTCCGAATCTCGAAATCTCTACAGCATGTCAGTGTTTGTGAGATGAATAAAGAAATATCTTTATTTGAGTCAGACAAATCGTTTGGTAGAGTTACACCGTGAGTTGAACAGAGATGAGGAAGAAAGGAAATGCACTTTTTTGTCACAGATCCTCCAGGATCTCAGTACGGAGAGGAACCAATCGGTTCTTACTGGAGGAACAGACTATACAGGTCACATCTCCTCTTCTCGGAAGAGGAGACATTTCGTGATGGCCGCGATCGGATGTGCCTCCCAGGGCACATCAGTCGAACATCTCGATTTTCACTTCACTACACTTATTTGGTTTTATATTTGAAAAATTGTTGTCTTTCAATGGGGTGAAGTGGTTAAGAAAAAATGAGAAAAAATCACCTGTTCATAAATGCAGACCTGGGTGCCCGTAAACTTTTGTCCGTGGCTGTCCGTTGTTCTGAACGACTTCTCGGCCATCTGAAGAAGATCATGCAGACGAACTCCAACTCACCCAGTTCACCCACACTTCGTGACGGATTGCATTATCAGCAGGCATTAGGTGAGCTGGGCACAATGGCGACAAGCTGAGCACATCGGTGCTCAGCTTGTCGTCCGGGGGGCTGAGCACCGGCGCCAAAATAAGCGCCACGATTTCGACTGATTTCAGCGATTGTTCAAGCAAAAGGGGTTCAATTCCCCTTTTGAAGATTTTTTTTGTTTTTTTCCACTTCTTGAAAGATGGTTCATTTCATCGTTAAATACTGGTTGTTTAAATGAAAAGTCACTGAGGAGAGGTGTGGATGATTTTGGCTGGATCTGCCCCACGAAAAAAAATGTGTGTCACTGAGATTAATACAGTCCTTTCCAAAAAGTTGATCAGGTGTTCCAAAAAGATGACTGATCGACTGGATACCCTCGCCCATAATACTCTTTCTCGTGTCAGGACCACTTTCTCCGTTAACCTCATATCTCTTTTTTGTGTGCATACATGGACAGATCGTGACTTGAAAGAGGGTATGTCTTCTTTGTGGAGGGAACAAAACACACTTTGTCGAGATTTTTTGTCGTTTGTTTTCCGTCATGTTTTTGCTCTCACTATTCGTCCTTATCTCTAACAGGGCAAGATAATTCATTAAAATGTGAAATTACTCGGCAGTTTGCTTTTTCATCGCTGTTAAATACATATTTTCAGATGAAGAGAACTCATCCATTCCAAAGCAAGAATTGGGTGCGTATGTCAATTCTTAGCTCTTTTCTCTTCGTCCTTCTTCATAGTCACGACTTCTGGACGCCACTTCAAATGTGTTTTCCAGTTCCGAATGCACTACCTGCCTGTAATGACCACAAGAACGCTGATCCCGATTCTCTCTCTTCAACAACTTAACGTTGACTTTCGCATGTTTTCTCTCTTATTTTAATCATGTTATTCAGGAATCACAAACAATACTTCCGAGAGAGGAAGCATTACAAGAATTTCTTCCCATACTTTGAAAAGCCGTCATTTCACTGCAAATATACATTTTTATGCTTGATTTCACTTGTCAAAATGTTTATTCCCTTCTATTATTCTCGTATTTCTTTTTTTTCTCGGTTTCAATACATATTCATCTCATAACTTCCACTTCACTAAATTGTTGTTCGGATCTTTTGATGGACATGTGATGTTTTTTGGCACTTTGCATTTTTGTGACATCGACATTCGTTTATTCTCATTTTTGCTCTCAAAACTACTGTACAAATTTTTCTTACTCGTCATTTCACTTCGACTACTTTTTTGCCTTTTTCACTCCCCCAAAATTTTTTCAATTAATGTCAATTATCATTTCGCGATTTAGACAATACAATACATCTACTATCAATTTTATGCTAATTTCTGTAAACACAAAAGTCGGTCAAAATTCTGGTGTCCCCATAGTAATTTTTCTTCTTTATCTCGAAGCCAATCCATCCATTTTCGATCGTTCTCTTCCATGAACTTCTACGATGGAAACGCTCTTCCAAATCCACTTTATCTTGATCTGCGCAATCCATTAGAACAAGACAATGCAATAAACTACGTTCCGCAACTTCATCAGTTCCAAATTCAGCCACAACCAGAGCCGCCACAAATTAATCAGCAAGCCCTTCATGCTGAGGTAGACATGTACGAAGCGTTGGCCCCTCCTCCTCCACCTCCGCCTCCGCCTCCGCCTCTGGTACCACTTCTACCAATCCTCCATCGACCATACACTCCAGCCACACCTGAAAAGAGAGTCCGACTGACGCTCCTGTATCGTGAGAATGGAGAGACAAAATCAGTCACGTGGTATGCGCAACGGGTAACGCTCACTGTCCCAACAACAACTCGCTTCATTCGACAACTTCGCCGAGGCGAATCAATTACTCACAATCTTCCACGAAGAGGCAGACCGGATCGAAGGAACGACAGGTTCCGCAATCAGGAAGTTAGACGGCTGCTCCAGGAGGACGGACAGCGAACTCTCAGAGAGATGGCGGCACATCTCAGCGCGCAAGGTCACCAGACAAGCCCAACAACAGTCTTTCGGATGTTGTCACAGCGGAATGAAGTAAACCGAGACATGCCTCTATTCTCCTTCAAACGTGTCAGAGTGAGAGCTCCAGCGGCCAACACAGAAGAAAACAAGAATGCTCGCGTGGCTTTCATCCAAAATGCGATGGCTCACATCCGCGACGGATGGTTTCCAATCTTCTTGGACGAAACATCATGGAACATCGAATGCGTGCGGAGATACGGATGGGCTGAAGTTGGCAGGGCTCCACTCGTCGCAAGACCGACCAATTTCGTTTCGTTGACCGCGATTACGTCAATCTCACCCAATGGAGTTGGTCACACAGAGCTCATTCGAGGTCCAATCACTGCCGATGTCTTCGAAGCATATCTCAGGAGACTCCTTGAAACCAACACAGCTCGACGTAGATGGGTTCTTATCCTGGACAACGCCGGAATACACCATGTGGCCACTCAGAACATCGTTCTCGAGGCAAATCAACGAATTCTGTACAACGCCGCTTACAGTCCAGACCTGAATCCCATCGAAAATGTCTTTGGCTTCTGGAAAACAGAGTGGAAGCACAAATTCGTGACTGGCAAGGAGAGAATCACTTTTGGATCAGATTCGTGAAGCATTTTCGCAGATCTCTCCTGATGAAGTCTTCAGATGCATTGAAAGTTGTCGAGCGGTTCAGTGGCCTCGAGCAGTAAGGCGAGAGGATATGTAAGGAATCGAATTCTTTGTTCAGTGAAGTGATGTTTGGTCCACTTCATTTTCAGTTTTGTTCACTGGTAGTTGCAGAAAATGGGAAAAAGTAGTCGAAGTGAAATGACGAGTAAGAAAAATTTGTACAGTAGTTTTGAGAGCAAAATGAGAATAAACGAATGTCGATGTCACAAAAATGCAAAGTGCCAAAAACATCACATGTCCATCAAAAGATCCGAACAACAATTTAGTGAAGTGGAAGTTATGAGATGAATATGTATTGAAACCGAGAAAAAAGAAATACGAGAATAATAGAAGGGAATAAACATTTTGACAAGTGAAATCAAGCATAAAAATGTATATTTGCAGTGAAATGACGGCTTTTCAAAGTATGGGAAGAAATTCTTGTAATGCTTCCTCTCTCGGAAGTATTGTTTGTGATTCCTGAATAACATGATTAAAATAAGAGAGAAAACATGCGAAAGTCAACGTTAAGTTGTTGAAGAGAGAGAATCGGGATCAGCGTTCTTGTGGTCATTACAGGCAGGTAGTGCATTCGGAACTGGAAAACACATTTGAAGTGGCGTCCAGAAGTCGTGACTATGAAGAAGGACGAAGAGAAAAGAGCTAAGAATTGACATACGCACCCAATTCTTGCTTTGGAATGGATGAGTTCTCTTCATCTGAAAATATGTATTTAACAGCGATGAAAAAGCAAACTGCCGAGTAATTTCACATTTTAATGAATTATCTTGCCCTGTTAGAGATAAGGACGAATAGTGAGAGCAAAAACATGACGGAAAACAAACGACAAAAAATCTCGACAAAGTGTGTTTTGTTCCCTCCACAAAGAAGACATACCCTCTTTCAAGTCACGATCTGTCCATGTATGCACACAAAAAAGAGATATGAGGTTAACGGAGAAAGTGGTCCTGACACGAGAAAGAGTATTATGGGCGAGGGTATCCAGTCGATCAGTCATCTTTTTGGAACACCTGATCAACTTTTTGGAAAGGACTGTAATCATCACATAAAACACCATGAATATTCGTCACCTCGTTCATTTTCGACATAATTGACTCCTTTTTTAATTCTTTATCATTCAATTCGGGCTAAATGTGTTCAAAATGTGACAAGAAAAACAGTGCGATCTATTTTCGCAAGAAATGAGATTTTACCGTTTTGCTCGAAAATCCACAGGAAATGTGGACACTATAAAAGATTCAGAATGCAAGAAAAAGGAATTTGAACAGCCGCTACATCCTGAGCACAAAAAAGCTGGGCACCGTGGGCACAATGCCTAACCCCTGATTATCAGCCGATGTCATAATGTTACCATGAGTCGGCATGTCCTCCTCCAAAAGCCCGTGTCCTATGATAGGACACGGGCTTTTGGCGCTTAATTAGACGATGAGAGGGTTCTGTTCAAAACGGCATGTAGATGATGTGATACGATGTTTAGCATTAATTTTTCAATACAAAGTTCAGTTTTACGTTCATTTCGGATGAATCAGAAGCGGAAAAGGTGAATGAGATTCGATCAAGTGGAAGAAAACTGTGTTGGTCTGATCAATGTCATGATTCGTAGAAATACAATTCTTTTATCACCTAGATCATGAAGTGGAAAAACTGGAACGACATTCAATTGAAAATGATGAATTTTAGATCAGAACAATCCTATATTAGAGAGATCAGAGCAGTCAACACTGGAGATCGTATCTCAGCATCCGACTTGGCTATTTTACTCTGATCGTCCATGTTGTCTGTTCTCTGCATCTACGCATCCTCCCGACTCATTGGACCTCTTCCTCCCTCTCCTTCTAACACTTTTTCATCGACACCTGCGTACACCCCTCTTTTGTTGTTCGGGTGATCTCCCTCAGATGTGCCGCGAAGTTCGTCGGAGGTGAGTGAGGCCTGTCCCAATCCGTGTCGAGCGACGGTGGGGGCAGCGTTAGTGTGGGGAATTGGAAAGCGATTTGGCTTTGAGATTCTGCTTGGTTTTCCAATCCTCATTCGCAAAGTTAGAGTTGTAGTATTTCTTTCATCGCGCTGGATGTGTGTTGAAGAGTGTGAATTTGGAGAGAGACGGCGGGGAGAGACACGGGTGCAAAATCACGAGATGGTAGTGCAAGTACTAGAGGAGTTTGATGAGGAAGAAGAACGAGGCACACTCAATGATCCATTGGGAGAGGAAGGAAGACCGAACATGGGCAAGGTTCACGGTTTATTCAGTCGAGGAGAGAGGCTTGTTGAAGTTGGAGATGATCCGAGCTGGAACATGATTGAATTCGGATGGCAGTGCGACTAATGTATCGTCTTTGCTTTTGGATACTTTTGCAGGACTTGATCTGTAGTGAGAGGCTGATTTGGACGAAGTGCGTGTTGGTGAATCGAGTGGAGATTTGTGGACGTTTGGGGTCATACGAGCTACTTTTGGGAGAGAAGTGAACATTTAATTTCGATATTGGGTGTGGGTGTCTTTCTGTCGGTGTATTTCCTACGAGTGATGAATTGGTGGGGAATTGAGTGGCGATGGTGAAGGATCGGGCATCAGAACATGTGAAGTTGATCCTTGCAGCTGATTTCCGACATTCAACTTCACTGGAGTGACTGTAGGTTTCAATGAATCAGTCTGGTTGTGAATACGACCTGTCAGGCACGCTCCCATCGAATAGACAGATCTGAACAAATACGAGACAAAACAAACAAAAATGAAGTAAACTGAGAACATACATAGTGAGAAGGAGGCAGTCATAGATCCACTCTTTGCTGTTTGGAGAGGTGAGACTTGTGAGATTCGAATTCAGACGATGAGACTAATACATGAGCATGGTGTCTTGGGACATCGATGGAGTGAGTGAATACAGCAAGAAATGGATCTAAATGATGAAGGAGAGCGTTGCGAGATAGCAAAGGAGGGTGAAGGAAGAGAGGACGAGGAGAAGAAAAGATGAGAATATGAGAAGGATGGAAACAGAATAGAAAAAGGAAGAATCGAATTGAAGATACAACGAACAAATGATGATACGAGCGGCACCCTTCGATTTCCAGATATCCATCGAACCGAACTCACGTTGGCAATGTCGATCGGACCACTCGTGAGTGTACCATCTTTGCTGATGAGAGAGGAAAAGTGAGACATTATTGATGGTAGGGAGAGCGAAGAGAAGAGGGGAGGAGAAAAGTGCATCAAAATGAGAAGAGAGCAAACGTTCTTTTCGGTGGAGTGTGTCCTGGCTTGTGTCACACACAAACACTCTTTCGAACATGTCCTCTGTTTGAACTCCATCTGATTCTTTCTCTTCTTTCGATCTTTCCGCTTTGGTTACTTCTATTTGCCGTTATTATCTGGCTTTGATCTGGTGTCTGGATCCTTCTTCTCTTCGACTGAATTCATCCAATAGTTGATTGTTTTTCTTTATTTTGAGATGATTGTGATGTTTTTGTTATTTTGGCCAGATTTCAACACCTTGTTTGAGACATCCATTGTGGATCATTAGATCAGAGTGATGTTTCGCTGTTGGGAGAAGCGAAATGGGTTCAAAAAGGAATACATACAAGAAATGACTGTTTGACAATGTCGTAGAGTGAGAGAGAAGGGTAATGATGGAGTTTTTGAAAAGATGTGAACCCTAGACGATGAACGTGCTGAGGACGTTAAAGGATGAAGAATGAATGAAAGGAATGGTGGAAGAACGATAGAAGAAGGAGAGATGAAGCAATGAAGTGAAGATACAGACTTCGATTTCCAAAGAGTCAGAGAAGAGCACCAGAGTCGGATCTGAGGAATGAATCTCGCAAGACATCGTCAATGCTGAGAAGATCGAGACAAGAGAGATGAAGGGATGGAAAGAGAAAGGAGATAGTGATGAAGGATTGAGATTTTCGAAATACAGAGAGGAGAGCAGACATACGTTTGAATGGCTTGTGTTCAGGCTGTCCATCCGTCCAATTTACCCTGTGAGCACACCTTCCTTTTGTGTCTCAGCTGCTTCTCTCACTTCTCTCTCTCTCAACCCTCTCTGCCCCCTTCCTTCTTTCGTCTGTATCTCTCCAGTCTCTTCTTGTCTCTTCTTCTCATCTGGAACTCTTTTCATCGCTTCCTTTCCCTTTTTTCCCTTTTCTCGAACTCATTTTGCTCCTCTCATTCTCAGTGTTGTTCTTGCCAAATCATTTTCTCCGTCATCTCGAGAAAATCGAAAATCAGGTCGATCAAGAGTTCTTCTCATATCCAAAGAAGAGAAAGAGGTCAAGAAGAGGATACGAACAAGAAGAGGGCAAACTGGCAGACAGTACTGCTGGTGTTTCTCGTGTTCATCTGTCCCTTGCTTCAGGTGTAGTGAAAACCTGTTCTATTTGCACTGAAATTCGAGAAGATGGAAAATAAGAGAATAAACGACAAAAAGAGAGCAGACTGGTCGCTTCATTCTCTCAACCTTCACTTCAGTTCGACTCTTTCATATGTCTCCATGATCTTTATGTCCAGTGTCTATAAAACGAGAGAGACAGAAATATGAAGATAAGAACAAGAAAAGAGCACACAGAGTACCTCTGTCGCTCAGTGTGCTTCGACAAAAGGGTCATTTGGCTGATTTAATGACAACTTGATAAAAATGATGGTTTGATAGGACAGATCGGGCCACCATAGGACACGATAGGACAGGACAGGACAATTGTCCTCCCTCGATTTTATTGTGAAATTGAGACGCAAGTATTGTACAGATCTCAAAAAGCCTTCATGTCCTATGGTTTGAGCCCGATTCAGAATTGTCCTATCGTGTCCTATGGTGGGCGGATCGATCGCTTTTGGACAACATTGGCGATTTTCAGCAAAAGAGGGTGAAAAAACACAATTGAAATGATTCTAAAACAGAAAACGTGCATTTTTATCCAAATTGTCCTCCTCTTTTTGGCTGTCCTATGATGTCCTGCCTATAGGACATGCCGACCCATGGTAATCATAATGGATCAAGAGACACGTTGCATCTGCCATGCCATCTCAGAATCGAATTGGGAATCAATTGAACGGTTGTCAATTGCTCTACCATTAAGCCATAACCCCGTGGACGAAGTAATGGTTGTGTGAAAGAGTTGTAGAGGAGGGAAGATATATCTCTGTTCATTTCGACACAGTATTGAACTGAAGTCCTGGTGTTTTCAGACTGTTCTTCTGTTTTCCCAATGAATCGTGGAATAGTGATGATGATAGGTCAAATTCCTATCCCTATTGCAAGGAGATCGAACCCCAGCATTTTATTCAAGCGAACTCAAATGATGAGGGAAACACACCAGACAGTGTTTGAAGCTTCTCTTGGTATATTTCGTTTTGGGTTGATCGATCTCTCAAACTCTTGAACAAATTGTGATAAAATCATATGACAGATTTCATACAAGTCCCTGATGGGTGTATGTCCCGTTTCTCGATTTCATTGTCCAATTGAATCTCTGTCTCCCGCTCAGATTCGTTTGTTCGAATCATCAACTCTGGAGGTTTTGGAACGGTTGTCGAAATGATTGAAAAGTCGACGAACATTCAATATGCAGGCAAGATAGTGCAGTGCTTGACGCAAAAACACAAAGACCGCTTTGATCGTGAAGTTGGAAGGCTGAAAACATTCTCGCATCCTCGAATCATCAAACTGAAGGAAACTGTGACACTGGAAGGCTACCAAGTGATTGTGATGGAACTGGGCGGAAGATCTCTTGCCGAAGTTGTTCAAGACTACGCTCAAAGGAAAGTTCGGATGCCTCGCGTGGTGTGTTCATCAATCACCGTTTATTCTTGTTCTTTTTTGAAAATTTGATATTTCTTCTCATTATTATCTTTCATCGGTGATTGTATTGATTATTTCAGGAAGGATATCGAGTGATGGAGGATGTTGCATCCGCGCTGGAATTGATCCACAACCACGAAAGCGGACGGACGGCGCACGGTGATATCAAAATGGAGAACATCCTGATGGACGCAGATGGTCATGCAAAACTCTGTGTGCGTCTTCTTTCCCTCACTCATCCTTCTCTCTTTCACCATCATCTCCGATCTTCTCTTCCTCATCGAAGGTGATTTTGGGGCAGCCGAATCGGAAGATGTGACCGTCAGTCGTTCCGTGATGTCGCAGCTGTACGTGTCGCCGGAGCGGATGGAGTCCGAAACAGGACCAGCGACGTGCGAGGCGGATGTGTGGTCGTTGGGAGTTGTGCTGTATTGGCTGCTGTTTGGAGAGCCGCCTTTCAAGAGCAGATCTCTTCTGAAACTGGGTCAAGAGATCTCGTCGTTCAAAGCGACGTCGATCAAGAACACGTGTGGAGAGGACGAGCGAGCGCTGCTGATGCGAATGATGGATCCAGTCTCCCTTCATCTCTTCTGATCATCCATCCTTTTCTCTCTTCCCCTTCTCTTTTGGTCAGTGTGTCGAGACTCGTGTGACCTGTCGCCAGTTGTGTCTCGGAAAGGCGTTCCGATGTATTGTGAACACAGTTGAAGGAGTGTGGAAGTTAAAAGATGTAGAACAGGCCAAACGTGTGGCAGTTGAGGAAGAGAAACGGAAGCTCGACACACGAATTGAACAACTCGTCGAGACTCGAAATCAGGAGATCACTCTGAAGACTTTGAAACCGCAGAGAGTCGATCTTCCGATTTGGGTTGGAACTGAATCAGTCAAAACACTCGACAAAACTGCTCACAAACTCACTCCAACCACTCTCACGCAGATCATCACACTCGAACCCAACTAGTGGAGAACAGCATTCACCCATCCGATCGACGAGGGAGAGTGGGAATTCAAAATCCGAAGATCAGAACAGACAGGACTCAATGTGAGTGTGTTCTTCTCACTTCTCATCTTTTCAGGTCTTGGCTAACTCCGACATCCTCTTCCCAAAGATGCCACTCAAAGACATTGTGGATCATATTTCAGTGGTTTTGGTGGTGATTTCCTTCTTTGGAATGGAAGAAAGTGGAGAACAGGCAAAGAATTCAAGTCAGAAGGAACAAATAAGAAGTGGGAGAGAGTTGGGCAGACAGCAGCGATTCGAGTGAACATGTCGACTCGAAAAGCTCGGCTGCTTGTGGACGATTCGGAACAGCCTGGGATCTTCACCAACATCCCTTCTCCTCTCTGCCTCGCAATCTCAACACATGTCCAAAATGCTGCCATTGACATCATTCATCTTGTTCGCACTGACATGTTTAAGACGGAACTTGAAAAGCAACATGCTCTCTCCATGTCTTCGGCATGGGTTCGGAACGTAGGGCCCAGTTCGGTATGTAGGTCTTTCTCCTTTTTCAAACTTCCTTGATGAGTCCAAAATGCACAAATATACACCCAACGTAAATCGATCTAATATACGTTCTATCTGAGAATTTCAGCCAACATCAATTTAAACTCGATGAAAGAGAGGATCAACCTACAGAATTAAAGTTTGTCACTTTTTTGTTTGTATGAGAAGATATAGACAACAAACGTCGAATATTCACCTTCAATTGATGGTTGAATGGAGGATCTATATTAAACGAACGAATATATGTGTGTTGAGAAATGAAAACGAGACAATTTTGTGATGGGTCAAAAATCTGTTTTCTCTCTCATTTCAGTTTCCCAATCTTAATTATTGAAATTTCACAACTACTATGTGAGTTTGAAGGGAACGTAATATATTAAAAAGAGATGTACACCATACTCGGAGGAGAATCGACGATCGATCTTTCGTCCACAGATTTGGCATTGTATCTGACTCCATATCGCTTTATCACAGAGTAAGCAACTTATTTATCTCCTTTTAAGGATATTCTCATTTTGTGAACAAGAATGATGACTAGGAACACAAAAAATGTGAAATCACAAAAGATGATTGTCCCAATCAACAAGGAAGCAGTGATAGCATTGGACAGAAAATCTCCACCAATTTGATGCAATGATTCATATTAAGTCCTTTTCACTCCACAGTCCTTTGTGTCTCTCTCCCTTTTCGAGAAAAATGTGTGAAAATCAATCGATCTGAGTCAAAAAGTGAAAAGAGACCGCAATTTCATCATCACCACCCTTGAAAACACAATTCGTCTCACAACATCCCCGTGCCCTACATACCGAACTCGACCCTACATTCCGAACCTTTGCCCTACCAACCGAACCGGGCCCTACATACCGAACCCATGCCATGTCTTCTCGACCGAAGGCTTTGAAGGAAAAAGCCAGCTCAAACGAGTCTGAGGGCTGATCACTTCTTGTCCTCATTTCGCAACAACTCAGGTTCGGAGAATTTCGCATACTGACACTTCAATACTTCCCACCCGCTGGGTCTTGAACTCTGTTACTTTGTTCTTCTATCATCACTACAATCACTTTTTTGACTTTGTTTCCATCTACTTCTAGCAAATTGTCTGGTTTCAACAATACACCATCACAAAGAATCGTCCAGGAGGAACCCATCTCCAGAGCAGGTGCTTGCATTGTGTTTGCAGTTGAAGAAGAAAGATCAAAACCCGCAACAAACTTTTCGGGTTATCACATGTAACTGTCATTTCATTATGTGTTGCTCATCTTGTTCCAACAACACCACCTGTTATTTCTTGCATTCACTCCCTTTTGAAACGTCATAGGGTCTCAATGCGGCATATTCTCACTTTCCCATGACTACTGCATGAATCAGTGACAGACATCAGCTTTCTTGTGGCTTGCGGATGTACGGTGTGTGATCTTTCGTTCATTTTTACTTTGTAAAAGGAGTATTCCCCCTTGGGTCTGTCGTTCTTTTCACCGATTTCATTTCTACCAAACTCGTATCCTTATTGAGAATGTACAAGGAGAATATGTACGGTATGTCTCTTTCATGTTCACTCATTTGCTTTAGAGTGTCCATTGTTGTTCCTGAAGGGAGATACCTTGCTTCAGAAATCATCAACACTTCTACGGTCGCCCGCGCAGGGTGTCACACCGTAACAATCATCCAGACCTGCAAGTGTGCTCTAAAAAGACATCAGTTTCTGAAATTAATAGTTTATGTTCTTCTATACTCTGTTCTCTCCCTCAACGATTTTCGGACACTTCTCCCTGTCTTCTCTTCCCGATTTCAGGACCACAAACTCTTTTCTCCTGGGAGTTCATTCTTTTCTGAGGACTATTCAAGGAGCCAAACATGCTTTGTTTCTTGAATATGTAGATCAAGGAGTTTGTCAGTTCTCATCATCAACTTCTCTATTTCCTGATCTAACCATGGATTCACAGAACCTATCTGAGATTATCAAAGCAAATCAGAACGAAGGAGTACCACAAGACCTTGCGAAACGAGTGCTTTACGTGCTACTTCTGCCAGTTCATTCATTCGTTCATCTCTCGTCCAAACAATATCCACTCCCCTTCTTTCTGATTTCCTGACTTGAACAAGTGTCTTATCTGGCAGATCTTCATCAATATGGATTAACCAATCTGTATTTCATTCGGACGCAGCCTCACCTTTTTTCTCGCTGTCCCATTTACTCATTTGAAGAGATTTCAAACCGGACAATCTTCTGCCGGCTTACATTCCACGAAGTCAAACTTTTCGGCGAGTTATTTCGGATTTCGGTCTCCTCACAAGAATTGGAGAAGGCGGATCCTTCTTCATGACAGCTCACTCAGTCTGGGGGTGTGTATCCCGTATCTTTCGTGATCCTCCTCTTTCCATTTGATTAGGACACCTCTCGACATGGTATGATGCTCGATTGTTTCCTTATTCTTTCAATTTCTCTCATCTTTTCTTAGTCCTCCAGCATCTGGGTCTTATCCACGTTTTTCCCACAAATTGTCCCCTGAAGACTTAGATGAAGATCCTTACAGCCACATACTGGATGTTCAGATTGAAAAATGCATATTCTACGAGATGTTGACAGGAGAGTTTGTTTCTTCACTAACCGCCCTATTCGTGCATTTCCAGACACCCCTTCAAGACAGCGTCCATGCTTGCACTACACATGTTTCATTTCTCTCCACTCTTCGACAGTTCCCCACATCTCAGTTACATCCTCCACAGACTGTTCGCACAAAATCCAGCAGATCGCATCGACACCCTTGGACATCAACTCTTGAAACATCCTTACTATACTGCTCACTCCCCTGCATCAACCCCAACGCTCTCCTCCTTCCATGGGTGGAGTTCATTCAACTCAAAACTGGAGCTTACAATCCTCAACACCACTCAACGGTGCCAGTGCATGGTCTAGAGACACAAAAGATCAACCAGGCGTCAACTTCTGTTGAGATGAGAAATGACGATCGTGTAGCTGGTTCAGGCTGGAATGTCCCACCCCCAATGACGACACCAACTCCAACGAACAACACCCTTCTTCACCAAACAACAAACAGACGTCCAGAGCCAACTATATCGTCCGTCAGGACCACAAATCGCCAGAATACGACACCGACGCGGAAACTATCAACAGTTCCACAAAACAGTTCCACCAATCAATTCACCAGACGCCAAGAGCGGGACACAACGGGACAAGACGAAAATGGACACGGGACAGGTAAACAGACGGTGGATGACAATCAGAAATGGCCAGAACGTGATCAGAGTCCAGTCGACACGCAAGAAGCCCCACGTCAGTCCACTCCACCAGCTATCTCTCTCCCCCAATACGTCACGCCAATGGAATACATGACAGAAGAAGGACTCGAACCAACGCAACCCCTCCCATCAGGAGTTAACTGGGACCTTCCACCTCTATCTGACCCTGCACCAGAACCACTTCCACAAACATCCTCTCCATCGTTCGAACTCGTCACAGAACCATCTCAACTCCAACAACAGCCAGCTCAGAACCGTTTTCGACGGAAGGCAGCAAAAAAGGAGGAGAAAGTGACGATGACATGTCAGTATTGTGGGGTGGCTGTGGAGATTGATCAGATGGAGGAGCATGTTCAGAATAAGCATATGGGTCAGACTTTTTGACATCATAAAAAAGTTCGAGGACTCGAATCAAAAAACGAGGCTAGTCCCTCGTGCCAGTATCTGGTCTGGTTACACGAGAAGGATGTTGAATGGTGTCTCCAACGAATCATTGAGAATGGACAATGACTATCTCTGCGGTGTGATTAGACGAGATTCCAAAATATGAAATCGAACTTTTTTATGACATCAAAAATTCTCACCCATATGGGTGATATGGAAGCCGAGAAAATGGCGATGGAGGAACAGAAGAAAATGGAAGAAGTTAGGAGACGGGAACGAGAAGAGAAGGAAAGAATAGAACAAGAAGAGAGGGAAAGAAAAGAACGAGAAGCGAAGGAAACAATTGAACGACAAAGAGAAAGAAAGAAGAGAGCGAGAACAGTCGCAGCGAGGTCCATAAAGTCTTCAACGCACACTTTACAGGACAGGATGGACCAAGAAGTTGCTCTTTTGTCAGGGACAGGACTGGCTTGTGGTGAGGAAAAGAAGGAAGAGACAATTCAGGTGTTGCAGTTCAGAGCGAATCACGACGAGGACGACACACGACCCTCCTCCCTCAACTCACCCAATCCGACACTCTCGCCTCCATTTGCTTTTCTTCGACCTGACGAGGCGAGCGTGAAAATTAAAGAGAAGGCGAACTCGGAGGACAAGGAGAAGCTGACAGGAGACGGAGTGTCATGTGTGGTGACGTTGGTTGGGATGCGAGTGAGGCATAAAGAGTACATGTGCTGGGAAGGCGAACGAACTGTCGAATGAGCCGTCGATGCACTCCAACCCTTCGTCGTCGTTCTTCTCGTCGCCCTCGTTCGCAGGGTCTCCTCTTCGGCAGACTGAGCAGACGCAGCGATCACCCGACGAGGATGACGCAGCAATGCAGGCACCTGTCCACTGTCTCCACCCGATCCAACCACACCAGCCTCGCCCCACACAGCCTCTGATGCTGAACCTGGAGTCGTGTTCTCCCGTCGACGAATCTGGTGTGGACGAAAATGGGATGGGCAGGCTTTTGAGTGGTGGGATCAAAACAGGTAAAACTGGGATCAATCGATCCCAGTCCCCATTTTTTGACTGACATCACTTTCTTAAATAGGAGTTTCGAGATTTTCCTCATTCAATTGCAAACTCGATTTTCCTCTTTCTCACAAAGACCTGTCTTTTGCTGATTTTCGAGTCTTTTACCCGAAATCATGATTCTAAAGGAGAATGGTGTTGAGAACAGGAGTTAACAAGAGAAGAAGAGTGAAGAAAAGTCAAGGGAAGTGACCGATTTGTCTTCTCCACACAATTCAAAGTCACATGCACACACAGCTCGACGAACTCTTCAATTGGCTTCTGATTCGTCCTATTCTTCTCGTTCCACATTCTTCTCAACTAGTCGATCACACACACAACCGAATCAACAAATCCACTCTCTCCTCTCACAGATCGCCCACACTAACTCCAAACACATTCTCGTTCTAGCTCTCCATCGCCAGCATCTCCTCACTCGCCAACGGATCGTCCGGCAGCCCCACCTCAGCTAGAAGAACATATGGACTTGCTTTCGAACTCAGCGCAGATTCTGTCATAGATACTTGTGATGCTGCAATATGGAAGAAAGGACCAATTGTAAGCATTGACACTTTTTCCCGCGTTGAGTGCACTAGGCTCGCAAAAAAACACCGATCATACAATTGTTGGACAATTTTGGGAAATTGGAAAATGCCGGAAAAAAGACAAACAAAATGCGAACCTTTTCTCCAGCTCCAAATCATGTCATGTCACAGTACGATCCTTCCATTCGTCGCGATGTTGAGAGTTCTCTGTGAGAACGACAGACCATCAGCTGTTGATCCCACGCCGGAATATGTGTTGGACTGTCAGACCTACCGAATTGGTCCCTCAATCAGATGTTTGTTGGATAGAGCGTGCTGATGACGAGATGGGAAGTAGTTGGTGGATGGGAGGACTCGACTTTGTGGAAGGAAGTTGCTGTTGAGAATGGACATCAATCGGCGGCATGGGTTCGGAACGTAGGGCCTGGTTCGGAACGTAGGTCTTTCTGGTTTTTCAAGCTAAGTTTGGCAGTCTAAAATGCAGAAATATCACGATACAGTGAATACCGAGAAGTTACACACTATCTGAGAATTTTATGCGATCATGAGTTCAACTCGATGGAACAGAGGATCAACCTACACATTCAAAGTTTGTCGCTTTTCTGTTTCTATGATAAGATATGAACAACTACCGTCAAACAATCACATTCAATTGATGATTTAAAGGTAGAAGGAGACATGATAAATTGAAATTTGATTGTTAAGAAATGAAACCGACACAATTGTGTGATGGGTCAGAATTGACGTTTTCTTTCTCATTTTCATCTCATCATGTGAATCATTGAAATATCACAACTAACATGTGAGTTTAAAGGGAACGTAATATATTAAAAAGAGAAGTACACCATACTCGAAGGAGAATTGAGGCCTTTTCTTGGAAGGACAGATCTGGCAGTGGATCTGACTCAATTTCATATTATCTTTCTCAATTTCACTTATTGTTCTCATCTAAACTGGATTATCCGTTTCATGATTCAGTTTGACGACTAGAAACTCAAAAGCGAGTTGACCTGAAAGTTGACAGATCTAACAATCAAGGAGATGTTGTCAGCACTGGACAGAAAAATCTCGACCACTTTGATGTGGATTTTCATATATTTTCCATTTCACTCTTCATTCATTTGTTTCTCTCACCTTTTTGTTGAGAAAGAAGAGAATTGCACCAGATCAGAGTCAAAGAACAAAACCAGACCACAATATCATCGTCACTACCCTTGAAAACTCAATTCGTCTCACATCATCTCCGTGCCCTACATACCGAACCAGACCCTACATACCGAACCTGTGCCCTACGTTCCGAACCAGGCCCTACATACCGAACCCATGCCCAATCGGCTTCAGAACGCGCATGGGATCACCAAAGTTTCCAAATTATCAAAATTGTCCAACTACTGTAGCAATTCCTCGCTCGCTTGGAAAAATGCTTGAGAGGCGACAGATTTTGGAGCGGCACCGGATCTTCTTGCTTTCAGAAGAGTACCCAGAATACAAACGAGAGACAGGCAGATCGGGGAAGACCATTCTCCACACTCGACTGACCGTTAGGAAATCGCGAGGTATTAGAGGAAAAAGAATATCAGAATAGACTTTAGATGATGCAGAGGAAGACATACTGTTTTAAGCATCAAATTCAAACCGAACAGATGAAGTCTCATCGCATCTTGGGAAGGATGGAAAAAACAATCCCAAAACTGACCTTCCCGAAGTTGAACGACACGATGCCACGGTTGTCCGTCCTCTCTCGACCGCCCCTGCCTTCTCCTCCCAAAACCAACCGCTAATCACAATACTGAGATCTCGATTCGTCACAAACAAAACCGCGCCTCGCCGCCCCCTCGTCCTCCCCGTTCTCCTCACTCACTCACTCCCCACCACTCGCCCACCGACCCCTTCCGCGCTGTGCTCTCGTCACTGTTCGTATTCCTCTGCTCTGCGATGGTTCTGACGGCGTCGATCCAAGCGGCGTTGCACATCCACGAAGTGGGGATCTCTCGGCTGTTCTCACTTTCAATTTTACAAACTCGCACTCCCTATTCGCCATCCCCATCTCCCAGAATCGAGCTCATTCCTTCTGAAGCAGTTCATCCGGTCTTAACCATAAATTTGGATTTCACTCTCATCTCAATTGTTTTGGACATATCATCAATTTTATGTGCAAATCCAAGAATTATTCACTGTTTATTCTTCGGATGACATTCAGAAACTCGGAAATTTACATCATATACGCCATAATTGTGAGTCACAAAAAGACTCATGTTATTGTTCGATCTAATGAACATTTTCATTTCATCTCGGTTTTCTATTCAGATATCATATATTTCAAGAAGGAAAATAGTGAAAAGAAACGAAATGGTATTGCAGAAATTAACTGGGATCAGATCCGACTGGGATCACTGGGATCAAATCAGAAGCCTGGGGATGGGGCATGAAAGGAACAGGCGATGGAAGGGGAGGGAAGAACCACTGGACTTTGTGCACATTTTGGGAGTGGAGTCGCCGCGGTCGTGTTCGGACAATGTGAACTTCACTCTCTCGCTCTCGCCTTTGTTCCCGCTCGACCCGTCCTCTCCTGCTGTGCCTCGCAGTCAGCGCGGCGAGCCTGGTTTTGGATATTTCGGGAATTCGTTGGCCAGCTCGCCGATGTCGTGCCACACCTCGCACACACCGTTCCACTCGCGCTCTCCCTCGCTGTTGTCGCTTCGTCGGATGGGTCACAGCAGAACAATTCTCGTCTTGACTGGTGGTTTCCGTCGATCACGCATCAGCATTCAACCAACATCGCATCTTTCGGCATTCCAGAAGCTTCAATCGTCCCCATCGAGAGCACGATCTCAGTCGTCGGCAATGCTCTCTTCCACTTCCCAACACTTCCCACTCGGAACAGACCCTCTCCTCGCCCTCTCCTCGCCCATTCATCCACGTGACACCATCGAATTGTCAAGAAAAATTGAATCGAGTCTGTTCACTTCGTCAATCGTCAACAACACGAGCTACTGCGTCGGACTGAGTTCGACGGGGACTCGCCTCGCTCTGAATGCATCTTCCACATTCTGCACAGCTGCCGTTCCATGTTCGACAATAGCTCGCCGAGACACCAACTTTGGACTTCTCAAGACTCGACCATTCCGTGGATTGTGTGGTCTCGGAGAAGCGATCTGTCTCACTTTTGCACTAAGCTTGTGAGTTGAGAACGGCCCTTTCGTCTTCGATCTTCGATGACGGCATTTGGTCTTGTCGACGTGGAATCGTAGTGAACGATGGCATCGGAATGATCAAAATCCGATCTCATCCAAACACCACGTCGTGGCCACGGTTTCTTTTCGAGCAGCAGTCACTGAATGATCTCGTTCGACTTCTCTTCTGATTCAATATCGATGGAATGCGAACTCCATTTCGGAGAATGGGAACTGCGACAATACGAAGGAAACTATTCCGTTGTCGCTTTTGAAAAGAAAGAATCGATCGTCGACACCAACAGTGCTGTCCTCGCCACTCCAAATCCACCGCGAATTGTGCGAGCGGCTTGCGAAGGTGGAAACTCTGAGTTCGACGCTTTCTTCTCTCTCAAAGCGCGAACACTTGCGAAAAGATCGTTTAAAGTGTCAGTGAAAGGTCACGCAGATTGGAGAACGCGTGTTGTCCTTCAGAGATATGCCACTCACCCAGCTCGAAAGTGTGATCTTCAGTGACTGCTGCTCGAAAACAGATCTTGGGCACGACGTGGTGTTTGGAGGAGAACTGGAATCTGTCGAAGACATTCAACAGCACTGCCATCCCATCACCGCCACACCTCGCCCGAGTTGTCTCTCCATCCCCAACGGTGAATGCTGCACCGGCCACACTATCACTGACCGTGAATGTCTCTGTCTCGTGTTCGGTTTAATCTCGTCGTTCAGAGATCAGGCACTCCATCGGAAGATATCAAACCACTTCCCGACTCCTCATTTTCGCGTTCGGATCAAGTTCGTGTTCGACGGCAATTGGATCGAAGGAAGGCTCCTGTCTCGTCGATCTGAGTCGATGGCGTGCTCCAGCCAGCTTTCGAGGAATGTCGCGTTGTGACTGCGTCGCTGGATGCGATGTGGGTGTGGCAGACCAGCTCCTCCCTCTCCCACCAATCCCGAACATGACACACCCAACATTGAACGTCGACGGATGAAGACGATGTGGTGTTGTGGAGGTCGTTGGGTGCTAATGTCGTCAGAGCGTATTCTGTGCTTCTGTCTTTGCTGTCGCGTTTCCTCTCGTCGAGTCGAGTGGGTTGGGGTGTGGATGGAATCGTGAAGTCGACAGTGTTCGCATCCTGGCCGATCGAAGTGGACCGATTGAACAGTCAGATGATCTGGCCTTTTCACTTTCTGCCGCTGTTGATGTGGATTCTCGAAAGAATGAAAACTGGATAAATGTCCGGACAGATCACTCACACCCTCCCATCACACACACTGTTTCTCTCGAAACAGACGCTCTCGGAACACTCACCGACTCACAGGTGTGCTGTTCGACTCATGAGACGGTGGATCTCAACCGTCATCGCCAGTCAAGGATGGCAAAAACAATCGGACAAGTCGGTGCAGGACTCCTTAACTTCTCGATTGTTTTCTTGTGTCACTCTATTTTTACCACTCCTGGGATTGATTGTTTCCTTTTTCTCTCGGAGAGCAATCTGAATACCATCCAGAAGATTGGTTCATTCTCCTCTCACTTGTCTTCTTGCCAAGAATCTTTGAACGCACACAATTTCGGAACCAAAACAGATTATTTACGAATTGAATTGAGACAAATGTTGACGGGAAATGATGAATTAAACGGCAGAATGGGTTTCATTTGGGCGTGATCAACTGTTTTTCATCGTGTTCAGAAGAGTGATCTATGCAAATGACAGATTCCATCCATGTTCCTAATGGGTGTATGTGCCTTTTATCGATTTCTTTGTCCATGTTCATTTCTATGTCCTGCTCAGACACGTTTGTTCGAACAATCAACTCTGGAGGTTTTGGAACGGTTGTAGAAATGATTGAAAAGTCGACCAACATTCACTATGCGGGTAAGATAGTGCAGTGCTTGACGCAGAAACACAAAGACCGCTTCGATCGTGAAGTTAGAAGACTGAAAACATTCACACATCCTCGAATCATCAAACTGAAGGAAACTGTGGCGATGGAGGGCAACCGAGTGATGGTATTGGAGCTGGGCGGAAGATCTCTTGCCGAAGTTGTTCAAGACTACACAAAAAGGGAAGTACCGATGCCTCGCGAAGTGTGTTCATCAATCGCCTTTTATTCATGTTTACTTTCGTATTCGTCTTTTATCTCTTCGTATTGTCTATATATTGTTGGTTGGTTGATTATTTCAGGAAGTATATCGAGTGATGGAGGATATTGCGTCCGCGCTGGCAATGCTGCACAACCACGAAAGCGGAAGGACAGCGCACGGCGATGTCAAACTAGAAAACATCCTGATGGATGCAGATGGCCATGCAAAGCTCTGTGTGCTTCTTTTTTCCCTCCGCCATCCTTTCCACTGCCTCCCTCCTCTCCGCTCTTCTCTTCGTCATCGAAGGTGATTTTGGGGCAGCTGAATCAGAAAATGTGACAGCGACGAGTTCGGCGATGTCGCAGATGTACGTGTCGCCGGAGCGGATGGAGTCGGAAACGGGAGCAGCGACGTGCGAAGCGGATGTGTGGTCGTTGGGAGTTGTGCTGTATTGGCTGCTGTTTGGCGAGCCGCCTTTCAAGAGCAAATCTCTTCTGAAACTGGGTCAAGAGATCTCGTCGTTCAAAGCTACGTCGATCAAGAGCACGTGTGGAGAGGAAGAACGAGCGCTGCTGATGCGAATGATGGACCCAGTCTGCCTTCATCTTTTTGATCATCCCTCCTTTTCTTTCTTCCTCTTCTATTTTGATCAGTGTGCCGAGACTCGCGTGACCACTCGCCAGTTGAATCTTGGAAAGGCGTTCAGATGCGTCGTGAACACAGTTGATGGAGTTTGGAAGTTGAAGGATGAAGAACAGGCCAAACGGGTGGAAGTTGAAGACGAGAAAAGACATTTAGACACACGAATCGGAAAACTTGTCGATCTTCACTTTTGGGTTGGAACCGAATCACTCCAAACACTCGACAGAACAGCTCATCGTCTCACTTCAACCACTCTCACACAGATCATCAAACTCGAAAAGATCGACGAATGGAGAACAGCATTCACTGTTCCGATCGACGAGGGAGAGTGGGAACTCAAAATCAGAGGAAACGACACACCATGGGGTGTCGGTGTGTTCTTCTCTCTTCTCATCTTTTCAGCACTTGGCTTCCTCAGACATCCACTTCCTGAAAATGCCACACTCAAGCAGTGTGGATGTAGGAAGAGTGGGATTGGTGGTGATTTTGAACTTTGGAGAGGAGGGATGTGGAAGGGAGGAGAATTCAAGCCAGAAGGAACAAACAAGAAGTGGGAGAGAGTTGGGCAGACAGCAGCAATTCGAGTGAACATGTCGACTCGAGAAGCTCGACTGTTCGTGGACGACGAAGGACAGCCTGGGATCTTCCCCGACATTCCTTCTCCCCTCTGCCTCGGAATCACAACACACGACCAGAATGCTCCCATTGAAGTGATGTGGCTCAAGCGAATCTGAGGATCATTCTCTGTACGTAATCACATTAAAGCCTCCATTTTATTCTCAAGTGCGGTTTTAATTTTTTTTTCGATTGAAAACTAGGGAATAAAGGGTCTATGATCAGAATTTTCCAGATAAAGGTTCAGATCTTCTCAGAAAATCGCTCCATTTTCTTCGCTCAAAATGTTGCTACAAATTGTCACTGCACTCATCTCATCCCTATTCGCCGAACCAGAATTCGTTCAGATAAACGGACTCGGCCATTCAGCTCAGGAGTGGAAATCCAGAATCATCTACCAAATCCTCACCGATCGTTTCGCAACGAACAATAACGAAGCCCCGAACTGCAATCTGAAAAACTATTGCGGCGGTACCTTCAAGGGCATCCAAAACCATCTGGACTACATCAAGAACCTCGGAATGAACGCGATCTGGATCTCCCCCGTCATCGCGAACACTGACGGCTCATACCATGGCTACCATGCGACCGACTTCTACTCAATCAACCACCACTTCGGAAGCGCGGACGACCTTAAGAACCTCGTCAGGGCGTGCCACGAGAAGGACATCTGGGTGATGGTTGACATCGTTGTTAACCATGTTGGGGACGTCGGGGAGAACTTCGGACGCGTGAACCCGTTCAACAGCGCTTCCCACTACCACTCCAGATGCGATATTAAGGATTACAACAACCAGCATGAAGTTGAGTATTGCCGTCTCGCGAACCTGCCCGATCTCGACACCGAGAACGATTGGGTGAAGAACCAGCTGGCCGAGTGGACCCGCTGGCTGATCACCACCTTCGACCTCGATGGCCTCCGTGTGGATACTGTCAAGCACGTCAACAAGAACTTCTGGCGCTTCTTCGTCGGCGCTGTGCCAACGTACCTTCTCGGTGAGGTCTTCGATGGCCGCGTGGACTACATCAAGGGATACACCGACATCATGCCCGGGCAGCTGCACTATCCCATCTACTACACACTGCTCGACGTGTTCCGCTCGAAGCAGAGCTGCTACAAGATCCGCGACAGACTGAACGAGATGAAGAACAGCGGCATCGACCACACCGTGCTTGGGTCTTTCATCAGCAACCACGACAACAAGCGATTCCTGAACATGCAGAGCGACTGGAACCTCCTGAAGAGCTGCTACGCGTTCATCCTCATCGCCGACTCCATCCCAATTGTGTACTACGGAGACGAGCAAGGCTTTTCTGGTGGGGATGATCCCAACAACAGAGAGCCCATGTGGAACAGCGGCTGGAAGCAAGACCACCAACTGTTCAAGTTCATTGCTGCCTGCGCCAACGCCCGCAAGAAAATCGGTGTCAACGATGCTCTTGTTGAAAGATATGTTGACGACCAATTCTACGCCTTCAGCAGAGGCCAAGTCTTTGTGGGACTCACCAACAAGGGCAGCAACGGCGGAGATGTGTCCAAACGTATAACCTACCATCCCTTCAAGGCTGGAGACCAATTGGTTGACTACATTTCTGGAAACCGTGTTTCCGTTGGCTCGGATGGCTTTGTTTGCAACCTTAAGTCAGGCTGTCCCGTCGTTCTTGTTCATGGATGAAATGTGTAAGACTACTGATATTTCAAATGTTCTGTGAACTCCCTCAAATGAGGTCGATGTTTCGGCTTTAGAAATATCAATTCATTATTCTTTTTGCTGGAATCCGTTTTATCAAACTGAGAAATCAACTCCATAATCAAGAAAAGTGAAGAGGGAAAAGAGGAGGTTATTCATCGCTATCGGCACTGGAATCATCGTCACTGTCACTGGTGTTGTGCCCCCACATGTCCATCATCTCTTCATCGACTTGTTGAAAGAGACTTCGACGCGCAGAAGAGGTGAGGTGCGAATCGGCCTTCAGCTCGCTCTTCTTCAGCATTGGCGCGGGAACGGGTTGAACCTGAGGCAAAACGGACTCGGAACTTAATGGAGCCAGATACGGATGGAAGGGATCCCTCAATTTGAATGTCGACTGGGCTGGGGCTTCGCGTTGGATGTGTTGATTCCGAATGTCATCCCATCGGGTCGTTCGTGTGTTGATCAGGTCTGCGACACTTGGGTGTTTGCTTCCAGCATGTTCAATGTCTGAGAAGAGTTGACGAGCGAGGGCAATCAGATTGGGATCGATCGTTCGCTTTTTCACCAATACAGGTGCTTGCCGATGAAACCGATGGCGTCCTGATGCAAGATGTGGAGAAAAGAGTGATGGGGTTGGTGTCGGGACGAACAAAAGATCAGCGACTGTTGTGATGTATGAACAATAGAGAGTCGACACATTTCAGGATCGTCTTCTTCCTCGCCCACACTGGAAGATCGGCCAGTTGGAGTTTCAATTCGTCGTTCTGGAAGATCAATTCCGCCTCGTTCCGAATGTGTCTCTTCTCGTCTTCTCTATGTTGTCGTCGGAGAGCAGAAATTGTGTTAGTGAGTTGGTTGATCTCTTCTTTTTGGTCGGAAATTGTTTGTGAGTTGCGAAGGGCAGTTTCTTCCATCGATTTGAACTCGTCGGCTGCGACAAGCACGAAAGGGTCATCCTCAAAAGAATCCAACGAAAGTAAGCACTGCCCAACACCAACACGGATCGTCTTGGGAAGAGATGTGGATTGAGCGAGAGTGGAGAGGGAGGAATGAAGCATGCGCCGATTGATGATGGAGATGTCGTTCTTCAAGCACACAGTGAGCATAGGTAGGATCGACTGGATAAGGCGCTCCATTTTGTGGATGTTTTTCTCTTCAAGCAGGTCACAGTCTCGGATCAGAATCGGAATGTTGTGCCACACTCTTGAGTTCACAACTGCTTCTGGTCGTGACATTCCTCTTTCAAAATCTTCGACGGCTGTATCGATTGTGATTTCAATCTGTAAGATGAGAAAGAGATGAATTCAAGCTGAAATAAGGATGGGCCGGACCTTCAAACTTTGAGTTGAATCGAACTGGAGATCCTGAATGGATGGGAAGAAACTGGTGAGAGAATATCATGGAAAGAAGTGGATGGAGAAAGAATTAGACAACGACATACAGATTCGAGGGTTGGTAACATCTTGACAGAAAGAGATCAAACCAGTCTATTTTGTTTTCACACCCACAATCATTCAGTTCGGAAGAAGATCCATTGGAATCCACGTTTGATTTCACCAAAAAGAATGCCGTAAGAAAAGACCCAAGAGAAGTGGTCAAGAATCAAGATTATAAAGAATCCGCGCAAAAGAAAGCACAAACACTCGGAGTGTCAGAACAATGAATCTAAGGAAAGGACCACAAAATGAAGAGTCCAATGAAGGGATGACAAAAAGAGGTGTCGAATGCAGTTCTGGTGTCATGTCAGTTCTCTTCTCTTCGAGACGACGAGCAGTTCACAAACAGCATGTTCCGCTGAGCAGGCCAAGCTCCGCTGCGCACACGCACCACTGCAAGTCCAACGTTCAGCGGGTCTGCTGTGTCAAATCGGAACACACAGCTGTGAGCGGACAGTGAAGGTGTGCAGTGCTCGCTGACGAAGAGCGCGAGGGGAAGAGGATGAAAGGGATCGAGCGACGACCCCGCGTCCATCTCCACCCCAACGAGCTCCAGATGGCTTGCAAGCGGTGAGTGCTTCAGGGCGTCGTCAGACAGGAAGGAGGGGTTGGTCAGAGTGGCTGACTGAATCGTGGCCATCAGCGGAGAGTCGATGATCGCCGCTGAGAGAGGAGAGGCCAATTGTGAGATGTTTTGCGAGGGGAGGAACCGAACAGCGAGAGCATGTGATGTGAAAACGAGGAGTGAAGGTGAGGGAGGAACAACACAAGATGGATCGATGATGAACGAACAATTCACAAAAGACGAGTCGGTCAGAGTGAGATGCGAGCGGGCCAAACTGAAACAGCAGACACCGCAACTCAAAGAAGACAGCAGATGCGACTCAACAGGAACAGAAACGACGACAGTGGAACACGACGAGAACGAGCAGTCACGGATCGACAGCTTGCTCAGTGGCAAAGACAGATCGGCGAACAACACACTTCCAGTCTCGACGGGGTCATCGAGGGCTGCATCAATTCGAAGAGAGACACTTTCAAAGATGGAGGATTCGATGGAAAGAGAGGGCGGGAGGGAGAAGGGGAGGGTTTGGGTGAGCATGCTCGAGTGGCCAGTGGACAGAGAATCCATGAGTGGTGGGAGATCAGCAGAGGATCGGATGGAGATGAGCGGTTGGGAGAGGAGCAGGTTCTGAGCAACAAGACGAGACACACTCAGACGAACACTCTCCGTCATCGATGTGAGAGATGTGTGGAACGACAGCAGCGAACACACTGCTTGCGTTGGGTCGATCGACGTCACAACACAATCAACCAGAGACAGACTCGCTGACTGCACTGCGATGATCGGCTGAGGGTGTGTCGAGAAGAGAGGGAGCACGAACTCGAGATGCTTCATCAGCACTGTCTGCGGAGGCACAACCTCACTCAGGCCAAACAACAATCTGCATCCGATGCTTCCACTTTCATCAAATCGAACTCGCCCGTACTGCACAGGGTCTGTCTGTGTTCCTTTGTGAGTGCGGAGTGGGATGATGGACAGAACCAGACCAGCCTGTTGGCCGACTGTCACGTATCCGCACAACTCCACATCGTCTTCCTCTCCAAACACAAAGTCTCCGATCAGAACAATATTTCGCTCCAACACACACTGCGACAACTCCTCTTCACTGTCCGCATTCAGCAGATGGTCCATCGAGTCACGGAGGGACAGGCAGGGGAGCGACTCTCTCCCACACTCCACGCTCGTCGACGCTTGGCCTGTCTCATCCAAAGAGTCGACGAACACGTTCTTGTATCGATTGTTGGGGAACAGAAATGGAAAGAGGTCTGTCTCTTCCACGTAAGCCACGTGGTCCGATCCAAACAGAGCATTCGAGCGATCAAATCCAGGTGGATGCAGATTGAACAGGAAATGATCAATCGTCACAGTCTTCTCCAGCGATTCAGCAAGAATGAACAGATCTCGTCCAAATGTGGCTGTGTTGTGTGCAAATGTCAGCGTGTCCAGAAGATAGTTGTTGGTGCTGTCGGACGAGAATGACAATCCAACTCCTCCCCCTCTCCCTCCATCCCCAACACTGCAGCTTACGAACGAGCAGAACTGGATCACAAGAGACGCTGATCCAGACAGCGTGAACGACACTCCGCCACCCAAACAGTTCGCGTTCGACGACGAGCAAGTGGTGAACGATGACGACGACAAGTGCAGCGATGATGTGTTGGAGAGCGTGAAGAATGCAGCTGATCCTGCTGTCGATTGCGTGTGGACCGATTCTGCTTCCCATTTCAAGATCTGCGTCAGTCCGACACTGGGCTGAGTCAACAACGTCGCCACAGACTGGTGTTCCAGTTGATTTGTCGTCAGACGGACCAAATCCATCACATTCCGAGTTTTGACAAATGAAGGGTGTCTGGCCGAGAGTGACGATGACGTCGACACATCTCCAGTCACCACACAACTCATGATTGTCAGCAGGCCTGTTTTGATCACAGCGTATGCTTCGACTGTCGACAAGGAAGGCAGAACGAACGAGAGACTTTCAAGTTTTGTCTCAGTCGCCCCATCCACAACGAGTCCTCCTTCTTTCCCGATTCGAATTGTTGAGTGAGTTGTCGTGCTTCCCGCATCACCAAACACTCTGTTGTGAGAAACCACCAGAGACGAGAACGAGATTTCGCACACAGACACGTGGCTGAAGGTGCCTTGAAGCAGAAGTGACGATTTCCCGTTGCTCAATCGAGTGAAGGCATGCTCCATCGTTCTGCACGGATCAGACTCTCCCCCGCAATCCGATCTGTCCTCGCCATTCCCAGACGAGACATGGACAGTCGCGAGACGAGGAAGGATGGGGACGGTGAAGACTACGTTTGAGCAAATGACGATTTGCGGATCAGACGGAACAGCTTCCTCGATCGACAAGATCGTGTAGTTCTGCTCCCACTTGAGGTCGATGGCTGGCGTCACCAAAATCGGGTCTGACTGGCCGTCTGTGCTGGAAATGAACCGCACCAAGAACGTCTCCGACGAATTCGAGATGGTGACAGTGAAGCGAGACTTGGAGTCGGCTGGCAACCAGACTCCCCACACTTTCAGAACAAGATACAGACACCTGTCGTCTGTCCACTTCAGACTCGCTCCTGTGACGTTCGGCGGGAGCTTGATGGTGAGTGAGAAGCCGGGGATGCTGACGCTTCGCAGATCATACGAGAGGCCGTCTGCGAGGTTGGGGAGGACACCCTGTGGGCCTTTCGACACTTCTGCTGTTCCTGTGGCCGATGTGCTGCTTGTGGTCCCAAATTCGATGTGGACGAGACGAGGGACATTCGATCCTTCCAACAACACTCCCATCGTTCCATTCACTTCACTCGATGTTTGGATGGTGATCGTCGCTTTTGCCTCTGCCATCGACATTTCGAACGACGAGACGAACACCTTCTTGTCGGTCGTCATCTGAGGAATGAGTGTGCTGTCGACAATCTCAGTTCTGTTGAAATTCACATTTGGGGCACCAGAAGTAGAATCACAAAACATGATCGTGTTTGAGTTGACGACGTCATACGACATGTTGACAAAAAGGACATCTTGTGAACTGTTGAGACCCGTGCATTCACTGACGACGAGCAGGAAACAAACGCGCAGTTGGAGAGAGTGGTGGGAGGGTATGAAATATAGGCTGCCCCTCCGTTCATCGACGAGCATCTGTCGAAGACGCAGAATTCCATCGTGAAAAGCGAGGCGAGACTATTAGAAAAGGCGCCACCGAACTCGCCCCGTCTGTTGAGTGTGGCACATTCAGTGAACGAGGAATTCCTCATCTCGACGGGGTGGCGGTTACCGTTGTTGTAGGAGACTCCAACAGCTCCTCCGTGTGCATTCATGGAAGGGGCGACGCAGTTGAGGAAGAAACACTGCGTGATGGTGAGAGAAGCATTGCACTGGATCAGACAGATGGCTGATCCGCGCTCGGTGCCTTGCTCTGGTGTGGTCATGTCTTTGAACGTGCAGAGCGTGAACGAGACAGACGTGAGGGTTGAAGAGGAGTCGATTTTGAATCGACCGATATCGGTTTGGGTTCTGTTTTCGAATGAGAATTCCATGTCATCGTTCGATTGGCGGATGCAGGATGAGAACGAGGTGTTGAGGCAGGCCAGCGAGCCCCCTAAATTCGGATCCATCATTGTTGTTCCGCTCTGGTGGTTCGTCGAGTTCGATATTGCGCATCCAATCACTTTTTGTTCCATGTTCGACCCGAATCGGAAGTGGGGTGGACGGTGTGTAGGCTGCTTGCTGTGGCTGCTCATGTTCACAAGAGTGCAGAATTGGAGGAAGGTGTTCATCTGAAGAGCGGAGGAAGTGAGGTGATCATGCGTTTGGGGCTGGGTGAGGCCGAAGGAGAGAAGAGGACCTGTTCCAAAATGGAGTGTCTGGGATTCCATTCGGAGGTCACTTCCGACAACAGAAAGAGAAGAAAGTGGTTGATCAGATCCAAAATGGGGATTGCTCATTCCGTCCAAAGAAATCTGAGTTGTGGAGGAGATGTCCACAATTGGCGGAGAGGTGTTGGATTGCGTTTTAAAAGTGCAGGCATTCAAAACTATTGAAGAAGATTCGGGAAAAAAGATGTTTGATGCTTGCACAACAAATGGGGAGCTGAATTCATTCGTAAGAAGGCTGCTTATCGAGAATTGCACATAGCTCGAGCGGATGATACATATTCCTGTCCCATCCAACGTGCAAATGGCTTGAACTCCTTCAACAGAGAATGAGCTGTTGGAAATCAGAAACAAAAAGTCTGATTCCGAGAATGAGCGATGGTTGTTTTGGTTTGTTGCACGATCCGATGTTGTATGCGTTAATGTGGTGTTGTGTCCGATTAGCGTGATATATCAGTCAGCGAGGTAATTGGTAATATGTGCTCGAGTTGTTGTCAAAGGGTCAGATCACACCATATTCACCGAATCATGTTAGATTAGTCTAGTGAAGACATTGATGTTCAATAAATGGTGGAGTGATATTGTTTGCGTGAATTTAATATCGAAAGAATCACTTGATGGAAAGGTGACAGCAATCGCTGGAATCCGATCGAGAGGAAAAATGTTCATTTAAACGAGCTGATTTGTGAAGTGAAGTGTTCATAATGTGAAAACTTCGATAAAAAAAGCGAATATTCATGCCATGTTGAAATGAGCATGATCTGACCCTTTGAAAAACCCTGTAGCACTTATTACCAATTACCTCGCTGACTGATTTTGTTTCAATACGAGTCGGAGAAATCAATCGGTGTTCATTCCGAAGATGTGCGATCTGTGTTGGAGGGGATGCGGTTTTCGTAGTGAAAAGTTCCACAATCGAGAGATTGTCGGGAAAAGGGTTGGAGATGCTGAGAGATCGCTGAGTTACCAGGGAAATGAGGACAAATACAGGTAGAATCCACGGCATTTCCTGGTGGAGTGGATACAGTCCTTTTCAAAAAGATGTTCAACTGGTTCAAAAATGTGATCAACTGTTTCAAAAAGATGGCTGATCGACACGATACTATCACCCATAATACTGATTTTCCTCTCCTGACCACTTTCCACCCCTGACTCATCTCTCGTTTTAGAATGCCTGCATGGACAGATAGTGACAAAAAGATGGTCTGTCTTATTTTTTGCAAAACAATGTGCACATTTTGTCGAGATTTTCTGACCACTTTTCTCATTCCAGATTTTGTTCTCATTTTTCATCTTTCTCTCCAGTAGAACAAAATTCTTAATTAACACACAATATTAATCGGCATTCCGCATTTTCTCCACTGCCACAGTTGTATTCTCTGACATGACATCTGAGTATGACGAAAGGGATGTTGTGACATCATTACGGATTGAAACATCGACACAAAGCGAGATGAGAGAATTCGAGAAGAGGATAAATACTTAGAAGATGTGATCGAGTCTACAGAGAGATATTGGCAGTGTTTTGATGGTGTGAACAGCTCCGAACCTAAAGTTGTGAACAACTGATCAATTTGCAAGTACTAATTGAAATATCTGCCTAAGATGATGAGAGTAAGAGAGAACATTTGTGAAAGTTAGATTACTATCCAGTGGATAGAGACAATCAGATCGATGGTTTCGTGATTGATTTTGAGCTGAAAGTCCCTTCTACTACCAGATAATTTTTCGTACCAGGATCTATAGACTGAGATTGAGATCATGAACGATGTGAAAAAGCCATAAACTCGCACACATTTCAAATTGGCGACCCTGAATGATTTTGATCGAGATTTCAGAGAATACAACTGTGGCAGTGGAGAAAATGCGGAATGCCGATTAATATTGTGTGTTAATTAAGAATTTTGTTCTACTGGAGAGAAAGATGAAAAATGAGAACAAAATCTGGAATGAGAAAAGTGGTCAGAAAATCTCGACAAAATGTGCACATTGTTTTGCAAAAAATAAGACAGACCATCTTTTTGTCACTATCTGTCCATGCAGGCATTCTAAAACGAGAGATGAGTCAGGGGTGGAAAGTGGTCAGGAGAGGAAAATCAGTATTATGGGTGATAGTATCGTGTCGATCAGCCATCTTTTTGAAACAGTTGATCACATTTTTGAACCAGTTGAACATCTTTTTGAAAAGGACTGTACCTACGATCTACCCTTAATTTGTATTTCAATTCAAATGAGTGGGTTTTGTTTATACTTCGATTCTGTTCAAGAGGTCCCAGAAGATCCGAAGATTGTTCGTTTATTTCCAATTCCACCGTTTATTCATCTTTTCTACTGTTCTTTAGCGAGATCGACTCGACAACTGTTCGTTCTATCATCGCCTGCATATGTCGATGTACGACAGTGTTGGAGGTGTTTTCCTTGGAGATACCTATGAAAGCATCCCGTACAATCCCATTGAAATATCGACCGGCATCTTCACAAGTGAAGTGAGAGACATGTTCTTCTTTCTGTGCCCCGAAGAAGCGAACGCGGTTATGATCATCGAAGTGGTTTCAGTTGGTATCTATACAGCTTTATTTTCCAAATGACATCCGTATTTTTAGCCGTTGATCAATATAATCGAATCAAGCGTGAGATCGGATTGGGTTGGGGATGTCTTCTCCTCTCTACGGGATCTGGTGTTCCTGATATTTCTCAATTCGAGAAAAAAAGCTTTTATCCTCTGATGCAAGAAGTTGCGGTATTTTATTCCATTAAATTCTCCTCTTCCAGCTCTCACAGGGAACCCCACGCATTTTGCTGAACAAGAAGGAAATCCCATTTGAAGGTGGTTCTGCCCCTGTACCAGGTGCTTCACTTCAGCTTACACTTATCACAAATAACCGTCTTTCCCTCCTCTCGTCGTTCATCCCGCCATTCACCATTTTCGACGAACGAAATGGCTCTCCGTCGATTCCAGGACTCCTAACGTCTCATTTATCCGCTGCTGTCTCTCTTCTGTACAAAGATGAACTTGTACAGGCAATCGAATCACTTGGTCCAGACAGAAGTGAATCGAGAGGAAGAAGTATTGGATCACCATCGAAGTCTCGATCAACTCGAGAGAGGAAGAAGGAAAACAAAGCAATGAAGGAGAAAAGGCGAGAACTCGAACGGATTTTAAGGGCAGAGTTGTCAAGCCTCATTCTCGAACGCGACCAAATTATCGAGAATTTCTCCCAAGAGAAGAAGAAAAAACGACGAAATGCGGAAACACAAGATCCATCTGAATCAAACATTATGTCTCCTTCACCAAAAGAGAAGAAGAAACGATCGAAGGACCGAGACGAAAGTGATGAAGAGTCTTCAAGCTCACTTGGCGATTCGCTGGATATGAACGATGAAATTGAAAGTGAATTCGATGAAATTGTTGAAGAAAAGGAGAACCTTCTCCCATCCCTCACCGACGCCAATTGGACCAACAATCCATTCTGGGACAAAGCTGAATTTCGCGATAAATGGAGACTCAGCGGGAAAGACCGAACAGCAGAGGAGAGGGGACGCACGGCAATAGAAATGATTGGTGCTCACCGACTGATTGTTGGTAGCAAAGTCACACACGGCCAAATTCACGAGGCGCCCTGGAGCTTCGGTCGCACCCTTTTCCATCCCATCCCACAAGAAAGAATTCCCATAGAACTCAGAAACCTTAATTTTTTGATCCCAATGAAGGTCGAGGATACCATCCGCGCGCAATTGAACTATGTTCGCCTGAAGGAGCAGTTCGCGCAGCAGGCGTCGCAAGAAATGGTGACTATCACAGCACGACGTGTCTTCATCATCCCACATTCGGATCTGAGCGTGTGTGGCGAGATCGAAGTCCGTGATCTCGTCTCAACTGGAAATGCCGCAAAGAAGCGAGTGAAGATCGGGTCGACAATCGTCGCCGTGTCCCAATTTGGAATTTCCGATCCAAAAACGGTGACACTGAGAACAGCCTTCGCTCATCCAAAATTTGGCGTGATGTTCGCAGTCGTCTTCACTGTTGATGTACCGATCGACATCAAACCTCCTGACAAGAAGGACAAAAACCAAAACCGACTGAACCTGCCGTCGAGCACGACACGCTCAATTTGGATGGGATGGGTGGATTACTCACCGTTCAGAGCAGAGACAGTGAAGGAGGGGGGAGAGGAGGGCGAGGAGGAGAGTTCGAGTGAGGAGGACGACGAATCGGAGGGACAGTGGCGGAGACCGCGGCCGATGGAGAAGCTGAAAAAGAGAATCGTTCTCACTGTTCCGGATCTCAGTGCGCCTGTTAAACCAAAAGTTGTCTCCAAAGCGACGCGAACGAAAAAGAAGAAAGGAAGAACACAAACAACGAAAAATGATGAACATGATGAAGCGGAAGCTGACGAGCCGAGTGGACAGCAGAAGAAAATCCAGCTCAAACTGACCAACCAGTTCATGCCTCCCCCCATCCACCGCTCAGTTTCGCAGGGCTGGCTCTTCAATCCCTCGCGAGGGGTCAACACAGCGTTCAGAGCAATGTCGAACATGCCTCAACCGAGTGCCAAGCCAAAAGCGAAGAAAGGGGCCGCGGCGACTGCCAAGCCGACGATGAGAGGAGCTGACCAGCCAGATTTTGAACCAATCTTTCCGTTCGACCGACTTCATCCATACACCACGCCGTTTCATATTGCAGGCCCGGAATCAATCCCCACAGCCATCCTCCTCTCCGAATCACTCATCCACGTCACATTTTCAATGACATTCCCCGCAGAAGTGAAGGACTGGACACCTGACCTACTCTCTCAGCCGAACCAACTCGCCCACACCCTTCCGCTGTACCTCCAAACCCCATTCCGCGAACAGGAGCAGGAACCGCCAGAAGGGTATCCCGCTGTCTCCCCCACTCAGCCGACACCAGAAATGTATCAAGACACGTTCGCCATCATGCCACAGCAGAGCTTCAAAACACCAATCACTCAGAATGTGCATGTCGACATGGAACCAGCACTGCCTGTGTCTCCGTCGGTCTCGCGTGGATTGGGCGAGGCTGGCGATGGACTGGCGAGTCTGTTCACGTTTGAGTTCACGGCGATCAGACGAGGGGGACTGACAGACCCACAGGGACTGAAATTGGACCTTCCCAAGAACCCGATTTTCATTCTCAGTTTGTTTGATCAAGGAAGGATCGCGTCGGACACGGGGATGGTCGCGGACAGTCAACGACAAGGCTTCTTCCAGCTCCTGTCGCTCGAGTTTACTTCTCTTCTAGTTTCATCTTCTTCTCTTTTTCTTTAGTTCTCGAACACCTCCTTCTCTCTCTTTTCAGACAGGAAATGCGACTGTGCCGTTCCACTCGCCTCCCCCACAGGTCCTCGCCCAGCTTCCCTTCAAACTCTCAGGCGGGATCGCCTCACAACGTTCCAACACTTCAGTCACTCTTCCCGACTTCCTCATCTCCACTCCAGTCCAAGTCGACATCATCGATGCCAGCACACGTCTCCTCTTTGGAACAGCATATCTCAAACTCGAAATGTTTGCAGATGAGGTCGCAAGCGGACAAGTATCTAACCATCCGCGAGAGATTCTGACGCCGATTCTGCTTCCTTTCCCATCGCCTGACAATGTCGGGAGTGTTGGTCATCAAAACATGCACATCTGCCATCTCTACCCCGCCTCGTTCACTAACCCTCCAGACAACATCTCGCTGGGCACGCTGTCTGTCCGTGTGATCCACAAGCGGACACGCGCGAAGATCACACCAACAACAGCATCCTCGTCGTACATCAAATCACAGACAGCCACGGCTCTCATGCACCGATCGATGTCGCCAGCTGTCACCCGACAGTTGACTGTCGCACTGGCTCCGAACAACCCACGCGGAACATCAACACAGATGCATCCCACACACAACCCGAATCTGTTTGGAACGCCTGTCCAACAGTTTCCTGATTCGGACGCTACTCAAGGAACGAGTCGAACCAACCCACTCTCAGTTCTTCTGCAGCGGAACCAGAACGATCTGAGCATCATCAACACAAGTCTGATCCGCGTTCAGAATGTTTGGATGAACCAGATCGCTCAGCCACAAGAATCGCATCGGTCGGGACTGGACGAATCTTCAGACCAGTCGGCAATGTATGAACGATCGGTGAAGAGTGTGCAGAGACGACAAGGTGCCGAGGAGAGGAAGAGAGCGGAACTGGCCAACATCAACATGATGCACTCGTCGACCACTCGAGTCCTCTTCCCGTCCTTCGCTGTCCCTCTCGTCTTCGACCTGCCGTTCCAGAACCCTCTCCAACGCTCAGTCGAAGTGTGTGTTTGGTACACAACCCTCTCCGACGTGGACTCAAACGCGATGCCGAGACAGTATGACGAGGAACAGGAAATCCGACTCGCATCTCCGCAGGAGGCACAACGCTTGAGGCAAGGCCGGTCGTCATCGAGTCCTCTCTCTGCACATGCTGTCTCTTCTCTCGATCCACCAAATCTGGAAAATGAAATCGTGTCGTTCACGGTTCAGGCTAATCAGCGTGTTGATGTTCCGTTTGTCTTTCAGTCGTTCAGTTGGGTCCCAACGAAGAACTTTGATTCGTGTCTTGATCCAATCGAGGCGTTGTGTCGAGTTGATGACTTCTCGCTGCCGATGCGGGAGAGGGTGGTCGAGATTGCCTTCACTGACGAGAATCACAACTTGCTTCTCCTGCAACACATTGTGATCTGTCCCACTCCCGTCGCACCGAATCATCTTGTGAATCTGTACACTTCGTCAGATAACACACACGACTTCAACTTGAGCCTCCTCGAACAGACACACATGATTCCCTTCAACCACACTCAAGCACAACCGTTTGTGAAGAAGGCTATTGTTGCCTCGCTCACATCAGACTCGTCTCTCCAAGCAACAGCCACTCTCGTCTCCTCTCCCCAACCGCATCTGTCTCTCCGTTTCAGAACTCAGCTCACTCGACCGTTCGTCGGAGAAATGTTCCACATTGCCCTCTTCAACGACGCAGAATGCACATCACTCTTCGGCACTTGGAGCATCTCTGTGAACCTCCTTTCGTATCTGAATTTGAACTCAAGTGTTGGCGAAGTTATCCAGCACTCGGAACCACTCGACAAGACGCACATGGCACACCCATCGTTCCACAACTCTCCTCTGTCTTCGCTGATCATCTCAAACTCGACGCAACAGAAGCAACAAGCGAATGCTGTCAGTTTCTCCATCAGGTCTTTGTCGAATGTGTCGCGATCGTCCATTCTGACACTGTCGGATCTGGCCACACAGCAGTTCAAACGGTTCTGGCTTGTCAACTTCACAGAAAGTGCTGGACAGCCATACCCTCGCCAAACGCTTCGAGTGAACTGTGGTCTCGCGATGCAGCCAACCTTCTCGCTCCCATTCAGAAATAACGACCCATCTCAGCAGACTTTTCTTGTTTCGGTCAGCAAACCGTTATCGGCTGTTCCTCTTCAGCCAATGATCAAAGCACCTGCCAATCAGACAATCAATATCCACCTCCGTCTTTCTCCTTCCTTCTACGAAGGAACAACTGGCTTTTCTGTTTTTGTGAACACTTTCAGAGCGGAATTTGAACGCGTTGTTGTTGAGTACAACGTGACAGTCGTATTTGGCAGTGAATATCAGAATAAATGCACTCTTGTTTCAGAAGATTAATCCTTTTTCAATTTAGATTCTTATTTCCCAAATTGAGCCTCATTTCACCATTCTCTTCGGTTTGCCCATTATTTGTTTCCAAGACGATGGAAGTAACAAAAACGCGAATGGTCTTGAGATGCGAGATGGGTGATGGGATGAAAGTGAGTGAGTTGCAAGAGAAAAGAATGAAGGACCATAGACAAAGAATTAGTGTCCCTGAAGAAGCTCAAAAGAGTATCGACCACCGCTCAAGGCAAAATGGTCAGGACCGAAGAACCATCGCTGAGTGTTCATGGTGTTGTCACATCTCCTCTTTTGAAGCCCTCTTTGTGGAGACAGGAGAGAGATCCGTCTCGAGGGTTGATGGGAGAAGATGTTGACGCATGACCCAGTCTTCAGAGAGAAGGAATGAAACGAAGATATCAGCAGAGAACTGAATGAAGAAGGGCGACGTGAGGAGGAGTTCACTGTTGTCTGTGACGTGATTGCTGTGCAAATCTCGTGCACATTGGTAGATTTACGAGTGAATTTCTAGTTGACGTTCATGCTGAGTGAGATGACGTCATGTGAACACTCGATAATGAAGAATGACTTGTGGAAAGATGACCTCATTTCAGATGTGATGAGGATGGTGACTTGAGTTCGGTGTTTCGTGATGAGGTGGCGAGAGTGTTGGAGTAAAGTCTCATCTGCTCTCGTGTGAGGTGGATGTGTGTGTATGGGTGAATAGAGATGGAGTGACAGAGCTTTCGAAAGTGTTGGAGTCTTTTCGTTGGATCTCCTTCCAGCTACTTAAGGCAACTGGGCATGATTCGCGAGAGAGACGTGTCTGTTGGTGATTGTCTGCGATGGTTGGTGGAGAGAAGGTTGATTTAATTTCTTGTCGAGATCGTCCAATGTTGGTCGCTCTTTCGCGTCGAGAGCGAGACACGACTGGATTAGCTCGACCAACCACTTCGGAAGACCAGTCATGGGCGGCTGGATTCCTGCTCCGAGCTGACGTTGAGCGTTGATCGCGTCGGTTTCACTGAAAGGAACTTCCATTTTCTCAACCTCCCAAAGCATCAGTCCCAGGCTGAACACAGCTGCCTTCTCCGCATCGACAGAAGTGGCCTTTCCGTCAGCAACCTCAGGCGCCTTCCATCGATCTCCCTCCTTCCCCTTTTGAGGCTGGTTGTGAGACGATGTGGTGTGTGATTGTGAGGCATCCGGGTTTTGGGTGTGCGGGTGAAGAGAGCACGAGAAGCTCACCACACCCGCTTTGTCGAAAAAAGCACCGAACGGGTTCAGCTCCTTCAGAGAGTCTGTTTGTCCCAACTTCGTTCGGAGAGCCAACGCCGCAGTGACGAGTTGTTTCTGCACCTGCCTCTGGTCGAGAGGAGGGTCGGTCGTGGTCGGTCGGTGGAGTCGATTGTATAGCGTGTCGCGCCTGCGAATTGACACAACATTCCCATCAACCAAACGAACATCGACCAAGTGATCTGGTCCCTTCAGATCGTCTTGTGCGTCCATCGCCATCCCACCATTGAAACCTTCCTCCTTGTGGAGTTCAGCTTCTTTTGCAGTTGACGTTCCGGTAGTGTTCTGGTCTGTGTCTGCGTAGAAAGAGGACTCGTGGAGTCGATTTGTGATGTCCATTGCAGATTCGTCGACTTTGATCTCGTCCAGCTGAACATTCACATCGCCCATTTCGGAGATCGGTGGTTTCTGCTCTTTCTTGTTCTTATTTCGGCGGCGGAGGAGACAGACGAGGACGATGATGAAGATGAGAACGAGGATGCTGACGACAATCACAGGAATCATCCATTTCATTGCTTGCAGTGCCTGAGCTTTCCTTTCTTCTGCGAGTCTCAATTTCAGAAGGATTGACTCAGATGTGTGCCACGATTGTCCGACTCCCAGCCGAGCTCGCCATTCGAATTTAGGATCGAATCCGTTCAGATCAACTGTATCACTCAGATCAAGCGAGAATGAGGTCTCTGTCCTAGATTTTCCCTTCTTATTTAAGTCGATTGGGGCTGTTTTTCCAGTTTCTGCCTTCGTTTCGTCAATGCAGAACACCTCCAGATGGAGACCACACGGCATCAGCATCGTTCCTACAATCGTAACTGACATGGAGCTATTCTTATGACGAACTGCCTTCGATTTGTCAGTGTTCAGTGTCGGGATGAAGAGAGGTGATGGAACTGTCACATTTACTTTGATGATCTCACAATCGTTGCTGTCGATCCAGAGCGAGGGAGATTCCAAGCTTCCATCTCCACCATTCAAACTGTGGATGACCACTCTTCCTTCTTCCTCGCAGTGGATATTTCGATGAGCAGATGGGAAGAATGTGGATTCGTCGTGGGTCTCTTCAAAACTGCTCGAGTGAATGTTCAAACTCCCTCCGATCAGACTGAACGCTCCCTCCTCAAGATCGTTCAAGATGCTTGACTGGAGAGTGGTGGTGCAGTTCTTCAGAACAAAGACTCCATCCATCCAGCTGCAGAGAGCGTCAGTGTCGTTGTTCGCGTTGGTTGGCGAGAGGAATCGTTGGGCTTCGATGTGTTGAAGTTTCACGTTTTGGATGTTTGTGAGATGGAAGAGCTGTGTCGCGGTGCAGTCAGAGAGCGTGAGTTGATCAAACAAGACGGAAGAAAGATTGGTGAGAGTGACTGGGGTCTGGCTGAAGGTTTGATGTGAGAGGGAGAGTTTTGAGAGCTCGACTTCCCCATTTGTGAGCTCGATCAGCTTCATTTTGATGTGATTGGGTGACGTGAAAGAACACGATTCTATTTCAAGTTTACCACTTTCCATTTTCAAAACAGAATCGCCTTCGACCAACAAACTATTTGTCACATCGAGAATCAGAGATGAGAGTCTGATCAACTTCGGATACGACAGAACTGATTGAGTGATTCGACTCGCACCATCAAAGTTCAAGACTCCTTGATTCTGATTCAGCCCACAGATGTCCAATCCCTTCCCTTCCCCATCGATGCTGCCACCCATCACGCACGATCCCATCACACTGACCGAACGAACTCCACTCATCTGAACACTTCGTGACACAGTCGAGCAGGGAAGGAGTTCGTGACCACACAGTGGATGGTCTTCGCTCGAGCTTGATGTTGTTGTGATCAGCGAGGAATTGCGTGGATAGAAAAGGTAGAGGAGAGAGAATTCGTCTTCCAGAAGCGATAAATCTCGAACAAGAACTCCGCCTTTCGGTGAGTTGATGTCGAATGTTCCTTTCCAGTTCGCGCTGTCTGCGATGTTCTTGTTTGATCCATCCAACAGAATCCATCGGTCTTTCCCGTCCACTTTGCAATTCGAGAACGAAGTGCCCAAAATCTTAACTTGCGACGATTCTGAGACGATGATTGAGATCGGCCATCCTTCATTCGACGACGAGCTGATGTTTTCGAAGCGAGAGTCAGTGATCGTCACATTTCCACTCAACGAGATCAACGAGACGGCTCCCAGCGTGGCAGAGCTGACATCAACATCGACGAGCGAAAGAGTCGATGACGATGAGATCAGAGCAGATGTGAATGATTCCTCATTTGTCAAAGGGAGGAAGGAGACAGATGTGATGGAGAGCGTGCCTTGTGTGTGAGAGATGAGTGCTTTTGTGAGAGATGGTGCAAGGCGGAACACGAGTGATTTGAGAGTGAACGCAGTGTTTTCACCAGTGATTGCGATGCAACCACCTTCCCCAACAATGAATTGTGACGTCCGAGTCTTCCCGGAGAGAGTCAACGATGATGAAACATCGAATTGGGTTGAGATTTCGAGGGATTGTTGAAGAGTGATCTCATCTGTTTCCGCTTTCTCTAGTCGAGTCTTGGCATAATCGAGAGAAGGACACCACACATCCTCAAATCCACAATTCTGAATTTCGAGTCCTTCAGCATTCACTCCGACAGGCCCTCTCTTTTCAGTCAGGTAGAATCGGAGAGACGTCTCCAACTTGATCTCTTCATTGATGTCTTCCGTCCAGATCCATTGGCGAGGAGTCGTTTGATCGGCAAATGAACCAGCGAAGCGAGTGTCTTTCTCTTCGATCCAGCTCGAGAGAGTAGTTCCCCGAATCCACACAAGATGAGGGATGGTGTCTTCCTCGCTGTTGGTGGATGGAGTGGTTGAGAGGTGGAGGTTCTTGAGAGTGAAGACAGCTTCTGTGAACGAGGACGCATCTGTTGGGAATGAGATGAATACACCCTCTCCAAATCCACTTTTTGTTGACACATTTTGGATCGTCAGATCATCGATCAGAAGTGCCATTCCGCTCACCAAATCAGAGTGAAGGCAGCTCCCATTTCCAGTTTCACGGCGGATTGCTGTGAAGGAAGCAGATGAGAGAGTCAGGGTTCCACCGACGTGGCTGATCAGAGGTTTGGCATCGATCGAGAATGATTTGAAGGAACATTCCGTCACTTCGAGAGAGCCTGTGCTGACAGTGAAGAGAGAGGTGGACCGGACGGTGGAAGATGATGGGAGGATGTCGAAATTGGAGAGTGTGAGCGATTTTGATGTGACTTCGAAGATCACATCATGCTGGATTGAGAGAGTCAACTTTGAGGATCCTTGTAAAGTGACTGGCGAGGATGAGACTGTGAGTGATTTGGTGATGCTAAGATGGGAGTCGATGAAGAACGTTTGTTTGGTGTTGGTGTGGCTGATTCCTTCAGAGAGAGTTTGGCAGGGCAGGGCTCTCAGACCACAATTCACATGATTATCTCCATCTTTATGGATATGTGTCGATTCTTCCGAAGTTGTGTGCGGAAACCAGTAAAAAAGCATCGAACCTCCATTTGTCCCAGAAATGTGGAATTGTTCCTTCTCTTCAGAAGTGAAGATGCGGGCATCTGGGATAGCTGGGCAGAGCGTAACCAACGACGAACTGTTGACGACTGACGGAGTGTTCGTTTCGAGGAGGATACATCGCCCAGAAGCTTGTCCCACAACATCAGAAAAAGTGAGATCTGCCCAGTTGTGCGTTGAATCTGCTCTGAGAACGAGACAAGAACCAAAATCGGTGTTGGAGAAGGTGACAGAGGCGAAGGTGATGTCAGTGAGTGTGAGATCTCCTTTGGCTTTCACCTCAATCAGAGCGGTGGTAGCTTCTGTCGATGAGTTGATTTGGAGAAACGAGAGTGATAGAGTTGCTGGGTTCGTTCCATCTCCAACTTCGAAGAGTGTTTTGGTTCCGAGTGATGGAATGATCGTTGGAAGAGCTCCATCAACCTTGACTCCCTCGATGGCAAAATTCTGTGACGCAACGACGATCCCATCTTCTTCGTACTCTTCAGGCAAAGTGACGAAGACGGTGAGCGACTGGAGACCGTACACTGAGAGCCCGAATTTGATCGTCTGACAGTGTGCGCTTTGAATGATCCCGCACAGAAACTCATCGACTGCTTCTGAATCCTTTCCCACTTTCACAACAGTGGGGGTTGGGAGTGTGACGATGTGATTCAGATCAACGGTGAAGACACTCGGCTGCTTAGATGTAGACAGGACGTTGGTGAGGCAGGTATCGATGAGAGGAGAACCGTCCACAGCTCGTATCCAGATGTCGGTTGATGTTGGAACAGTGGTTATCGTTGAGAGTGTGTTGGAAAAGAGAAGGAGATCGCTGAGAACGAGTGTGGTGATGGTATTCAGCTCCATGGCTCCTCCGGCTCCCGCTTTGTTGTGATCGAACGAACTGTTCCCAATATTGAAAGAGTTGGTGTTTTTGACGCTTAGTGCTCCTCCAATTGATCCTTTGGTGGTGACAGCTTCATTACGGGTGAATATGCAGGTGTCCACACTCACAGTGATGACGTTGTATATGTGGAATCCTCCACCATCAGATGAGGACCCGTGTGTTTTGCATTCGGAGAAGATTGTGCGAGTGATGGTGATCGACCCAGAACGGGTGCCTTCTGCTGTTACTGCAATTGCCCCTCCTCCGAGCCAATCATTACCGTTTGTTGTGATCTCGCACTTCAGAAAGGAGCAGGAAGTGACAAGTAACGTGACAGGTCCAGCTGACGACTGGGTGTACACCCAGATTGCAGCTCCACACTCTGAACTCGATAGACCAGCTATAGAACGGCTCATCTCCGAAAATTGACATTTTTCGAACGAGATGGTCCGTGCAGTTGTAACTTCAAATCTCAGAACACTGCTGTCCGCGGTATAGTTTTGAAGGAACTTGTCATCAGGGTCATCGCGAGGATTGGTTAGGCAGCGGGAGAAGGATGAGTTGGCGCAGAGAAATGACGCACCAGCGTTGAAGTCGCGGATTGTGGAGCCGGAGAGATGATGGCTGGACAGTTCAGTGGTGCATCCAACCATGACCTGAGAGAGGAGGGATGCAGGTGCAAGTTGTGGGATAATCTTTGCGGAGATATTTGTGAAAGCTAGTGAAGACATCGATGATCGAAGATTGGAGGTGATATCGGGAGTTTTTGAGGATTCAGCGAATGAAAATGAGAGACCGTCTTGAACCACCAGAGTTGCGTCAGATATGGATGATGTGGTGAGGTCGATTGTTATATGGTTCTGTGATGCGGTTCCTTGCTCAATTTGGCATAAAGACAGCAGAAATCCGGTTTTGGTGATGATGTGGATATCTACCATGGCGATTGATGAAGCTCCATTCGATGACGTCGTACTCGACGTTGAACATATGAGAATAGGTGATAGAAGCTCGGACAGTTGCACTGAACAAGAAATTAGTGATAAACTTGATGAAGAGACAGTTGCGAGAAAATGAGTTTGGCAGCTCTGATGATTTTTCCGACTGGAGAATTGACCAGAATTGACCTGATTACTCATGTCAAAATGGATGTTTTGAGCGAATAAAGTTCCATTCAGGAGGTCAAAGACGGTTGGGCTCTGGAGATCAATCATTGTTGGATGCGTTGAGACACTTGATACAATGATTGTGTCAATGCTCCCGATCATGTTTAGTGATCTTTCATGGATTGGAACAAATGATCCAAGCACGATTCCAGAACCAAGACGAATGTGATGTGGTGATGAATCCATTTTGTTCGGCTCCGAGAGAGCGATGATGGAGTTGAGATGATGTGATTGAACGCGAGAGAGAAAGAGGAGGAGAGACCAAAGGGTGATCATGACTGATTCACCGACCACCTCAACTTAAGGGATCAAGAGAATGTTGATCAACCCCACAATCTGGTTCGAACAAGAATGCAGTTCAGTTGACAAAAAAGCTAAAAAAGGATAGGATCGCGAGTGAAAACGGGAGAAATCATCAAGGCTTAGGCATGGCTGACCGGCCAAAAGTGCCGGTCAGTGTCACCCTGGAATAAATGAAAGGGTCAGATCTCAGCACTTCTTTATAGTGGCGTCACCAATCGGTGTCCTGTCACCAATCGGTGCTTTTTTCTGGACTTATCACTTTAGGTCAAACTAAGAAAAAAATAAATTATTTGAATTATACTCCCACGCAATCCAGAGAAAACCTCAAAATACCCCCTTTTGCCCGTTGAAAAAAATCGTTTTGGCAATATCTCAACAACCAATGTACCGATTTTGATGAAATTTTTCACAGAAATGTTTTTTTGGGGAAACGAACATTTTGACAAAAAATCGGAGAAAAAAATCTGGATATGTGGGAAGATAGAAAAAAACCCATATTGTTCTCGACAAAACCTTCTAAGGAAAAAAATCGGTTTATTTTTTGAGCACCATTTGTCGAGATTAATACGATCACAATGCCTTTTATTTGATTCAAAACGGATGGCTAGTTGAGGAGAAATGAGGGAAAAAAGTTAAGAAAAATGTGTACATTCGTAACGGTATAGGTATTTTGAGGTTTTCTCGGGATCGAGCCGGAGAATAATTCAAAAATTTTATTTTTTTCTTAGTTTGACCAAAAGTGATAAGTCCAGAAAAAAGCACCGATTGATGACAGGACACCGATTGGTGACGCCACTATTAAATCACTTTCTATATTCCAGAATTCTGCGAGCAAGCAGATATACATATCAAGATTTGCTTGCAGAAGCCGATCGGAAGCCTCCTTTTTCCGTATCATGGAGATAACTACAACAATGGGATTGTTGATCTCACACATCACATTCACCAACATACCACGAATCGATCAACAAACACAGCCCAAAAGATCTCCATGATGTTGACGAAGCGAGTGCTTTTGCAATCGTGAAACTTTATGCTCTCGACCAGGTTTCACGTCGTGACTCGTTGTCAAGCACAAGCCAAGACTCCGACACAATCTGGCTCTTCGAAAGCTCACCGCACGTACCATCTCTGTCAATTTGTCTTGATTTGTACGCACTTTCCTTTCACTTTTTCATCATTTTACCTCATTTTCCTTGATCGCCTCTGTGCTTTCAGACTGATGTTGAGAATGAACTGTTCTCCTTTCTGCTTCGTGATCGCTCTTTTGTACATCGAGTGTCTCCGGACAGACTGTGGCGTGCGCTTCACCTCTCACAACGCCCACACCCTCTTCCTCACAGCGTTTCATCTCCTCTCCTTTTCATCTTCCTTTCAGCACCGTTGTCTCCACAAAGTATCTCGACGACCAATTTTTCTTCAACAAGCACTACGCCCACCTCGGAGGCATCGCTCCGACTGTCTTCAACGACATGGAGCGTACCCTCCTGTCGCTCCTTGATTACTCGCTCCCCTTTGACGTCTGTCACTTCGAGCAGTTTTTCCACAGGATCCGCGACACTGTATATCCACCGCTGGCAGGCTCGCAGCTTTCTGCCAAAACGGAGTCATCAGACTTGTCGATCGTCACGAAACAACCTTCCAATCCGGAAAGTGTGTTCATCATTGTTCTATGAAGTCTCTCTGCTTCTCATCATGTTTCCCAACCTCTCCTTTCAGTATCCACTCCGTTTTCTTCCATATAGACGCTGTCTTCGCTGACCGTGCACTCCAAAGTGTTTATTCCAGCCAGTCGGCGTCTCAGCGAAGACCGCGAACGCCACAAACTCGAAGCGCAGCGGGAAAGCTTCTTGATGGCCCAGGAAGACCTCAGTGCCATCCTGCCGACGCCCCCTCACATCACCGCCGGGTCTGGCTCTTTCCCGCCCGTTCCACAGACTAAATCGCTTGATGTTGCACACTATTTCTATCCTCTGCCCCCAACCCTATCATATTCACTATTTCGGTACCGATCGTGTAGATCTGTCCAACAGACACTGTCGTGGGGAAATAACGGTTCACCCCCACCTGTGTCGTCGCCCAATGATCCCGAGGGACTAACAGGCAGCTTCTTCTTCACTGACAAACAGTCATCCCTGCCGCCCGTCACGCACCTCACAACAACTTCCTTCGCCTTCCCGCTCGCCCATCTTCTGCAGATGAAAGGCATCCAGCCGTCCTCTTCTTTGTTTCCGACCCTTCCACCGTCGCTTGCTGTCACTCCTCCTGTCGGCACCAGCGTTTCGCCCGTGTTCTTCTCCCCGACACAACCAGCGTCATCGCCAGCCACGCTTGCCAACCCGACTGCCCCCCCGCACCCCAACACAGCTGATCCTGCCGTACTCTCCGCTTCCAAAGCTCGTGCTCAATTGTCTCTCGCCTAATTGATCACATGCGGTGCTGGAGAAGACACCGGCCCAGCCTGCTCAGCACACCTTGGGACTGCAGCGATTGAACCTCAACAGCCACGCGCTGCTCCCCTTCTCTCTCCTGAAGAGCACAGGCGAGTCTGTCAACTCCCAACCTCACTGATCGCCACCCCCAGCTGGACAGGACAGACGCAGCTGACGTGCTTCGGAGCTCGTCGGCTGCTCCCCTCCTTACGCACCGTACGGACGAGGCGAGTTCTCAGGCAGCCGAGCAGAAGCTTCCCACTACGATCACCGTTCTTTGAAAACAGCCAGCCTCCAAACCCCGCTCGTCTCTTCTGATCCGTCAGTCTTATCCAGCACCGTCGCCTGGACGGACACAGCCCTCCCCAACATAACTCCTCACCCTCCCACACTTCACAAAACTCGCTGTCGATCCCAATCCAACAGCGGACTCGCAGCACGTACTGGATCGACCACTCTCGGTGGTCCTCCCGCAGGCCGAGCGCACCCCACCCACAAAGCAGACCACTCCCAGTTCACCGTTCGTTCTCCCCCTTCCTCCCCTCGCTGACGCAGAAGCACCCGACGTCCTGAAGGCACCACCCCTCCTGACCACGCCGTCCCCAACACCCTTCACACCACTCGCCCCTCGCCCTGTCCTGCACCCCTCTCGTCCATCCATCGCCCACCAAACAAGAGTCGAATGCTCTCCCTCCCCCGTCAGAGTACTCCTCATTCGTGTGCTCCTCCACTAAAGTCTGCCATCGATTTGGTGGGCACGAAGTGGGGAGGAAAGAAGTGATGACAGCAATGAGTAGTGGCGTCGTTCCCACTTCATTCATAAAGTGTTTCAATCCTCTTCAAAACTCTGTGATTCAAAAAAGCCGAAGTGAGAAAACAAGAGTGTTAACTTAACTTGTGGTTGAAGATGAAAAATGTCAAAGAGCAACCCATAATTGCCTTTTGTACTTTGAACTGGTAAAAATATCCAAGAATAAGTTAGCAAGAGATGAATAGAAGTGAAAATTATACATTAGTTGCATATCCGAAGACAGATCACGAATACTCACGTTATCGATGCGAAATGCTGTTTTCGATGAATCCACTTCGGAGAAATGGTAACTCTGGATTCTGGGTTCCCTAATTTCTCCGGTCAGTGACCGTCAGTACTTTTCGATGAAAACTGACCGGTCAGTGCCGGTCAGTGTCACTCCACAATTCTTCAAAGGGTCGGATCTCATCTGATCGTTAAATCACATGCTATGAGCAAGAAGCGGGCAAATTAGTCAATATTCATGTCAAGATTAACGTACTGAAACAGTTTGGGCTCGATATCTCCTCGTCCGATGCGGCTTCAGCATTCAACGGACATTTCCTCTCCACACTATCGAGATATCTTCGCTTATGAGACAAAGAGACATAAATCCAAGTGACTGTCTGACTTTTCTGTTATTTTTACTGTCTTTTAGATTAATATCGTTCCACATTTTGACCATCTTTTTCAATCATGTGATCTATTGGACATCAGACTGATCCGAACACAATCTACAAAATACAGTTCGACAACTCATGTCAGAACCGGTATATACTACTTTCTTTCTTAATCTGACAGATCGAAAAGGATATTTACATCCCAACCAAAAATTGGGGTAAGATGAGCTATCTTGGATAGATAATCCAATTCTCACAAGACACATGACGATTTTCACTCAGCTCACAACAGTTTCTTGTCATAGTCTGACACTTGTCGGAGCACGACGAGGACATGTTGTGACTGAAACTGTCAACATGCACCATCTCGTCAAGAACTGCTAGTCGGACCAGTTGATGCGCACAGTTGTGACTGACAGCCAAGTCGACAACCAGCCTCCTCTCTCACAGGACGATCTAGTCAGTCAGTACTTGATCGACACCACTCCATCCGAGCAGACCTCGTCGCCCTTCAAAGGCTCAATCATCATCCACCGCAACGCTCCTCGTTCGATTGCCAACCAGCTCTCCATCCCCAGCCTCATCATCGAAAACGAGGACGTCGAGTACAACCACGGAGCGACCTGCGGAGAGCTCGACAAGTCGCCCCTCTTCTTCTTCGGCACCCGCGGCATCGGCGACATGGAAGCCCTGGCCATTCTTGTCAAAGCGTTCAGCGACGAAGTGCTGTCGAAGATCGTTCTGGGATACACGTTGACAGCCAAGCGACACGGCGAGAAGACACGTCTGCCGTCCTTCAGCCAGTCACTCTTCTTCGCCTCATTCGACTTGAGTGTCACTCTCCATCTCGAACACCTCAAAGAAGAGGCAGCACAGAAGCTCATCGAAATGGCCGAGCAGGGGGAATGACTATATCGCATCAAGCAAATCGACTAAAACGCATCAAATCTGGATCAACCCATTTCGTTTCAACCATTCTCCTTCGTGCCTCCGATGAACATTTCCATTCTCCACCACCCGAACAGCTTCAGAAGGCGCTCGTAGATGAGGGACAGCTCGAATGGCAATCCAAAGGCATCCAAAACATGCGGCGACGATCTGGATGAGCTCTTCTCTCCGATCGATCCAACGTCAAAGTGGATGAAAGCTCTCTCGTCCACGAAGAAGTCTGACGTGCTCGGCGCGCTGATCTCGAGGAACAAGTTGTCGAACAGAGACGTCGATGCGAGTGTGTTGTTGTCTGCCGATGTAGGATGAGCTGAGTCGGTGGGTCGACAAAATGCGAATGCTCCTTCCTTCCCACTCGACGAACATGACGAGAACCACGTGTTCTGCGAAACAAGAATCCGCGGCGTCGCATCAACCGAAATGCCTGACGACGAATTCGATCACTTCTGCTCTCCCTCATCTGGGTCTCCCACTCAGATGCCGAAAGAAGAGGAAAGTCGCTATGAGCACCAAACAACCTTCTGAAAACAAAGAAAGTGGATCCTCCGATTCAACGCAAGTGACTCACAACTCTTTTGTCTTCCGATGGGACGAACGAATCATGTATCCCCTTCTTCTCATTTCATGGGTTTCGACGACTCTGTCTCAGTTGTAAACATCCCAAAGTGAAACAACAGAGAGGATGAAAGATGTCGAAAGGAGTGAGATTTGATGCGCTGTAGTCATTCCCCCCGAGCAGGAGAAGAGACGCCAAACTCGCCAGCTCCACGCCTTTACGTTCGACCCGGACAAAGAACCATCCTCGCCGTTCGACACAGCCACCACTCTGAAGGAGTTCCCAGCCATCACCCACACACTCACCAACCACCCTGCCGTCTACCTCGACAACGCAGCGACAACACCCCGCTCCACAACTGTGCTCGACCGCCTCCGTCACTTCGACAAGTTTCAAAACGGGAATGTGCACCGTACTGTGCACCATCTGAGTGAGGAGGCCACACGGGAATACGAAGGTGCTCGGAAGTCCATTGCTCGCATTGTGGGAGTCGAGAAGGATCGGGACGTCGTGTTCACGAGCGGGACCGCAGACAGCATCAACACGATCATCAATTCGTTCATCATCCCAACGATGCGCCACTGGATCGAGTCCACCGACAGAAGCGACTTCGTCATTGTGCTCACTGAGCTGGAGCACCACGCGAACATTGTGCCTTGGCAGATGGCCCTAAACATGACCGAAACAGACACTTCTTCTTGACGATCTTCTTCTCCCCAACGAAGATACAGACACACCTCTCGGAATGGACAGGTTCACTGTCTTCTATGGGAATGTGAAGTTGAGAGAGTTGATCTCCCCACAAGTTAAATTTCTACCCATACCTGTTTTTAAAAATGCGTCCGAGTCTAAAATGTGAAAAAATAAGTATGATACGATTGGATGGAAGCGATAATAATATACTGGCGTGACCTGATTGAATCAAGAACACGATTGTGATCGACCCCTAGTCTCCATTCTCTCTGATCCAAACACAGCCGTGTCGTTGGGTGTAGCAAAATATGGTTCGTTTCACCAATCATCTTGTGTTTCCCACTGTTCCATCATGTCTTGACTCCTTTTCTCTCTTTCTTCTTTACTATCATCAATCAACACTTTCTCATCTCCTCTCACGCAGATCTCAGATGAAGAATGAACGTCATTCTTACTCCAGGCCTCCCACACTCTCTGTGTTTGACGAATGAACCTTACCTTCAAGGGTTCTCAGAATGACAGATGACTCTGAGGATCTAGAAAGAGATTCCGGTCAAGTGGAAGAAGAATCTGCTGTCGGAGAATTCAATGAAGGCAATAATGAAGAACAAACCGAAGAAATGAACGAGGATGCAGAAAACATCCCCTACGATGATCAGTCGGAGGAAGTTTTGTTGGAACACGGTGCCGATGCACATGGCAATGACGTCGAAGTGGAGACACCGGAGATGAATGAAATTAAAGGAGAAGACAATGGTGAAGAATCCGATGAACCAGATGACGGATCAGACAGTGATGAAAAAGACACAAAAGAAGATGAAATTAAAGATAAGGGGAACAACGACATAGTATAGGACGCCTCAGAAGATGAAGTGGTACAAACATGCTCATTTCACAGAGAATGGCCAGACATGTGTGAAGATGGAATCGATGAAGTGTCAGAAAATGACGAGACAGATGCGGGGAAACGAAAAGTTCAAGAATGGGTCTGGTCACTGGTCACAGACGTACCAAATGGCCAAGAAGTCCCGACATCTCGAGAAGGTGAGGGTGATAAGAAAAAGTTCAACGTGGCCATCGAACATCAGAATGCCACCCACCACAATGGTGAAAATCGAGACGAAAAACTGTAGTGCGAATGAGACAAAGGCGATGGACAGCGAAAAATGAGACAAAAATTGAGTGGCCAATCAAACCAATCTTTTGTTCAATGGGTTTTTCCCCTCCACACACACGAGATCTCTTCTCAGATCTCATAAAAATCCCACTATTAAACTGTCTTTCTGACTTTTTTGTCGTTCTAACTTTGTTGCTGATTCAAATAAAAGCTTCGGAGGAACTCCCTTCCTAGTCGTTCCTCACAATCCGTAGCTCCCGCTCCAAGAGAAAAGAACTAGAGTGTGCCATAAAAATCATAGAAAGATGAGTCGCAAGAAAGACATGAAGAAGTAGGACTCCACCTCATTGGTCAGGAACGACCATCGTTCGCTATCATCAAGAAAGAGCCAAAAGAGGAAAAAAACATTGGAAATCCCACCACTGGATGAAAAGAGTGGATTGGAGCGACTCCAGTCAAAGTTCTGACTCTTCGTCATCAGACAAGGAAAGAGGAGATTTACCAAGTTTTTTCCGCCAAATACTGAAGAAGGGACTCCAAAAGTTCAGGGGTGATTGGACGAATCCAATATTGACTCTATTGCAGTGTGAGGAGCTTCTGACGGAAACAAGAAGGTTCCAGACTGTTTTGGGAGTTCAGATGAAATTTGCCGACACACCCGAGACACACAACAGACTTCAAATTATGCAAGATCAACTCCTTCGAATGTCCACCCAGTCGAGTTTAATCACAGTCTCATTGCTCGGAGAGGTATACCAGGAGATGTACAAGCGGGATCCATCCTTCGCCTTCTTTCCAATCATTTGCACCCAGCCTCTGTGGACTCCAGCCTCCAGGCAACCCCTCAACAGTCAATGTCATCGACACGTTCCATCTGATAGATGTGTCATTAACCCGATTCTGTCAGCAACCCGGAACCTGGGGTTGAAACAAACCATTTTGATTAAACTAAGAAAAAAATAAAATTTTAGAATTTTCAATCTTGGCGAATCGGAGAAAACCTAAAACAAACAATGTCCGACAAACTGGAGTCGATTCGAGAACGCAGATTCAGCTGGAGAGGCCGCTGAATGCAGTGCTCATCACTCCACAATGGCCAGGACAGTAGTAAAGAAGACGATTTGGGAGCCAGATTGCAATAGTCGTTGAAATCAAAAACGAAAAGTCAATACCGATTGACATTTTCTGAATCTTGTATCAAAAGTAATGTAGGCTATTTCCATGATGCGAATAGTTGGCCCTCATTTTAAGCGTCAATTTTGAACCAAATTTTTGTCAAATTCCAAAAATGTTGTCACTTTTTTCGTTGTATTTTCACTTTTGAACTCGAACAAAGTGAACTCAACTTGAGAACCATTTCGAAAAATTCTGAAAAAACTCAAAGATGTCGAGGACGATGTGAGTCATCGATCAAAACAATCCTGATGAAAATCGGTTGAGAATTCGTGGAGCTACGTACCGAACTGTGGACCAAAATAGGTCAAAAAAGTCGATTTTCAGATTTCGCAACTAACCACTACTTTATGTCTCAAATTCACCTCAAATTCCTTCTAAAATAAGAAAATCGATTTTGAAAGGTGAAATTCGCAATACAAAACACTTTTGGGATTTTTGGTTAGATCAAGGCCGGATCGGGATTTTTCTTGATCAACCCATCTTCCATTTTTCGAATTTCACCGATTTTTTGAAAAAAATGTATTCGCTTTCAGCACTTCACTTTTTAGGATCACTTTTCCCTCCTATTTACGTTTTTACACTTCATTTCGCTCGGAGTCGCCTTTTGGCGCCTCTTTTGAACTTCACTTTTTCACCTCATCGTTTCAACACTTTTTCACGACGCTTTTTCCTTGTTCCCGATCACCTCACCTTCATAGTCGTCGTTTTCTCCCATCAGAGGTTCCTTTGGACCTTCCGAGAAGGGACTACAGAATGATTCTAACGTTTTGGTTTACTCCATTTTTCATAATGTTGGTTTTTCATGTTTTTCACACTCAACTTTTGATCTTGTTTGTTTGATGCAAAACCACTTCAACTCTTTTCACTGCTCATTTCACCCGTCTTGTTTCTCATTTCCTCCACCCATCATCACCTCTCACTTTCCTCATTTCACAACCTTTTTTATGACCGTTTTGCTCTCTTTTGCACATCACAATAGCTCAGTTTTCATTGACTTTATCTCTTAATTTGGTAAAAAGAAGGTGATTGAAGCTTAAATGAAGTGAGTAAGTGTGATAGTGAATGGTGAAAGGAAAGAAGTGAAAATTGTGGGAAAGTATTGAGTTTGATGAACGTTCTCTTTTAAATTTCACGAAAATAGAGTACATTAAGGTGAGTGAAGTGAAACAAGGTTTGAAGTGATAAAACACAATCATGTACCAGATCTTACAGTTCATTTTTATCTCGACGATCAAACATTTTTAGTTCTGTGTTCCACTTTGTTTTGATCAAAAAAGAGAATTGAAATCAAATAGTTGTGAAATGAAACGAGAAGGTGAAGTGGTGTACCTGATCTGGAGGATCACTTTAGACCGCGTTTTGTTGGTACAGGAGCGTGTTTTATGACAAGTTAAAAGCATAAATCGAAGAGTAGTGAATTGTAAAAGGTGAAATGAAAGATGAATCAAAGTAAAACAAAGTGGTGTACCAACGTGCACGATTCGATTGATGAATCACGAAGTTTCTCGAACAAAAACTAGGATCAAAATTATTGTTCACGTCACTTTAACTTTTAATTTGTGAAAAAAGTGAGAGATAATGAGAAAAAATGACAATGAAGTGAAAATGAAAGCATACAGTGAAGAGATGTACCAAAACAGAGAACAAGAAAACTTGAATTGAACATTCTGGTACACTGATGAGCCTGGCTTTGAGTTTGATCTCATTGATCTCTTGATTTCTGAACTCAACACATAAATCGTGTTTCTTTCTTTCTTAACTTCTCATGTCATGTACATTCCCACCACTATATCCAGACATTCTGGACAGATCTCATTGATCTCAACATTGAACATCTCGTCGAGTGTGGTCGTTTCATTTTCTGGATCGTTTTTTCTTCCGATCTCATTGTCAAAATCGAATCGATAGTATCAGGACTCAAAAGGTCCTTCGAGTTTTCCCGAATCCTCCCAAGAATTTGGATGTGACTTGTCTTTAGCAACGATCGATCTGGTCTCGTTATGTGGTGAATGATTGAAAACTGTCTCTCAGTTTCCACAGAGGTGCACAATATTGTCTTGATCACCCTGACAATTGGAAGGAATGCTGAATCTGTTGCGAATCGATCTTCTGAGAGAAGAAGATCGACTATTTGGGCTGAAGAGCGTCCAACATCGGAATAGTGAGCTGCATATGTCGTTTTGAGGTGCCTCCAGTGGGTAATTGTGTAGCGACAGATTTGAGGTTTGATGAAATATGCCAGCTTCGAAGCAACGGTATTCATGATAAGATCGCTTGTTTCTGTGTCTGGGGCTAGTAGGCTCTGATGATTCAAAAAATCGAAGTCAGTGGTCTCGTCGGGTTGTAAGAAGCGGGTCTGGAGCGATCGTGATATTGTCTTGATCAGATCAAGACATTCTCTCACTGTACTGCCAACTTGTTCTTGCTTTTCATTTGTAAATTCTTCGGAGATATGTGGGAGGATCAGCTGTGAGAGATCTGAAGCGTTGATCGTGTTCAGTTCAGATCTGAGTGATTCCATTGTTTGCTTGCACAGAAAGAAAGACAAAGTTGATCCTTGAAGGATTGAATGAGTCCGATGCAATTGTGTGAGAAGATGATTTGTCAACCGAACTCTGCACTGCACTTGGAAGTCTGAGAAGTAGTCTGCCAAATCGCGACAATGCTGGTCTGATTCCGTTTTAAGTATTGATGCGATGATTGAGCCATATTCCATTGTTTCAGCGATTGTTGCCTTGCATGGACGGCGTCGAATATGAGCTAAAAAGCCTTTTTGTTGCCCTACCATGGCAGGATCGCCGTCTGTTGAGATGCTGGCAATTTGAAGAGGGTCGATCCCAGCTTTCTCCAGAATGTTCTCGAATGCTTGAAAGAGTTGATTCCCAGAGGCACCATCATGCAGCTCGTCCAACCCAAGGAAGAGATTCTTCATTTCACCACTCTTTAACAAAAAACGGACGTTCACACAAATCATTGAAGTGAACGTATGCTCCGTCGATGTATCAAGAGATAGTGATATGGGAGTCAATTCCTCGATTGCATTTGTCAAAGCCTGAAACATATAGGAGTCGATGGAGCTTGCGAGTTCCCAAAACAGGGAATTGTCTGAGCTTGGAGCAGTGGTCACAAAATGAGGGTTGGAAACGGAATTTAGCAGATTCGTCATCGGCTTGAAAGTTGTACAGGCGAGGCTGTGCATTGCGATGAAGTTTACTGAACGAATCTGATTGTGGCGATGTTGGACGAGGCCAATCTGATCATCCTCGGAAAGGGCGGCCTCGATTTGTTCCATTCGATGAAGATTTTTTTTAGTCCTTGTGCATGTACCAAGGTCTGAACATGTCCGTAAAGCGAGCTGATTGATGTGGGGTTCGCATATTTGGATATGTATTCCTTTTTGGGAGATACCAGGTGTTCTTTCATGGATTGACATATTCGGCATATGATTCCCCCCTCTTCGTTAATGAACACTGAGAGGCCGTCGGGACCTAGAAAGGTGGGATTCGCTACCCATTCTGGGTACAGATGTCGCGCTCGCTCTGCTGGAGTTGGGATATGGACCTGGTTTATCACCATTTCGCTATGATCAGAATGAATAGCAACTTGATTTGAGTCATCGGGGATCCGTAGAAAGGCATCGTTCACGAGATCTTGCTCGTCTTCTGGGATCAATTGAGAATCAGAATGTGTCTTGTCGAAATGTTCTTGACGAGCTTTCTTCTTCTCGACATGAACATACTACTGTAGAAGTGATGTTTGGATCGACATGAAGAGGGAGGGTTACTGAAGGAATGGTCGTGAACAATCGATGAGACAAAATTCGAATGTCCGTTTTAGGATCCTGATCTCAACCCATTTGTGCATCTTGAGATCGACAGATCTCAAGATATTCGCAATTGATCTCAATCGTATAATGTCTGACTATATCTGTCAATTGTTACTGAAATGTCACAATTCGCACAAGCACTCGAAAAATGATGTCCTTTTTGTCATCACTTTTTTTCACTTGGAAGCGAACATATTCCCGACATTGTGACAGTTTGAAGTGATTTTCATCGATTCAGTGCGAATAGATGATAAAATACTAGGTTTTATCGATCACTCAGCCGCAGGAAGAAGATCGAACCCATCAGGATCAGATCTCACACTGTCCACATTCAGACCAATAATCACGGGTACACTCTAAACATGTTCTTTTGAGTTTGTTTCATCATTTTTACCTGAGAATCATCTTTATTTCCAGATTTGTGAAATGAGGAGTTGAAAAGGTGAAAAAAGGACAAAATCACCGGTTTTTTGGCCTCAACTTCTCTCCATCATCTTCAGACAATCAACCTCTGTCTCGCCTCTCTCTCATTCATTCATCACTGTCAGCTCGACTGGATCGCTGTATTTCCTCCCTCTCCCATCTTCAACGTTCATCTCCGCAGACTCGAATGATGACTCTGTTTGTGGTTTCGCAGAATATCAGTGTGCTTCCCTGACTGCCCTTCACAACAGAATCCAAAACACGCCAGACACGACGATACCATTCGAAACAAATGTTGAACACTCCACTGAACTCACTATCTCGAACTGTGTCTCTATCTTTGGAAACGAGAAAATGATAACGATAAAGGAAACATCAGCAACCGCAACAAACACAGCTCTCTTCTCTCTCTCACCACCAACACATAGATCACAACATTGTTCATCACCATTTTTTCGACTTTCAAACACGCGTCTGTCTTCTACTCTCTGTTCGACTCGCCCACAATCTAGAACTGCTCGTTCACCCAGTCATGTGCCTGCAGCATCGTGGGCACGTTGATCCACAGGCATTTGAGTGGTGGGATCAAAACAGGTAAAACTGGGATCAATTGATCCCAGTCCCCATTTTTTGACTGACATCACTTTCTTAAATAAGCGTTTCGAGATTTTTCTCATTTAATTACATCTTGGATATCCAAATTCTCAGAAAAACGTATTTTTTGATGATTCTCGAGCATTCCGATCGAAATGATTCTTTAGGAGAATGGGGTCGAGAACAAGAGTGAAGAAGAGTGGAGAAGAGCGATGGGATCAGAACGATTTATCTCCTCCACTATAAACAATGTAATCACGACACGAAAGACAAGTGTATGGCATTGAACCAACGAGCATAAATGGAAAAGCGGATCTCTCGTTTCTGGAAGATCTGGAATAAGGAACTTTGGAAAGAAAAGTTTGAATCGCTATTCTCTCGAACCCTCTCATGATATCTCTGTCAGATCGTCGATTTTGCGATCATATGTGAAGTTGAGTGGAATTCCGAATCAATAGTGTGATTGATTCGCCTGCAATGCATCAGTCTGTGACGTTCTTCTCATTCTGTTTTCAGTTGTGACATACACAATCACGTTCTCGATGAAATGGCTGCTGACATGGGCAGCGGATCCGTCGTCGATGTGGGTGGCGGGGATGGGCTATAGATGGCTACCCTTTGTGTCAGGAACGATAGTCAATCTTGCGATGACGGATAACGTGCAGTTTGACATTATTGTTCGGGAAATCAACCAGATTATTGACCTTCTGGTGCAGTTGGTGCTGTTGACCGCGCTGTTGGTTGGGCTTTTGGATTCGTCGTCACTGTCGAGCATCTGCGTGATGGTTCGTGCGGAGGTGGACGATCGAGTTCAGAAAACATTAGAATCGATTCATGGGATTCGGGTATGTTCCTTTTGTGTTTGTGACATGTTTTGATTGCCGTTCAGGTGATCTCGATGAACGGATGGGAAGAGCCGATGAAGAAGGCGATTTCCATGATTCGTGCGCGAGAGATGGACTTCATTGGGTAAACAGAGAACCGGAAGAACATCCCTGCCTTCTCCTCCCCAAAAACGATCACCAACCAAACACTACTAAATCTCGATTCGTCCCAAACAATACTGCTCCTCATCGCCTCCTCATCCTCCCATCTCCCTCACTCACTCACCACCGCTCGCCCACCGACGTCTCCCGCACTGTGCAGTCGTCGCTACTGTCGTCTTCGTCGTCGATCCAAACCGCGCTGCACTTCCAAAAAGTGTGCATCTCTCGGCTGTTCTTGCTTTCAATTTTTCAAAGTCGCTCTCCTTATTCGCTATCCCAATCTCCCATAATCGGTCTCCTTCCTTCTAAGGCAGTTCAGCTTGTCTTTCCCAGAAATTTTCATTTCTCACTCATCACTTGTGTTTTGGACATACCATCAATTTTACCGTAGGAAAAAGAATAAATCACCGAGTGTTCTTCGGATCACCTTCAATACCTCTGAAATTATTGTCAATCGGTCGTAATGAAAGCGATAAAAAGTTCACTTGTTTTTGTTCGATATAATGAACATTTTCATTTCATCTCTTTTTGCTATTCAGATATCATATATTTGAAGAAGGAAAATAATGAAAAGAAACGAAACAGTATTGTAGAAATTAACTGGGATCAGATCCGACTGGGATCACTGGGATCGAATCAGAAGCCTGTTGATCCATCTCATCGACGTGCGAGAAAGCTGGTGGTATCGCTGATCCAATCGTCCCCCATGACGAGAAGAGGACTGATCTTGAAAGGGGTTCGTTGATAAGTTGATTCACTGCTTTCCCGATATCAGTACGAATTTTCACAACTTTTAGATGTTTTTTTGAAGCAAAGTTTGACATGAAGTGATGGTAAAATTCGTGAAAATGATCATACCATAAAAAGTGAAAGGTGTAATCCAAGGATCACACCTTTACGATAGATGATCATACCACTATTCTCTCTACAGATTGATCTGACGACTAGATCTGATTATTGAGAGGGAAGCTACTAAAATACTGTTCCTGAATCGCTAAATAGGCATGAACAACAATCTGTTTTGATAGATCGTCTCTGTCACCACACAAGCCACTCTCATTCTTTGACGAAATGCAATACTGGCTCAATAATACTCTCACATTGACAAAGAGAAGCCGTTGTCTCTGATCGAACAACAAGGCGATTCAATTCAACCCATTGTTTTGTGATCCTCACTTTCCCGATAGTTTTGGACATATTTTCACCTTTGTGTGCATATCCAGGAAGAAATCACTCTGCATTCTTCGGATTACATTCAGAAACCCGAAATGTACCTCATATACGCCGAAACTGGAGAACGATAAAAGACCCTAGTTTTTGTTCGATCCAATGAACATTTTCATTTCATCTCTTCTTTCTATTCAGATATCTTATATTTGAAAAAGGAAAATCGTGAAAAGAAGCAAAACTGTTTTGTAGAAATGAACTGAGATCAGATCCGACTGAGATCACTGGGATCAAATCTGAAGCCTGCCGATCGGTCTGGTACTGAATAGATATTACTACTGAAATCTTAATTGAAGTGATAGATACTTTGGAGCGATAAAACACGACGGTGTACCCAATATCCGAGGTCGTCAATGGTTCGATCAGCGTTGGTACAAGAGTAGGTTTTATGAAAGAATAAACAAAAGAAGAGAGCAAACCTGTCAGGAACAAGAAATGAAAAAAGCGAGATGAAGGAGTGTCTGTTTGATGTTTTGAGATGAGGGTGAATCCTAAGTGGGTTGTTTGTTGCTTTCGATAGAAGTCTTTTCCATTTATTTGTTCGGTCACACACAACCTCCAATTCTCCTTAAAATCAAACACCAAAACAGATTCCTTGTTATTCAGAGTTGAAATCTGGCGATGATAGGCATCACGAGTAGTAGTCCCGTGTTAAACCCGAACATGTTGTTCAAACCGAACGAATCATCTTTGTGTCGTTTTGTTCAAGTAACACTCAAATTTTTGTTGTCAGATATCCTTGATGGGGTCGTGTGAGAGCATGAAGTTGATAGCTGGTTTGAGCGTGCATTCCGTCATCTTGACTGCTTCTCTCTCCCTTCGTCTCTTTGATGTTTCCGGACTTCATAGTCTTTCCCTTCCTTCGGAAGTGCGTTGAGAGCATGTAGTTGATAGCTGGTTGGACGGACACCGAATGATTCCACAAAACAACCTGTACAAGCTGTTCTATGAGCAACATCCAGCAACCCGATTGTCAAAGACGGCTTTCTCCACAACTCAACAATTGTTTTCTGACTCCTAAAAGTTATTCCGTTAGTCTCTCTTCGATTGGTTTTCATTGAAAAGGATCGTGTTTTTCTTCACTGGCTCGATCTGCTCGTCCACCCCGAACTGGCTCGATACTTGGGTCAAATCGAAGTCCCATAAGTAGTGGTAGAAGCGATTTGGGAACCAATCTGAAATTGTCATTGAAATCAAAACTAAAAGTCAAGTCCGATTGACCAATTTTGAATCTTGTATTAAAAGGAATTTATGACATTTTGATGACATCAATATTTGGCCTAAATTCTAAAAATATGTCCAATATTTTGACCTCGTGAAAAGTGTCAATTTTGAAGCAAATTTTGGCAACATTCGAAAAAATGTTGGCACTTTTTTGGTGTTTTTCCCTTTTTGACCACAAATCAACGAAATCCAATGTGAGAACCATTTCGAAAAATTCTGCAAAAAATTCTAAAATCTTGGGGACACTGTAGGTCATCGATCAAGACAATCCTGATCAAAATCGGTTGGGAATTCGTCGAACTGTGTACCGAACTTAGGTCCAAAAGTGACGAAAAGTCGATGTTCAGATTTCGCCACTATGAACACCTTTATGTCTCAAATTGTGTTCAAACACGTTCTAAAATTACGAAATTGATGTTGATAGGTGAAATTTTAGGAAAAAGCACTTTTGAAAAAAGTTTGATCCGACCCCACAACATATTTTGAAAAGACAAAATTTTAAGGAGGAGAAAGTGACGTCTCGCTCTTCTCCTACACGTCACTTTCGCCCTCTGATGGTCTCAAAACGTGTCAAATCGGTAGTGGACAGGTATTCGCGTCATTCGGTTCTGACGATCCTCGACACACGATCGTTTTCACAATTTTTGTCAATTTTCATTTCTCATTAATTTCCTTCAAACCACTTCGCAATCGTACTAAAACAACCCTTTTTGAGAATTCTGGTTTTACATCACCTATAATTCTCTCTGGAGGGTCGGTTTTTCGATCACACTTGTGACGACACATTTGCACCAACATTTTGACACTATGGATTTTTGATCTGAATTTCGTCACAAATCCTTCTTTCTCACGGTATGAGTGAGGTGTGCTCAAATTTTGAGGAGATTTTGTCGGATAGTTCTCCCATAAAGTCACTTTTCATGTTTTCACTTCTCAACTTTTGACCGTTTTTGTCACTTCAAAACCGACTGTAGTCCCTTTCATTTCATCACTTTCTCTCCCCATTTCACATATGATCTGTTCATCATTCCTCTTCATTTTGCTCAATTCACTTCCATTTTGTGGGCCGTTCTCACTTCACTAGCACATCATTTTAGTCAACTTTTCATCAACTTTTTCACAAAAACAGAGTAAATGAAAGCGAAACAAGCATGAATGAAACGGGCAAGTATGAAACTGAGAGGGAAATTGACGATCGTGAAAATGACGTGAAATGTGACACCAATAGTGAAAATGTCGCTTGTGTTCTCGGTTTTATGTCTTAAAAACAACAAAAATGATTCAAAAATGTATGTGAAATGTTGGATTTTCCGGAAAAATACCGAGATATGAAGTGAGCCGTTGAATGGCGGATCTCTGCAAAAGTCCGGAAAACTCAGTAAACGGGAATTAGTGTGTTGAATTTGAGAAACAGTTTAGTTGAAAGAAACATGAATGAAGTGGATATAATGGATAAACAACGAAAAATGAAGACTGAAGTGAGGTCAAAAATGAAACAATAACTAGTGAAAATGAAGTGACAATTCAATCAAAACGAGTTAAACAGAGCTGAAAAGAGAGAAATGAGAGTGGCATACTCGTTTTTACGTAAATGTACCGAGATCTGATGACGATCCTGAAACTCCGCATAACTCTGTAAAAGTTCGGAAAATCCAAAAAACGAAGCATACGATCATGATCTCCAACTTCAGGAGATTCCGAAACGCGAAGAATCAGAACGAAACTATCACTTGTGAGAAATGAGTGATCGAACCCATTGATCCTCGATTTCAACGAAAAATCCAAAACTGAGAAATCAATGAAAGAATTTTCATTTTTGACTTTTTTAATTTGTATTAAATGAATCCAACTGAAATGAACAAGGAAAGACGTCGAGTATGTTCGGAACAAGCATTAATTGAATCAATGAGAGAAGAGAACTGTTCGCTAGTCTCTGAGTATCTCAGAAATAATGTGCCGGTGACGTATGTTCATGAGGGAGTTGAATGGAGAATAAAACCAAAGTTGTGGAATCAAGGAAACCGACCACACATAGCAAAACGTCGGCACTACACTCAATCATTCGTCGAAAATGAACTGAAGAAATATAATTGTGAGCTCGTCGGTGAGTACACAAAAGTTCTGGTTCCATTCTCATATCGAGAGATTGGCGGAAGTGAAGTGTTCAGAATTAGACTTGATTCCTGGTTAAAGGCACCGAAAAAGCCCCATCAGAGAAAACAGAAATAAACGCTCAACTTTTTTTATTTTCGGATTTTTTAATTTGTAGTAAATGGCACTGCTACAACCAGTCAAGGAAAGAATTCAAGAAATTCGAGATCTCTTTCCGAATGCACAATTTCAATTTAGTGATGGTCGAACGTATATTCCAGACAGCAAAAATTATCAACATCATCGTTCATTTCTTCTGAATATGCTTCAACACACAGATCTCGAGTTTCCACATCCAACAAAGAATCTCGATCTCAATCTCATTCCAGATTTTATTGAACAAGTTAAACTTCGACAACAGATGGCGTCAGAAGATCGACTTGCTCACCGAATGATCGTGGAAAACATGAGAGCAAATCCAAGAGTGAACAAAGATGAACTGAAGAAGCAAGTGTTCAGAATGACGTGGAAATTGAAATCAATTGAAGAGAAACTGATGGATCATTGGATGAAGAATCTGTTGATCATTCAGAAGAAAAATGAACAGATGGAAAAGAGAGAAGTGCAGACATTTGATGGATTTGAAGAATGCATATTACTCGCTGAACCACGTGACAAAGCAGCATTCAATGAATGTCTCATGAATGCACGAAGGAAGTTCAAAAAGAATGAAGTCGAGAAGGTTGAAGATAATGGAAAACCATATCAGTTGTACTTTCACAATCATCTGAAAAATGTTGAAGAAATCACAACCTTCATCAAAGCAGTGTTCGACAAAGAGAAAGACCATCCATTCAAGATCAGTATTGACTTCGGAAAGATCGTCGAGAGAAAAGATGGTAGTGAGACAACATTAAAAGACTTCAGACCAGAACTGGAGAACACATCTAAGAGCTTTCCAACAGTGATAAGAAGTTCAGGAGACATCAATGAGTATTCTAAATATGCAATCAATCTGATCAAAGAATCACAAGAGAGAACACTGATGGATACGAAGACTATGTACATCGCATTCCACTCTATTCTAGTTGCAGTCTATCGATTCCCAGTTGCAGGAAAAGCGAATGCAATTCTCACTGAATACATCAAAACGAGAAACGTTCGGTATATCGATTCTGAGTTCAACATCTGCTTCTTTCAATCATTGTCATTCCTCACCCTTCCTGAGGTTCCTGGCAAGAAGATATCAATCAACATGAGAAACGTTGAAGCAAAAAGATTGTTCGCAGAATCAATGAATCTGACTCACCTGAAGCCACATCAACTTACTGAACACTTACGCAATTATCCTGGATTTGATATTACATGTGACATTGAGAAAGCGATGCAAAGATTCAACATCACAGTTCACATTTATGAGTACGACGAAGACAAGAAACGTTATTTCCTCAGTCAATCGTATGTCAACGAAAATGATGATGCAAGAGTTCTTCCACTTCAAATGATTCCACTTACAGCCACACTCGTTCATGTGATGTTCATTGTTGATCCTGAGAAAATCACTGGATACAAGCTCTGTCCATATTGTCAGTCAAGAGGATTCCAAGTCAAGGATTCTCACTTCAAGACGTACTACGAAAAGCATCTCAAAGAGTGCAAAGAACTTGATGGAAAACATGTGAAGAAGATCTCACTTGATAAGACACCAAGACCATATGTTCCACATATCCTCAACAATAGAACTTATGAATTTCTGATGGCACATAAGAGACAAGACGAGTTCAAACCAACGCAGTACTACATCACGTACGATTTCGAAACGATGGAAGATCTCATTCTTGATAATCTATTCTCTGATGACAATACTCAGTTGATTTCTCATCTGAAGCCTCTCTCCGTTGCATCATCAATCAAAACAAAATCAGGAGTGAAGTCAATCTACTTTGATCTTCGAGAAAGAAAGGACTTCGTGAAGCAATGGATCAGAGAACTCTTCAAATACGCTGAGACAGTTCGAGAGGACAACTACTACGAAGACCCGGAAATACCCTCTCAGAATGAAGTCAGTGTGATTGGGTTCAACAGCTCCAGATTTGACATCAATCTCATCTTCCGAGATCTCGTCGACAAGGATTGGAAAGTGGTGAGCTTCCTTGGATCCACAACAAAGTATAAACAAGTATTGATCAGACATGAGAAGACACAACAGGTACTTCGGTTCATTGACATGATGTCGTACACAGGACCAATGACTTTGATAAT
>JARBJD010000170.1:0-157834 GCA_033064195.1 Blattamonas nauphoetae | reverse complement strand
TTGTGAGGGTAATAAAGTGTTCCATCTGCTTTTTGATTTATTCATGATTGAGTTCTCAGCTTTGATCTGTTCATCTTCTGAATTCATTTCTCTGTTGATGATCAAACAATCCTTTCATTCGTCCCAACTTATTGAGTACTTGCTGTGTCGTCGGTTCGTAGTGTCTGATCTCTCTCACAGGGTGTTTGGACGCAGTTGTTCTGATTGACATTGGTGGATTGGGAATAATGACATCATCCTCCTCCTCTTCAAATCTCCTCTCCTTCATTGGATATTCATATTCAAACCCCATTGATTTCAAGTTTCTCATCTGTCCAATTTTGATTGGAGATTCAGGTGATTCTATTGCTATTGGTCTTTGCACTGGAATTGGTATTGGTCTTGCCTCTGCAGGCCTTCGAATCCGTGGTGAAGAATTCACTCCCTGATTCACCTCGTGATGATAAAATTGATATGCTTCGAATGCAAGTTTAGCAGTGCTATCCCGAATACGAACTCCTAGGAAGTTGCTAACAAATTGTTGAACTACTCTTCTTCCATCAGGTAGTGATAATTCAGGAGATAAACCTCCATTGAACCAATCCTCGAAGTATGTTTCATCATTTCCATCAAATGGTCCATTAGAATCAGCGCCATGATAGACAGGTAAAACGTTAGTTAAAGTCCATTTCTTTTCGACAATTTCGTTTTTGGAATGCTGTGTGCACCGAAGAAGTCTATTCACTAAAGCATTAATCTGTCGTGTGTTCATTTATACAAAAATAAAGTTTGTGTTTATTCAATAATATAATCAGTTGCTTTCAGTCCATGAATGAATGGAGGACACGATTCATTTTCAAGTACGATTGCCTTCAGATGAATTCCACTGAGATTGAGTTTCTGTTGTTGTATTTTGGCGATCTCAAATCCATTTGTATTCTCTTCGCTCACGATTCTTCTCGTCTGAAACGCATCATCATGATGCTTGAACCGTTTTACGGTGAAGTTCAGTGTTGTAGTCACTGTTTTCTCTCCATTGAGACACTTCACATAATCGTCACTCGTGATGTTGGTTTTCTTCAGAGACACTCCTTTGATTTTGCATTTCTCATCGAGAGAGTAACACTTGGGTGCAAGACAGATCATCTGTTCACCTTCCTTTTCAATTGCTAGTCCCAACAGCTTCTTCTCATCATCGACACCCTTTTCAGGATTGGGAAACCATTCAAATTTGAGTGCATCATAGAATTCCTTGTCAGCAATAACATGTTCAAATTGTTGATGGATTCCAGCACTTGGATCTCCAGATATTGCCCAATATGCAGAATCAGTGTCTCCCTCACAGAAATGGATCTTGTTCATGTCTAGACACTTGTACATGAAATTGTAGATGAAATTCAGATACCAGAACTTGGCATTGTCGAGTGTGAATACTGCTTCTTGTAAACATGTTTTGCACGATGCTTTCTCTCTGTCTTCGATCACAATGTAGTTGTCCTCATTGATCTCTCGAGTCGCCACAAATCCTTTCATCATTTGTTTCAAGTATGTTCTCTTCTCATTGCAGATTGTGATTGAGTTGTACTTCTCAGTGTTCATTCCATCGTATCCGTAACTTCCATTCAAGTTGGTCTTACAGAATTGTTCTTTTCCCTTATTTCCAACCTTCATTGCTTCTATTCTGTCATTCATGAATGAGGTCACAAATGGTTCAAATCCAGCATGTCTCGAGTATACCATTACAGTCTTAATGTCGTCGACAATGAAGTGGCAATAGTCGATGAGGAACCACAGATAGTATGTCGAAAAGAACATATACTGATCGTGTGTGCTCAAGAGTTGGGTCAGCTTTCTTTGTTTGTCATCAGTCTTCAATCCATGTTTCTTCATCAATGAATATGTCTTCTCACCAATGTTTTCTTCTGTTGTATTGACCACAATGTTTCTGAAGATTGGTGGGAAATTAATGAAATCATTGATATAATTCTCATCGATGTGTCCTTTCAGTTCTGCAACGAATAGTGACTTCTGATTCTTGTTCTCGATGATCTCACGACATTCTTTATCTCCTGTTGCAGTGTACAAACATCTTCCTGGCATGTACATTCTGTGATTTGTGTATGGATTGTTTTTGTTCTTGATTGAGGAGAAAGCACTTGGATAAAGTGAATTAAAGTCAACACCACAAACGTGAGTCATCTTGTGTTCAGTATCTATTGATTTGACTTTTCCGTCTTCATACTTGAAGTGATTGATTGGTGTAACGTCTTTGATGTTCTGTCGATGTTGAACATTCGACAATCCACCAGTCACTGCAGCTCTCAGTTTGTGATAGGTTTGCTCATGTGTCAGAGTCATAGGTAATGATTTCCAGATACAGTACTTCTTCAGTTGAATTCTCAATCGTGTGAGATGTTCATCTTTGTCTGACTTGTAGGTGTTGCAGTAATCACAACAGATCTTCACGTTCTCTTTTGAATGTCCTTTCGAATTGTCGATTCTATCCAGAGTTGGTCGTACTGCTTGTGAGAAGTGACTCTTGCAGATGTAGCACACTCTCTTGCACTGTTGAACAAACCAGTCGTAGTCTGCTTCAGTGACATTTTTGTTAGAATTGCGATAAGCTTTCTGGTCTTGATAGATGTACGATGCAACTTTGTACTTCCAGTATTGCTTTGTGATTTTTATTTCTCCAGATTGATCCACTCCATTGAAATCATCGTCGATATCAAAGTCTTTGTAGGCACAAGCATACTTGATTGCTGAAGCGTTGGCTGACAATGAGAGATTGTGCAACATATCCACTTTGTATTGGAAGTTCAAATCGATCAGATTGTCCAGAGGTGCAATCATACATTCGACATCTCTAATGTTGTAGAATTTCAGATAGTCCCATCGATTCATGAAGCCTTGCGTATGCCAATCATCAAGGTACATTTGGTAGTCACTGTCAGACATTTCACTGTTGTTCAGACTCGAATAGAATTCATACTTGGAGAATGGTTCTTGTTTGCTCAACACTGCATCGAAATCTGATGAGTCGAATGATTCGTAAGCAAAGAATGATTTCTGGAGTGTAGTGTTTCCTCCGAAGGCTTTGACTGCATTATCCAAAGTCATTGGTCCAGTGTAAGACATCATATCAATAAAGCGGAGCACTTGTTGTGTTTTCTCATGTCGGATCAGTACTTGTTTGTACTTCGTTGTAGATCCAAGGAAGCTCACGACTTTCCAAACTTTGTCAACGAGATCACGGAAGATGAGATTGATGTCGAATCTGGAGCTGTTGAATCCAATCACACTGACTTCATTCTGTGAAGGAATCTCTGGGTCATCGTAGTAGTTGTCCTCTCGAACAGTCTCAGCATATTCGAAGAGTTGTCTGATCCACTGCTTCACGAAGTCTTTTCCATCTCGAAGATCAAAGTATATTGACTTCACCCCTGATTTTGTTTTGATTGCTGATGCAACTGAGAGAGGTTTCAAATGTGAGATCAGTTGTGTGTTGTCATCGGAGAATAGATTGTCAAGAATGAGATCTTCCATTGTTTCGAAATCGTATGTGATGTAGTATTGTGTTGGTTTGAATTCGTCTTGTCTTTTGTGTGCCATCAGATATTCATACGTTCTATTGTTGAGAATATGTGGAACATATGGTCGTGGTGTTTTATCGAGTGAGATCTTCTTCACATGTTTTCCATCAAGTTCTTTGCACTCTTTGAGATGCTTCTCGTAGTATGTCTTGAAGTGAGAATCCTTGACTTGGAATCCTCTTGACTGACAATACGGACAGAGTTTATATCCAGTGATTTTCTCAGGATCAACAATGAACATCACATGAACGAGAGTGGCTGTAAGTGGAATCATCAGAAGTGGGAGAACTCTTGCATCATCATTTTCGTTGACATAAGATTGACTTAGGAAATATCGCTTCTTGTCTTCGTCAAATTCATAAATGTGAACTGTGATGTTGAATCTTTGCATCGCTTTCTCAATGTCACATGTAATATCAAATCCAGGATATTTTCGCAAATGTTCAGTTAATTGATGTGGTCGAAGGTGTGTGAGATTCTCAAATACTGCGAACAATCTTTTTGCTTCAACGTTTCTCATGTTGATTGATATCTTCTTGCCAGGAACCTCAGGAAGGGTGAGGAATGACAATGATTGAAAGAAGCAGATGTTGAACTCAGAATCGATATACCGAACGTTTCTCGTTTTGATGTGTTCAGTGAGAATTGCATTCGTTTTTCCTGCAACTGGGAATCGATAGACTGCAACTAGAATAGAGTGGAATGCGATGTACATAGTCTTCGTATCCATCAGTGTTCTCTCTTGAGATTCTTTGATCAGATTGATCGCATATTTTGAATACTCATTGATGTCTCCTGAACTTCTGATCACAGTTGGGAAACTCTTCGATGTATTCTCCAATTCTGGTCTGAAATCCTTGTATGTTGTCTCATCTTTGTCTTTTCTCTCGATGATCTTTCCAAAGTCAATACAAATCTTGAATGGATGATCCTTCTCCTTGTCGAACACTGCTTTGATGAAGGTTGTGATTTCTTCAACGTTCTTCAGATGATTGTGGAAGTACAACTGATATGGTTTTCCATTATCCTCAACCTTCTCGACCTCATTCTTTTTGAACTTCCTTCGTGCATTCATGAGACAAGAATTGAATGCTGCTTTGTCACGCGGTTCAGCAAGTAATATGCATTCTTCAAATCCATCAAATGTCTGCACTTCTCTTTTTTCCATTTGTTCATTTTTCTTCTGAATGATCAATAGATTCTTCATCCAATGATCCATCAACTTCTCTTCAATTGATTTCAGTTTCCATGTCATTCTGAACACTTGCTTCTTCAGTTCTTCTTTGTTCACTCTTGGATTTGCTCTCATGTTTTCAACAATCATTCGGTGAGCGAGTCGATCTTCTGACGCCATCTGTTGTCGAAGTTTCACTTGTTCAATAAAATCTGGAATGAGATTGAGATCGAGATTCTTTATTGGATGTGGAAACTCGCGATCTGTGTGTTGAAGCATATTCAGAAGAAATGAACGTGATGTTGATAATTTTTGCTGTCTGGAATATACGTTCGACCATCACTAAATTGAAATTGTGCATTCGGAAAGAGATCTCGAATTTCTTGAATTCTTTCCTTGACTGGTTTTAGCAGTGCCATTTACTACAAATTAAAAAATCCGAAAATAAAAAAAGTTGAGCGTTTATTTCTGTTTTCTCTGATGGGGCTTTTTCGGTGCCTTTAACCAGGAATCAAGTCTAATTCTGAACACTTCACTTCCACCAATCTCTCGATATGTGAATGGAACCAGAACTTGTGTGTACTCACCAACGAGTTCACAATTGTATTTCTTCAGTTCATTTTCGACGAATGTTTGAGTGTAGTGACGACGTTTTGTATTGTGAGGTCTGTTTCCTTGATTCCACAACTTTGGTTTTATTCTCCATTCAATTCCCTCATGAACATACGTCACCGGCACATTATTTCTGACATACTCAGAGACCAGCGAACAGTTCTCTTCTCTCATTGATTCAATTAATGCTTGTTCTGAACATACTCGACGTCTTTCCTTGTACATCGCAGTTGGATTCATTTAATACAAATTAAAAAAGTCAAAATTAGATTTTCTTTCGTTGATTTCTCAGTTTTGGATTTTGTCTCTCAGATCGAGGATCAATGGGTTCGATCACTCAATTCTCAAGAGTGCTTGTTTCGTTCTGATTTGTCGCGTTTTGGAATCTCCTGAAGTTGGAGATCATGATTGTATGCTTCGTTTTTTGGATTTTCCGAACTTTTACAGAGTTATTGAGCGATTCACAACCGGGTCCAGATCTCGGTAAAAGTATGCATTCTTCACCATATCGACATCATTTTTATCTTGTTTCAGCTCTGTTTTCACTAGTTTCAACCGAATTGTCACTTCATTTTCACTCGTTATGTTTTCATTTTCATGACCACTTCCGTCTTCGTTTTCTCGTTGTTTACTGTTTTTAACCACTTCATTCATACTCAGTTCGTTCAAACTTTTTCTCCAATACAACACACTAATTTCCGTTAAGTGAAGATTCCGGACTTTTACCGAGATCTCACTTTCAACGGCTCACTCAATATCTCGGAATTTTTCCGTAATCTTCATCATTTCACATACTTTTCTGAATCATTTTTGTTGTTTTAAAGAGAGAAAACCGAGAACACAAGCGACATTTTCACTATTGGTGTCACATTTCACACAGTTTTCACGATCGTCAATTTCCCTCTCAGTTTCATACTTGCCCGTTTCATTGTTGGTTGTTTCGCTTTCTTTTACTCTGTTTTTGTGAAAAAAGTGATGAAAACTCGACTAAAATGATGTGCTAGTGAAGTGAGAACGGCCCACAAAATGGAAGTGAATTGAGCAAAATGAAGAGGAATGATGAACAGATCATATGTGAAATGGGGAGAGAAAGTGATGAAATGAAAGGGACTACAGTCGGTTTTGAAGTGACAAAAACGGTCAAAAGTTGAGAAGTGAAAACATGAAAAAGTGACTTTATGAGAGAACTATCCGACAAAATCTCCTCAAAATTCGAGCACACCTTACTCATACCGTGAGAAAGAAGGATTTGTAACGAAATTCAGATCAAAAAATCCATAGTGTCACAATGTTGGTGCAAGAGTGTCGTCAGAGGTGTGATCGAAAAACCGACCCTCCAGAGCGAACTATAGGTGATGTACAACCAGAATTCTCAAAAAAGCGTCGCTTGAGTGCAATTGCGAAGTGGTTTGAAGGAAAATCGTTTAAAATGAAAATTGACAAAAAATTGTGAAAACGATCGTGTGTCGAGGATCATCAGAACCGAATGACGCGAATACCTGTCCACTACCGATTTGACACGTTTTGAGACCATCAGAGGGCGAAAAGTGACGTGTAGGAGAAGAGCGAGACGTCACTTTCTCCTCCTTAAAAATTTTGTCATTTTCAAAATATGTTGTGGGGTCGGATCAAACTTTTTTTTCAAAAGTGCTTTTTTCCTAAAATTTCACCTATCAAAATCAATTTCGTAATTTTAGAACGTGTTTGAACACAATTTGAGACATAAAGGTGTTCATAGTGGCGAAATCTGAACATCGACTTTTTCGTCACTTTTTGGACCTAAGTTCGGTACACAGTTCGACGAATTCCCAACCGATTTTGATCAGGATTGTCTTGATCGATGACCTACAGTGTCCCCGAGATTTTAGAATTTTTTGCAGAATTTTTCGAAATGGTTATCATGTTGGATTTCAGTGATTTGTGGTCAAAAATAGATTTTCAGTATTTTCATGACCTTTCGTGGTACTTTCTCAAGTGAGGACGGTCTCCAAAATACAACCAATTGTCCAAGCGAACGTAATACTCATTCTTTGTTCGTAAATCGCGATATTTGAATGGCTCAAGTACCTTTGTGTATGTTCCAATGAGTTCACAATTCTCTTTTTTCAATTCATTTTCAACAAACGATTGTGTGTAATGTTTTCGTTGACAATTATGAGCTCGATATCCCTTCATCCATTTCGATGGAATCACTTTCCATTCGACTCCTTCGTACCGGTATGTGACAAGTGAATCAGCATACTTGTATTCAGAAATGAGTTCACAATTCTCATTTTTCATTGACTCGAGAAACTTTGCTTTCGTGCAACAATTGGATACTTGAATGTATCTCTGGCGATTCGTGTGTGGTCTAGATCCTTTGACAAAACGCTGTAAGTACACTCGATAAATGTCATCTGGTTTATCTTCGTGATAATATTCGAAAGTGCTCGATGTGAGATATGTTGTTCCTTGTCGATTGAGAGTTGGTGGAACTTTCATCTTCAAATTTTCTTTGTCCAATATTTCCTGTAGTTGATTTGGTGTTAATACGCAACTCATTTTATCCAAATTAAAAAATTGAATAAAAAAAGAAATCGACTTTGTTTTTGGAAAGTACTCAAAAAAAGCTTCAAAAAGGACACTTTTCACGAGGTCCTTTTTTGGCCATTATTTTCAAATTTAGGGCACTTTTTTGATGTCATCAAAATGTCATAAATTCCTTTTAATACAAGGTTCAAAATTGGTCAATCGGCGTTGACTTTTAGTTTTGATTTCAAAGACTTTTTCAGATTGGTTCTCTATTCGCTTCTATAACTACTAGGATCAAGTGATGATTCTGCGAGGAGATGAAGGAATATCGCTGAAGAGGAGAATCTAGCGATGATTTTGAAGGGAGGTGAAGGTGGTAGAGATGGTGGGAGAGCAAAGGTCGTGGGAAGAAAAGGAATCAATTCTGGTTAGCATCATGAATGGGAGAGAGGATGTGAAGGGGCAAGATACTCGCAGCCAATCTTCAAGCGGAGAAAAAAGGATCGTCTCCGCGAAGAACTGGGTGGCAGTCGCTGTGGGAAAGGTCCCATCGCGAGTCACGGTCCTGAGTGGGATTACCAGGGTTCTGATTTGATCCCACTGATCCCACGCTTTTTTGATCCCACCAAATACCTGCTTTATAATTTCCTTTTATTTCACACTATTTCATTGTATCATTATCAAATTATCCATAAATCTTTGATATGAAACTTATTTGTCCATAGAGTAGAAAAATATGGACACTTTATGTTGTGATGTCATCATCGAGGGAACTTGGACGTTCCCAGTTCGACAGAGGAGAATAAGCGAAGATCTAGTGGAAAAGATCCAGCTAAGCGTGAGAGGAGAATAGTGAGTCCAGTGTGAGGTGGAGAAGTTGTGGCGATCTGTGGTCGATGTCTGGGAGATTTGTACTCAAGACAAACAAACGAGTAAAGATCCAGACGATATATTTGGAGATGAAGGGAAAGGCTGGACCCTATCCTTGCAATGAAGGCGGCCCGAATGTCGAGTCAGGGAACGTGGTCTGTCATTTCTGTTTTGTCGGCCAAATCCCATCTCAATTCATTCTTTAAGCTTCTTTGAGGAGTATCTTCACGACTTCTGATGAATGCAGGGCCAATGCACGGTCAGGTTTGAGCGGAAACGTGAATAATGTTCGTAAGATGTTGAAGATGAAATTGCGGAACACGAACCTTGTCGATGATGGGGTGGGAGAGGAATTAGGATAAAATGGTGGAGATGGAATCAGAGACGGATCTGATGGCGACAAAATCTGTTGAGAGAGATAGTGTGGCTGAGTGAGAGTGATCGACACGTAACTGACGAGACAATCGAGATCTCCCGAACTCTGCAAAGACTCCAATCACAGTGGATGAGTGAAGGACGATTTTGAGATCTCAGAGAGAGTGGTAGCGAACTTAACGACGGTTTCCAGTCCACCATCTTGTTCTGAGGGAGAGAGGGAGAATAATGCATTGAAAACGAGAAATTCAAAAGTGAATCAGAAATGATACAATTGGAAGGAGAACGGAAGGGATACAGTCCAAATGAGGAGAGAGATCACACCAAAAAATTGATCATTGAATGCAACCATGGCGAAGATCAGCTGGCCAATGATTTGCACGAGGGTGGTCATCAGTGATTAACGAGGTCTTTGTGAGTATGTTTGTCGAGATCGGAAGTAGTTCGAGTCTGAAGTGTGTAAGAGACGTGATTGTGCGATCGTTTCGAGAAAGAGCTCTTTAAGACGACTAAAAGTTCGTCAAGCAGAAATAAATGACAGACTATCAGTTTGAAGGAAGGGGTGATGGTGAGGGATGTGATACTGGTCGTGTGCGAAGTGACTACGTTTGGTTGATGATGACTTCACGTAATTCTGAGTTCTATCGGAAACACGGAGTAATAATGAGAGGAATGAAGTAATAATAAGAAATTGAGACAAGATTTTGATTGCTTCTGAGTAGCAGAGCTCGTTCAGACCCAAAGAAGATTGCTTGACTCACAGATGAGTGATTCAGAGGTTGTGACATAAATAGTCGAAGCGAAGTCACTATACGCATGTTGAAAAGGGACTGGAGAGGTTGGAGATGTCAGTAGTGTGGATGGAGCATGAAATGAGTGGGATCTCTTTGATGATGACTGAATTGAAACAATCTGATGGATTTGGTTGAATTCATGGAAGATATCACGTGAACATGGGAAAAGGTGATAAACCAGTGAAGATCTGAGGGAGAATGAGTGAGAATAATGTTCGGAAAAGAAAGTTGAAGGAGAAATGACAAATTGTAGAACGATAAGTGGAATATTACCGACCGGATCTTGACAAAAATGAACACTGCAAAACAAACGGAGGTTTTCGTGCTGTTGGTTGAACGAATGAGTCACACAAGTGAAACAGTTTGAGAGCGGATTCGAAGTGCCTATTTCGGCAAAATGATCCCACCCAAAAAGTGGTCTCGTGGGATCAAATGTACTCAGCTTTGCCTGTTTTGGTCAGACCAATCAGAACCCTGGGGATTACTCTGAACAGCTGAGGATATCACTCACAGATGAACAGCATAGAACTATTTTTGGACATGATCCAAAATGAGAATGATTTGAACAAAGATGTAAGGACGTGGAGAATTAGTATCGGAGAGAGAAGTGAATCAGAACAGGAGTCGGGAAAGGACAGAAAGATAGCAGACGAAAAGAATGGGAGGGGAGTAGGTTGCGCTCCATCATCAGAGTTGAGTGAGAAGAGAGAGATTGATCGAGAGAATGTGTTGCGAGTCCCGCTACGGCTTGAGACACCGCACTGCTCTCCATGGTGTGAGTTGAGTGAGAAGAGAGAGAGTGATCGAGAGAATGTGTTGCGAGTCCCGCTACGGCTTGAGACACCGCACTGCTCTCCATGGTGTGAGTTGAGTGAGAAGAGAGAGAGTGATCGAGAGAATGTGTTGCGAGTCCCGCTACGGCTTGAGACACCGCACTGCTCTCCATGGTGTGAGTTGAGTGAGAAGAGAGAGAGTGATCGAGAGAATGTGTTGCGAGTCCCGCTACGGCTTGAGACACCGCACTGCTCTCCATGGTGTGAGTTGAGTGAGAAGAGAGAGAGTGATCGAGAGAATGTGTTGCGAGTCCCGCTACGGCTTGAGACACCGCACTGCTCTCCATGGTGTGAGTTGAGTGAGAAGAGAGAGAGTGATCGAGAGAATGTGTTGCGAGTCCCGCTACGGCTTGAGACACCGCACTGCTCTCCATGGTGTGAGTTGAGTGAGAAGAGAGAGAGTGATCGAGAGAATGTGTTGCGAGTCCCGCTACGGCTTGAGACACCGCACTGCTCTCCATGGTGTGAGTTGAGTGAGAAGAGAGAGAGTGATCGAGAGAATGTGTTGCGAGTCCCGCTACGGCTTGAGACACCGCACTGCTCTCCATGGTGTGAGTTGAGTGAGAAGAGAGAGAGTGATCGAGAGAATGTGTTGCGAGTCCCGCTACGGCTTGAGACACCGCACTGCTCTCCATGGTGTGAGTTGAGTGAGAAGAGAGAGAGTGATCGAGAGAATGTGTTGCGAGTCCCGCTACGGCTTGAGACACCGCACTGCTCTCCATGGTGTGAGTTGAGTGAGAAGAGAGAGAGTGATCGAGAGAATGTGTTGCGAGTCCCGCTACGGCTTGAGACACCGCACTGCTCTCCATGGTGTGAGTTGAGTGAGAAGAGAGAGAGTGATCGAGAGAATGTGTTGCGAGTCCCGCTACGGCTTGAGACACCGCACTGCTCTCCATGGTGTGAGTTGAGTGAGAAGAGAGAGAGTGATCGAGAGAATGTGTTGCGAGTCCCGCTACGGCTTGAGACACCGCACTGCTCTCCATGGTGTGAGTTGAGTGAGAAGAGAGAGAGTGATCGAGAGAATGTGTTGCGAGTCCCGCTACGGCTTGAGACACCGCACTGCTCTCCATGGTGTGAGTTGAGTGAGAAGAGAGAGAGTGATCGAGAGAATGTGTTGCGAGTCCCGCTACGGCTTGAGACACCGCACTGCTCTCCATGGTGTGAGTTGAGTGAGAAGAGAGAGAGTGATCGAGAGAATGTGTTGCGAGTCCCGCTACGGCTTGAGACACCGCACTGCTCTCCATGGTGTGAGTTGAGTGAGAAGAGAGAGAGTGATCGAGAGAATGTGTTGCGAGTCCCGCTACGGCTTGAGACACCGCACTGCTCTCCATGGTGTGAGTTGAGTGAGAAGAGAGAGAGTGATCGAGAGAATGTGTTGCGAGTCCCGCTACGGCTTGAGACACCGCACTGCTCTCCATGGTGTGAGTTGAGTGAGAAGAGAGAGAGTGATCGAGAGAATGTGTTGCGAGTCCCGCTACGGCTTGAGACACCGCACTGCTCTCCATGGTGTGAGTTGAGTGAGAAGAGAGAGAGTGATCGAGAGAATGTGTTGCGAGTCCCGCTACGGCTTGAGACACCGCACTGCTCTCCATGGTGTGAGTTGAGTGAGAAGAGAGAGAGTGATCGAGAGAATGTGTTGCGAGTCCCGCTACGGCTTGAGACACCGCACTGCTCTCCATGGTGTGAGTTGAGTGAGAAGAGAGAGAGTGATCGAGAGAATGTGTTGCGAGTCCCGCTACGGCTTGAGACACCGCACTGCTCTCCATGGTGTGAGTTGAGTGAGAAGAGAGAGAGTGATCGAGAGAATGTGTTGCGAGTCCCGCTACGGCTTGAGACACCGCACTGCTCTCCATGGTGTGAGTTGAGTGAGAAGAGAGAGAGTGATCGAGAGAATGTGTTGCGAGTCCCGCTACGGCTTGAGACACCGCACTGCTCTCCATGGTGTGAGTTGAGTGAGAAGAGAGAGAGTGATCGAGAGAATGTGTTGCGAGTCCCGCTACGGCTTGAGACACCGCACTGCTCTCCATGGTGTGAGTTGAGTGAGAAGAGAGAGAGTGATCGAGAGAATGTGTTGCGAGTCCCGCTACGGCTTGAGACACCGCACTGCTCTCCATGGTGTGAGTTGAGTGAGAAGAGAGAGAGTGATCGAGAGAATGTGTTGCGAGTCCCGCTACGGCTTGAGACACCGCACTGCTCTCCATGGTGTGAGTTGAGTGAGAAGAGAGAGAGTGATCGAGAGAATGTGTTGCGAGTCCCGCTACGGCTTGAGACACCGCACTGCTCTCCATGGTGTGAGTTGAGTGAGAAGAGAGAGAGTGATCGAGAGAATGTGTTGCGAGTCCCGCTACGGCTTGAGACACCGCACTGCTCTCCATGGTGTGAGTTGAGTGAGAAGAGAGAGAGTGATCGAGAGAATGTGTTGCGAGTCCCGCTACGGCTTGAGACACCGCACTGCTCTCCATGGTGTGAGTTGAGTGAGAAGAGAGAGAGTGATCGAGAGAATGTGTTGCGAGTCCCGCTACGGCTTGAGACACCGCACTGCTCTCCATGGTGTGAGTTGAGTGAGAAGAGAGAGAGTGATCGAGAGAATGTGTTGCGAGTCCCGCTACGGCTTGAGACACCGCACTGCTCTCCATGGTGTGAGTTGAGTGAGAAGAGAGAGAGTGATCGAGAGAATGTGTTGCGAGTCCCGCTACGGCTTGAGACACCGCACTGCTCTCCATGGTGTGAGTTGAGTGAGAAGAGAGAGAGTGATCGAGAGAATGTGTTGCGAGTCCCGCTACGGCTTGAGACACCGCACTGCTCTCCATGGTGTGAGTTGAGTGAGAAGAGAGAGAGTGATCGAGAGAATGTGTTGCGAGTCCCGCTACGGCTTGAGACACCGCACTGCTCTCCATGGTGTGAGTTGAGTGAGAAGAGAGAGAGTGATCGAGAGAATGTGTTGCGAGTCCCGCTACGGCTTGAGACACCGCACTGCTCTCCATGGTGTGAGTTGAGTGAGAAGAGAGAGAGTGATCGAGAGAATGTGTTGCGAGTCCCGCTACGGCTTGAGACACCGCACTGCTCTCCATGGTGTGAGTTGAGTGAGAAGAGAGAGAGTGATCGAGAGAATGTGTTGCGAGTCCCGCTACGGCTTGAGACACCGCACTGCTCTCCATGGTGTGAGTTGAGTGAGAAGAGAGAGAGTGATCGAGAGAATGTGTTGCGAGTCCCGCTACGGCTTGAGACACCGCACTGCTCTCCATGGTGTGAGTTGAGTGAGAAGAGAGAGAGTGATCGAGAGAATGTGTTGCGAGTCCCGCTACGGCTTGAGACACCGCACTGCTCTCCATGGTGTGAGTTGAGTGAGAAGAGAGAGAGTGATCGAGAGAATGTGTTGCGAGTCCCGCTACGGCTTGAGACACCGCACTGCTCTCCATGGTGTGAGTTGAGTGAGAAGAGAGAGAGTGATCGAGAGAATGTGTTGCGAGTCCCGCTACGGCTTGAGACACCGCACTGCTCTCCATGGTGTGAGTTGAGTGAGAAGAGAGAGAGTGATCGAGAGAATGTGTTGCGAGTCCCGCTACGGCTTGAGACACCGCACTGCTCTCCATGGTGTGAGTTGAGTGAGAAGAGAGAGAGTGATCGAGAGAATGTGTTGCGAGTCCCGCTACGGCTTGAGACACCGCACTGCTCTCCATGGTGTGAGTTGAGTGAGAAGAGAGAGAGTGATCGAGAGAATGTGTTGCGAGTCCCGCTACGGCTTGAGACACCGCACTGCTCTCCATGGTGTGAGTTGAGTGAGAAGAGAGAGAGTGATCGAGAGAATGTGTTGCGAGTCCCGCTACGGCTTGAGACACCGCACTGCTCTCCATGGTGTGAGTTGAGTGAGAAGAGAGAGAGTGATCGAGAGAATGTGTTGCGAGTCCCGCTACGGCTTGAGACACCGCACTGCTCTCCATGGTGTGAGTTGAGTGAGAAGAGAGAGAGTGATCGAGAGAATGTGTTGCGAGTCCCGCTACGGCTTGAGACACCGCACTGCTCTCCATGGTGTGAGTTGAGTGAGAAGAGAGAGAGTGATCGAGAGAATGTGTTGCGAGTCCCGCTACGGCTTGAGACACCGCACTGCTCTCCATGGTGTGAGTTGAGTGAGAAGAGAGAGAGTGATCGAGAGAATGTGTTGCGAGTCCCGCTACGGCTTGAGACACCGCACTGCTCTCCATGGTGTGAGTTGAGTGAGAAGAGAGAGAGTGATCGAGAGAATGTGTTGCGAGTCCCGCTACGGCTTGAGACACCGCACTGCTCTCCATGGTGTGAGTTGAGTGAGAAGAGAGAGAGTGATCGAGAGAATGTGTTGCGAGTCCCGCTACGGCTTGAGACACCGCACTGCTCTCCATGGTGTGAGTTGAGTGAGAAGAGAGAGAGTGATCGAGAGAATGTGTTGCGAGTCCCGCTACGGCTTGAGACACCGCACTGCTCTCCATGGTGTGAGTTGAGTGAGAAGAGAGAGAGTGATCGAGAGAATGTGTTGCGAGTCCCGCTACGGCTTGAGACACCGCACTGCTCTCCATGGTGTGAGTTGAGTGAGAAGAGAGAGAGTGATCGAGAGAATGTGTTGCGAGTCCCGCTACGGCTTGAGACACCGCACTGCTCTCCATGGTGTGAGTTGAGTGAGAAGAGAGAGAGTGATCGAGAGAATGTGTTGCGAGTCCCGCTACGGCTTGAGACACCGCACTGCTCTCCATGGTGTGAGTTGAGTGAGAAGAGAGAGAGTGATCGAGAGAATGTGTTGCGAGTCCCGCTACGGCTTGAGACACCGCACTGCTCTCCATGGTGTGAGTTGAGTGAGAAGAGAGAGAGTGATCGAGAGAATGTGTTGCGAGTCCCGCTACGGCTTGAGACACCGCACTGCTCTCCATGGTGTGAGTTGAGTGAGAAGAGAGAGAGTGATCGAGAGAATGTGTTGCGAGTCCCGCTACGGCTTGAGACACCGCACTGCTCTCCATGGTGTGAGTTGAGAAGAGAGAGAGTGATCGAGAGAATGTGTTGCGAGTCCCGCTACGGCTTGAGACACCGCACTGCTCTCCATGGTGTGAGTTGAGTGAGAAGAGAGAGAGTGATCGAGAGAATGTGTTGCGAGTCCCGCTACGGCTTGAGACACCGCACTGCTCTCCATGGTGTGAGTTGAGTGAGAAGAGAGAGAGTGATCGAGAGAATGTGTTGCGAGTCCCGCTACGGCTTGAGACACCGCACTGCTCTCCATGGTGTGAGTTGAGTGAGAAGAGAGAGAGTGATCGAGAGAATGTGTTGCGAGTCCCGCTACGGCTTGAGACACCGCACTGCTCTCCATGGTGTGAGTTGAGTGAGAAGAGAGAGAGTGATCGAGAGAATGTGTTGCGAGTCCCGCTACGGCTTGAGACACCGCACTGCTCTCCATGGTGTGAGTTGAGTGAGAAGAGAGAGAGTGATCGAGAGAATGTGTTGCGAGTCCCGCTACGGCTTGAGACACCGCACTGCTCTCCATGGTGTGAGTTGAGTGAGAAGAGAGAGAGTGATCGAGAGAATGTGTTGCGAGTCCCGCTACGGCTTGAGACACCGCACTGCTCTCCATGGTGTGAGTTGAGTGAGAAGAGAGAGAGTGATCGAGAGAATGTGTTGCGAGTCCCGCTACGGCTTGAGACACCGCACTGCTCTCCATGGTGTGAGTTGAGTGAGAAGAGAGAGAGTGATCGAGAGAATGTGTTGCGAGTCCCGCTACGGCTTGAGACACCGCACTGCTCTCCATGGTGTGAGTTGAGTGAGAAGAGAGAGAGTGATCGAGAGAATGTGTTGCGAGTCCCGCTACGGCTTGAGACACCGCACTGCTCTCCATGGTGTGAGTTGAGTGAGAAGAGAGAGAGTGATCGAGAGAATGTGTTGCGAGTCCCGCTACGGCTTGAGACACCGCACTGCTCTCCATGGTGTGAGTTGAGTGAGAAGAGAGAGAGTGATCGAGAGAATGTGTTGCGAGTCCCGCTACGGCTTGAGACACCGCACTGCTCTCCATGGTGTGAGTTGAGTGAGAAGAGAGAGAGTGATCGAGAGAATGTGTTGCGAGTCCCGCTACGGCTTGAGACACCGCACTGCTCTCCATGGTGTGAGTTGAGTGAGAAGAGAGAGAGTGATCGAGAGAATGTGTTGCGAGTCCCGCTACGGCTTGAGACACCGCACTGCTCTCCATGGTGTGAGTTGAGTGAGAAGAGAGAGAGTGATCGAGAGAATGTGTTGCGAGTCCCGCTACGGCTTGAGACACCGCACTGCTCTCCATGGTGTGAGTTGAGTGAGAAGAGAGAGAGTGATCGAGAGAATGTGTTGCGAGTCCCGCTACGGCTTGAGACACCGCACTGCTCTCCATGGTGTGAGTTGAGTGAGAAGAGAGAGAGTGATCGAGAGAATGTGTTGCGAGTCCCGCTACGGCTTGAGACACCGCACTGCTCTCCATGGTGTGAGTTGAGTGAGAAGAGAGAGAGTGATCGAGAGAATGTGTTGCGAGTCCCGCTACGGCTTGAGACACCGCACTGCTCTCCATGGTGTGAGTTGAGTGAGAAGAGAGAGAGTGATCGAGAGAATGTGTTGCGAGTCCCGCTACGGCTTGAGACACCGCACTGCTCTCCATGGTGTGAGTTGAGTGAGAAGAGAGAGAGTGATCGAGAGAATGTGTTGCGAGTCCCGCTACGGCTTGAGACACCGCACTGCTCTCCATGGTGTGAGTTGAGTGAGAAGAGAGAGAGTGATCGAGAGAATGTGTTGCGAGTCCCGCTACGGCTTGAGACACCGCACTGCTCTCCATGGTGTGAGTTGAGTGAGAAGAGAGAGAGTGATCGAGAGAATGTGTTGCGAGTCCCGCTACGGCTTGAGACACCGCACTGCTCTCCATGGTGTGAGTTGAGTGAGAAGAGAGAGAGTGATCGAGAGAATGTGTTGCGAGTCCCGCTACGGCTTGAGACACCGCACTGCTCTCCATGGTGTGAGTTGAGTGAGAAGAGAGAGAGTGATCGAGAGAATGTGTTGCGAGTCCCGCTACGGCTTGAGACACCGCACTGCTCTCCATGGTGTGAGTTGAGTGAGAAGAGAGAGAGTGATCGAGAGAATGTGTTGCGAGTCCCGCTACGGCTTGAGACACCGCACTGCTCTCCATGGTGTGAGTTGAGTGAGAAGAGAGAGAGTGATCGAGAGAATGTGTTGCGAGTCCCGCTACGGCTTGAGACACCGCACTGCTCTCCATGGTGTGAGTTGAGTGAGAAGAGAGAGAGTGATCGAGAGAATGTGTTGCGAGTCCCGCTACGGCTTGAGACACCGCACTGCTCTCCATGGTGTGAGTTGAGTGAGAAGAGAGAGAGTGATCGAGAGAATGTGTTGCGAGTCCCGCTACGGCTTGAGACACCGCACTGCTCTCCATGGTGTGAGTTGAGTGAGAAGAGAGAGAGTGATCGAGAGAATGTGTTGCGAGTCCCGCTACGGCTTGAGACACCGCACTGCTCTCCATGGTGTGAGTTGAGTGAGAAGAGAGTGACGGCGAGTAGGATGAGAGTCTCGTCGTTGCAGACGACTCAGCTGGCCTCCTCTCGCCATCTCCTCAGCCCTTCACAACTGGGTTTCTTAAAGTCTCACACAGACTGGGAGACGAGCCCAGTTGTGTTTGGCTTGACCGAAGGGAAAGCCTTTTAAACAACAAGGCTCGTCTCCCAGTCGACAGCGCTGCTGCCACACTTCGGCGGAGCGCGAAACGTCTCCGCGTGCGAAAGCCCGGAGACGGATGAAGGAGCAATTGGTGCTCGTAATTCACATTTGTTTGAATATTTTAAACTCATGTTGTTGGTTTGCTTTGACCACCCATACTATCTTTATATCGGGTCGGTCAGACCATCTCACACACAGACTGGGAGACGAGCCTTGTTGTTTAAAAGGATCTGCCGCTTTCTGAAGTCGGAAGATCAAACGACGTTTCAACCCACGACACAGTTCTGATGTTTGTTTGAATGTTCTCGACTGGCCTCTTTTGCGTTGGGATGGTTGATTTTGAGTGTTTGTGGCTCGGCAAGTGAAGTGAGGAACGAACGAGGGGTGTCTGAGTGAGACTGAAAGTGGTGGAGAATCCACACAGTGGAGATGAATTGCACGACATGATGATCTCTCTTCTTTGCGATGGCGGTGAACTTCAGAAGAATGTGCGGCAAGACACAATCCAACATCGAAGCTCCCAATATGGAGGGAAGGAAATGGATGGGATGGCAGGAAACCACAATATCCACGTGAAGCGCCACAGACAGATTGCTGTTCTCCGTTCCCACCGTCTGCCCCCCTTCTCACTCCAAATTCTAGATCCTCCTCGCCTCAGGAAGCCGACACTTCCAAAGACGACTCGGAAGCATCGGAAGATGTCCTCGCCGAATTCACGGCCGTTCTCGATCCCTGCTCCGTTGTCACCGTCCTCCTCGCACTCCCTTCTGCCTCTCCCCTCACCACACTCGGTGTGGTGCGTGCTGGTGGCTGCTTGTTCGAAGCACAAGCAATACTCGCTTCGGCTGTTTTCATCCTTCACTTTTTTTCGCTCGTCGTCGAGTTCTTCACTTTTCTTTTCTCTCTTTTTTCTTCACCCGACGTTCCACTCCGAAATGGACAACACTTGAAGAAAGGGGATTGTTGGGATGCATCGTGTTGGATGAAATCGAATGCTCGGAGTCGCCGAAAGGGCCGATCGCGTTTACAGATGAATCGGCGCGAACACAAGTGACAGATGCCACAGTCACACCTTTGTGTCAATGTTTGAAGCGTCTTCCTCTCATCAAATGCTCGATCTCCGTACTAACTTCATCCTCATTCATTAATTGTCTCACTCATCCTGATTTGATGTTTTGTTCTTCCATTTCCAACGTCTATTTCATCTCAATTTCATTCTTTCTCATTTTTGTATCTGACCCATATCTATTTTTTTCCCATCAAATTCACAAGAATGACCGAGATTGACCTGAAAACCGATACATCCTCAAATACAACCAACTCTGATTTGCCCTCCCCTCAGTTACCATTTTCAATGGATTGCTCTCCGTTCATGAATAGGGATGAAGCACAATTTAAAACAGTTGACGAACAAGCTGTTGTTTTTCGATCCTTGGTTGCCACATTGAAATTTCAGCCTGCACTTGATGCATCTCTGGAAACGAAAGCGGTGAAACTTCTGGAATCTGTGAGTCCGGTTGGTGAAGAATCAGCACTTGCTTTTCTCAACAGCCTTTGGCGAACACCTGATGAATCTTTGACAACTTTCATTCAGTCCATTGACGTGCTCATTTCCTCACCGAATCAGATCATCACCACAACAACAATGAAGCTGTTAGAATCTCTGATGTCGAACAGTTCAAAGAGAATCAGACTTGCCCTCGTAAAAGCTGATCTGATCCCTCAACTCATCAACACAATCAATCCACTGTCTCTTTCGTTTGTAGAAACAGACAATATCCACATTAACCTCATGATAAGCATCACCAGAGCTCTCTGGCTCGCAACTCCGTTGGGTCTCGAACAACTCAGAATTGAAGATGACAATGAACAACAAGCTGTTTACGAGACTCTTTTGAAGCAAGTTCTCGTTCCTTCGGAGAATTATATTTGCCTTTTGTGCGTGAACCGCTGTTCGATCGTCGATGGGAAGCAATCAGAGACTTTTATTGGTCTCCTCGCCCGACTCCTCGCAATATCTCCATGTTATGAACCAACAATGGAGATTGTTCTTCATATGCCAGTCTTTCTCACGATCCCAAGTTGTCTCACATTCTTCGAAAATGAGAACTCAATCACTTATTTTCTGGATGAGATGAGCGGTGCCCAAGAAGACTGGAACATAAGCAGGGGAGAATATCGACAGATGTGGAAGAAAGTCCATCAAATGTTGAGAATGGAGGGCATGGATGATGTAGTTGAGGCAAGGCTGCAAAACGACAAAAACGGAGAGGGAAGATGGGTTGATTTCGGCTCGATCGAATGGAACAACCTGCAGGGCATGAACCTCCCGAAACAGGAATAGAAACAGACAGGAACCAGCGAACATTTCGACCTGTTTCTTACTTCTTTTACGCAACAAACACTGTTTGTGTGTGATCTTTGTCGGCTCTGGCATCACCTCATGGTTTGGTTTGCTCGAACAATTGAGATTTTCCTTCAATCGCCGTCATCAGATCTGAACGACCTCCAAAACCAGAATCACTTTTCTCGTCAGATTGGTCGCCAGATGGCATCCAATCCTCTCCCCAGCTGTCCACACTTCATTTGAGGTTTCTTCCGATCTTTCGAGATCGTTTATTTTGTTGTTTGTCCACTCCCAGCTTCTCTCAACGACAGTTCTCTCGCAGAGAGATCTTCATCACTCAGCAACAGAATTCGGTCAATGTCAGCATTGCACTGCGATGGGAACAATTTGGAGAGACTGCCGCAGGTGAGCTCGACTTGTTCGGAGAGATGCATTTTGCGACCAAAACTGGCAGTCCATCGATGCAAAGATGTTTTCAGAAAGCAAACAGGTGTGCGCCAAGGGAAAGGGCTCCATGTCGACTTGTGCACAATTTCGAACTCAACGAATCTGTCGCTGAATGAGCAACGAAGAAGACACCGAAAACGGATGCTGGCGACACTCCACGCTTCTCTCGTCGTTTCTGTGTGCTCTGCTCGTATTCGTCCATCCCGTGTCGAGGAAATGCGGGACCAATGAAATGTTTGGTTTGGAGACTGAGAGCAAACGCTCACAAACCAGGTGGATCGGGATAAATGGAGACGAATGTGACGGAGCTCTTCACTTTATTGTTGGACGAGATTACATTGACATGATTTATCTGAATATTTGTGGAATTTGAGCAAACTTTGAGAGCTAATCGATTGATGGGCATGATCAGATCTCGTCCCCACAATGAGAATCAATCAAACAATGACAGCCAACGGTATTCCGGAAACACAGGTCCGTATCATCATTCCAATCAGCCATCGTTATTCTTGTTCCACAACTATCCTCGCAAACAATTTGCGTTGACATCTTTTTGTGAAAGAAATGATGTCGCAGCCTTCGAATGTAAAGCGGCTCATCTATCGTTCTCGTTCAGAAGAAACGAGAGTGATCAATACTAAAACAGAAAAAGAAAACTCGAAAACAAGAAATCTCTTCAGAACGTGAGAAACGAAGTTTGATAGTTCTGACAGTCAAGATAAAAACCAAAATGTTACAATAGAGGATCAAAACAATCCCAAATCAAACGCTAAATCAAAACAGAAATATAAAAGCGGTGGCGAGGGCAGCCAGACTCGGGACCACCGATTCGCTCCCAACACCAACCACGTCGTAATGGACATAATTCACTGCTGCAATCGTCACCCGCACAACCAACTTTCCCGCCGGCCAAAGATCCGACGATTTTGCTTCCGCCACAATCTCTGTCATCCCTGTCGCGCGAGTGATGGGCACCTCACGCCACGTCGGGTTCACTGGCACTTCTCCGTTGAAATATGGCGAGATGGTCAGTGTGTTGCTCCCGCAACGGTACAGGTTCGTCCCCGTGATCGCAATTGTCACAAGCGTCGTCTCGCTCGACGTCCCGCGTGTTGCTGTGATTTCAATCTTGTCGAACGTCGGTGCTGTGCGTGGGGGCGTGAACGGAACCAACGTCCCCGTCTCGTTCACGTCGGTCAGAAGCACAACCCCTCGATAGTAAATCTCCAGCGGCTCTGACAAGTCTTTGCCTCCGTCGAATCCGTCCTCCCCCGCGTGGATGATGGTCAGCATCGATTGGTCGGTCTCGCTCAGGCCAGAACAGACGAGAAGCAGGTCGCGCTCCTCGCCCTCAATTTCGATTGTTTTCGTCCAAATCGCAGGTTGCTCTCGATCAGCCAGGGATGCTTTCTACGTGTTGGTCGTCGCGACGAAAGAGTGGGGGTCGTTCAATAGTAGCTTCTCCTCGCTCCTTCCTCCCAACACCCACAATCCCCCCAAACGCGGAGACACTGCGATGGTTGAGGCGGGCGTGGGAACACTGTCGATGAGTCGGGGAGGAGAGTGCATGTCGGGTGCGGTGTCGAGGGGCATCTTCAAGTGGCCAGCAATCGTCCAGCTGTACACTCCCCCGCAGAGAGAGAACGTGTTCGAAGTGGTCAGAGGCGGAGTCGCAGCTGAATATCGATTTCAGGGCGACAAGATCGAGTCGCGAGAGAGGGCGAGTTCGGCGCGTGTTCAGCCTTCCACGATTCGAGGTTTGCGTTAACTTCGGATTGAAGTGTCCTGCCGCCTTCGTCAGCATCATCGAAATCAACAAGAACAATCTCGTCAAGTCCGTTTGTCCCGAGTCCTACAGCACAGCCTCCAAATCCGATCCACAACGAACTCGATGTTGTGCACGGCCAAGCTGGGCAATCACGAGGGAGGGGAGGACAGTTGTGGGCTGTGCGGTCAATCAACTTCGAACAATGTCGGGAGGGGTTGGATCAGAGACAGGACGAGGTGTGAAAGGTGTGTCGCGAGAAGATGGTTGGGAACAATCTGTGAAGTGATGAAGGATCGGCCAGAAAACAAGATTGGAGAGAGGAGAGGAAGTTGGGAAGATGGAGGCTGCGAAAATCGCAAAGTGACGATTGGTGTTGTCCAAAAGAAGTCAGAACTGATCGAAAGGCTCGCTGGTTCGTGTTTGTTTCTATTCTTGTTCCGGAACGTTCATGCCCTGCAAGTTGTTCGATTCGATCGAAATGTCAACAATCCATCCTCCTTCGTCTTCATTTTTGTGGTTATGCAACTTTCCTTCAATCGCATCTTCGATGCCCTCCATTTTTAACATTCGAAGCACTGTCGTCCCCATCTGTCGCACATCTCCGCTTTTCTTGTTCCATTCCCACTGGAATTCGATCACAGAAAGAAGAAGTCTCCAAATTGACATATCTTTGTCGATGAATGTGAGAGCACTTGGGATTGTGGGAATGACTGGCATATGATGCACAAAATCCATTGTTGGTTGATAGTATGAAGATATTCGGAGGAGACGAGAAAGAAGAAGCATAAAGTCAAAAGAGAGGAAATTATCGTCCAAATGAAGAACAAAAATCAACAATCTTTCTGCAACTTCATTTTGAGCTGGCTGGCTTCCAAGACAAGTCGGAGCACAATTGGAAGAACATTTCCATTCATTGCGGCAATGATCATCGAATTGACCTTTCACTCACGGAATTTCGTTCGGTGAGGAAGGAAGAGAGGAGCGAAGGGTGAAGAACACGACGACGAGTCAGAGAGAGTGAAGGAGGAAGACAGTCGAGGCGAGCATTGTGTGTGGTTCGAACGAACAGTCACCAGAACGCGCATCAGCGGGTGTGAGAAGAGAGGGGCGAGACAGAGGGGAGTGTGTGGGTGGTGAGGGAGAGGCAGATCCAGAATGCGGAGAGAGAAAGCTGGCGTTGGAGTGCCAATGTCGGCGAAGTTGATTGAGGAGGAGGGTGAAAGGCACACTCTTCCAAAATCGATTTCCAATTCCATTCTCCGAGAAACCGGTGAAAGGGCGTTTGATGGGAAGGCGAAATCTCAACAAATCTGAAGTGGTCGCTGAGAAATGCTGTCGCTGGTGTCGAACGATCAGTTAGGACAAAAGTGCTGAGTCGGAGAGATGGAGTGAGCTCAGTTTGATACTTCGTTTACGGAGAGACAATGACTGGATACAGAGCTTGACAAAAAGTTTATCTGGCGGCGATTATCATCAGCGACAGGATGGGTTGCGCAAAGAGATGCGTTTCCATAAGAATGATGATCTATCTTTTCAGTGAGCAAGGATATATTGAGAATAATACGATGAAAGTCGTCCTTTTTGTCTGGGTGCACATTAAGGGTCTGATCAAAAACAAAAAAATCAGATATCAGCAGTGTTTGATCGCATTCCTCGATCGATGAATTATTTGAGTTTCTTCATAAATCAAAAGTGCCACCTGTCGAAACGTCAACTCAACTCTCTCCCAACATATGAGTACCAGCCTTCTCGATTCGATCCCACCATCTTTCCAATGATAGAGACATCGTTCCAGGAGCCTTTTCCACCATTTGTCACTTCAGGCTCGATTCGCGGATTTGAAAGTGTCCTATTTCGGGCACCAGATTTCAAGACAATCTACTTGGACGAGTACGCTCTCCCCGGATTTGTCACACGGATTGATTTCCGATTTAATATTGGTTTGATTCGGAACATCACGAAGCCGCTCAGTTTTCAGAAGTTTAATCTTGGCGCCGAAAGTCTGACTGACGCGGAGTATTTGACCAGTTGGCCAACCAAGCCACGGTTATCGGCCTCAGCTCTTGTGGGAAGAACCGTTGATTCCATGCGATACTGCGGAAATGGAGCTCTGATCCACGCAAATCAAAGCATCGCCCGTGTCGATCCCTGGAAGGTGCAGACTTCACTGGAGAACCCATCATACGGCTTTGTTGATGTGGGACTGGAAATTGATCTCCGGCACGATTACCCAACGACGCTGCGTGTGTTTCAGAACAGGGAAGAACAACGAACCGTGTTTTTTGATCTACCACGTTGCCCGATGCGTGTCAGTGTCCGTCTGGGAGAAAAGGACTCGATTGCAACGCTGATGTGCTTTGGGCATCAAGAGGAAGAAACAGAGATGCAGAGCTGGCTGTTCTATCAATTTGAAAAGTGGTAGTTCTTGAGAGTTGTTGAGTGTATCTGAGTCATCGAATATGATTGCCCAGATACACTCAACAACTCTCAAACTCTACGATTTTCCGAATTGGCATAACAATCATCTCGCTGCTCTAGTTTGTCCGCCCAAACAGTAACCATTAACCATTCACCTCACTGCATTCATTATTTTTCGGATTTTGTTTTGGAGTGAGATCACTGAATTGGACCCAAAACGAGTGTCTGATCTCAAAATCCGAAAGAATGACTGCGATTGACATGACGATTAACACTTCAACTGATTCCCATTGCCTTGGTATCTCCTCATACTGCTTTTCATGTTCTGCAGACTGTTCTGCTTTCTTGAATTGGGGTGATGAAGATCTTGAATCTGAATCCGAAAAGACAGTTGTCTTTCGGTCTCTCGTTGCCACATTGAAGTTGCAGCCTACACTTGATCACTATCTGGAAGCCAAAGCAATAACATTTCTCCAATTTGTGGATCCGTATGATGAAGAATCAGCCGATGATTTTGTCAGCAGCTTTGGGGCAACCATTGATGATTCTTCTCCAGACTTCGTACAGTCCATAGTTGTGCTCATTTCTTCTGCCAGTTCGATCATCACCACTGCAGCAATGAAGATGCTCGAGAATCTGATCTGGTCATGTTCTCCAAAAATCCGCCTTGCCCTCTTCAAAGCTGATCTGATCCCTCAAATCATTGCCACTCTCAATCCACAGTCTCTTTCATTTGCAGAAGCAGACAATATCCACATATATCTCATGAAAATCGTCCGGTATTCTCTCTGGCTCGCAACTCCACGTTGTCTCAGACAACTCAAAATTTACGAGGATGATGAACAACAAATTGTTCATGAGACAATCTTGAAGCAAGTTCTCGTCCCTTCGGAACAGTATATATGCCACTTGTGCGTGAACCGCAATTCGATCATCGATGGAGAGCAATCCGAGAGTTTTCTGTTGCTCCTCGCCAGACTCCTCAAAATATGTCCATATCATCAACCGACAATGGATTTTGTTCTCAATACGCCCGTCGTTCTCACAATCCCAAGTTGTCCCACATTCTTCGATAATGATTACTCTATCTATTGGATTCTGAGTGAAATGATCGATGCCCAACAGGAATGGAACGAAACAAGGGGATTAGTGCGAGAGATGTGGAAGACAATGGATCGAAAGTTGAGAATGGAGGGCATCGAAGATGCGATGGACGAAAAGCTGCAAACCGACAAAAACGGAAACTACGGAGGATTTTTTGTTGCCACTTCGATCGACTGGAACAACCTTCAGGGCATGAACATATGAAAACGTCATTAGAAACAAACAAGAACCAGCGAAATTTTCGAACTGTTTCTGACATCTTTTGGACAACAAACACTGTTTGTGTGTGATCGTTGTCGACACTGGCATCACCTCATGGTTTGTCAGCACGATTTCGAACACATCTGAGCCGACCTAATGCTAATCGGAAGATCACAACCACAATCAGCAGAAACGCTCCTCCTTCTCATCCTCCGACTTGTTTGTGAACGACAACTCGCTCAAAATGAAGTTGCGGAGACATCATAGTCAATATAGTCCGGATTTTCCTCCAGATACCCTTCTGATCAGAACCAGTTCAAACTCCCTCTGCGCTCGCCCAACCGCATATTTCTTGTGATGACTATCGTCACTGTCTGATGAACGGCTTAATCATACCCCGTGCCCCCTCACCAAAATTTTCAAATATGTCTGGTTTTTAATATTAAACACACTTTTGATAAAATTTTGTGATTTTGAGGGCGAAAAAAAGCTGCCCTTCTTGGCCGGATCCAGCCCATTATTTGTTTCAACACTTCACAAAGATCCTTTTTTCTATGGTACTTTTGAGAATTCACCAATAGTCTTCACAGCCCCCCCTGCTCTTGAGCGGGGGGCTGTGAAGACTATCCGACATTATGAAAAAGTGTCTGGAAAAAGGATCGGGTGAAGTGTAGATCAATCCATAACTCCAAAACCCGGTCTCAAATCGAGCAATAATTGTAAAAACATCGTGAAGTGATATTAAACAAAGCTCCTGTTAAAATATTGGAGGGGGGCACGGGGTCGGATTATGCCTGATGAACTCGCATCGGTTCAGCTGGGTCAGCTCGCAGCAGCATCGTCGGAGAGGACCTGCTTCCACATTCTCAGTTCCTCGCTCCTTCCTCAACACAACAGAACAACATTTGCTTGTCTCATCCACAACTCTCGATGACGTCATTCGAACACACAACGTCCATCTCCGTGACTGGCCAGCTGAGACTGGATGAATCCTTCGAAGATGGGAATTGAGGGTGAACAGCTTGAGAGCTTGGAAGAAGTTGGTGGAGCAGGGTGGGTGGAGTGAAGACGAGACTAAAAAGGATCGACAGCTTCTCTCTTCGTGTTCGGCCATCGTTGAGCGATCGGACACACTTCACTCGTTCTCTGCAAATCACACTCGCCGCCTCCTCTTCTCGACACTTCCCTCCAGTTTCATCGCCTCTCATGTCCTGAAAACGGACGTCAACTCGATTCTCTCTCCCAACCAACAACAATACAACTCCAGCCAAGCACATCTGCGAATGGGCAGACATCGACAGCATCTTCTGTGGACGAAAGTGGATCTGCGTGGAGACCATGACAGGATTTCCTTTTGTTGTCTTCGAATGATGACTCTGCTCAGACCGTCTTCAGACGAAGCACCTATCGGATACCATCGATGTTCTCTCTCCCTCTCTGACGGACACACAACAGACTTCTCTTCATTACTTTCGGGAGGAACTACGATCCACTCTACATAACCTCCGACACACCACACATCTTGTCTAGCAAATCTCGAAATGAAGAACTCTCATGGACGATTGATTGAATGTCAGATCGTCAGTTCACTGGTTGTTGTTCCATCCACTGAATCAACCCTACATCTTCGTTGTGATCGTTTCGTCAGAGACAATCAACAAATTCAACACTTCACAATCATCCGATCAGGAAAATGCTCTCAACAGTCATCTCGATGCATTTTTGCAGTCTCCAACGATTGATCATCAGTCGAGCTTGGTCTGCTCGCATCATCATCGGAGAGGATCAGCTTCCACCGTCGCAGTGTTTCTTCGCTGCTTCCTCCACACCACAACCATCTCTGCTCGTCATCTCTCGGATTGTCATCCGACACCTCAATGGAAATGTGTTGGTCCGCTTCTATTCGCTCCAACCGTCTCCATTCGGAAGAATGGGGTGATTCTCCGCTCTCCCAGCACGATTCAGATGACCTCGTCATCCTGTCCAACCGACCCACTTTCAAACTCGAGTTTTGGAAAGAAATCATCAAAGTGAGGATCAGCACAGATGGGGGAATGAAATGTGGTGGATTAGGCGAGTTTACGATGCGATTTAGCGAAAATTGAACGATGAGCTTCAACACGATCAGAAGATAACGTAATCAAACTTTGTCGATCTACAAAATATGAACAAGAACGAAGACACACATATAAATCGGTCGGCCTCTTGATTTGAGAATGAGGGAGGGAAGAAACAAACGTTCTGAGGAGAATGGAAGATCAAACAAGAGAAACAGTTGTGAAAAATGAACAGGCACAAACCCTCTGCAAAAAGATGAACGAGAAGAAGATATACGCTCTGAAGATCTGTTAAAAGAGGAGAGAACACACGCTGGGCTGAGTGGATCGAGGGAAGTCAGAGAACACAGAAGAGACGAATTGTCCCAATAATTTTGAAAAGAGCCAAAACACTATGGTATGTTTCACAAATCTGAAAGTTGTCCGCTGAATGTCACAATTTTGTTTGTGGAGTGAGTTGTTTTTGAGATGACGTCAGAGAGACGATCAACACGTGAATCACTTGTTCTGCCCGATTTTTATCCAAAAGTGAGATCCTTGAATTAAAAACTGTGAAGTGGACAATAGCGGTTGAATGCGAATGTGGTGCGTACGAATGGATTTGTTGTGACGCAGCATTCTAGTCAGCTGGTTTTGAGTGATTCCACCGGGGATGAGGGGGCAGTAGTGGGAGGGGGCACCAAATCAGTCTATTATCGCCATGTCTGTGCCACTAAATAAAATTGGAAGAGTTCAACGCAGTCGCCTTACGAAAAGCGCATTCGAGGCGATCAAAGCCATCTGGTCGCATGATCCATGCGACCTGATCCATCACCTCGTAACCAGGTCTTGCTGGTGTCCGACGGTGATGGAAAGGATAAATGGTGTTCATGATGGTCTGCTCTTTCATATCCTTTCATCGAAAAGTTCGACAAAAATTTAGAAAAAGAGAAAAACATACTGAATGATCTCTTTGAAGTCTGTAAAAAACCACGAATCGAGGCGATCGATGTCGAATCTGTGTTATGCGCCCATTTTGGATTTCAGAAACTTTGTGATAATGGGTATCCGAAGTCGAGAAGTCGGTTCAAGGCAGCACAAATTCACTACAAGAAAGGAATCCACAAAAGAATGAAAAATACACATCCGCCACCGTCAAAATCGAAATTATCTCAGAAAGAGATGGAGTTATTTCGATCATTCATACTTGACAATTCCACAGAAAGCTGCACAAGCCAGACGCAACCGACCAAGAATGTCGAATCATGGATGCACGGGAGGGTCTTAACAAAGATCAAATCGGTATTGTGGCAAAAAATGGTTCAAGAAACAGCCATCAAAATGTCATACAATACATTCTGTGACCTAACAAGAGGGATCAAGTACCCTAAAAAGAGAACTGATGTGTGTCCAGACTGCATGAGGTTGAATGAAGCCCAGAAAGAGTTTAAGCATCTAGAAGAGGATAATGAGACAAAAAAAGGAAGAGATCATGACTGAGATTCTAGCATTGGAACGTCATCTGGTGGGAGCTGAGGATCAAAGGAGAGCGATAAAGGAAATACAAGCAAACCTCGTTCAAGGGGAATTCCTGATTATTGCTGACTTTAAAGAGAACTGGAAAGTTCCCATTGGCGGTGACGAATCTCAGCAGGATTGGTTCCACAAGCAACAACTTACGGATCTTGGAATGGTTGTGTTTACAAAGGATGAACAAGGAAAAGAAGACAAACGAGTCTTTCATTTCATTTCCGAGATTCTGAATCACAACGCTGCATTTGTGATCGAGGCTTTGGAGGTCCTTATGGAGAAATCTCACTTTGATCGAGCCCACAAAATCAATTTTGTTTCCGACTGCGGCCCCCATTTCAAAAACAAACAGCTGCTCTGCTACATCCTTTCAGATATACCAACTCTGGATCAGTCAGTGTCAACCGTTGTCCACTTCTACTACGAACACCATGGGAAAAATATCTGTGACGCTGAATTTGGCTCCATGGTTCGCACCTTGAAAGAATATCCACCAGATTCGACCCTTTCCACAATCTCTGACTTCGTGAATTACTTTAGGATCGAGAATGAAAAACGTAAGACTCGGCACATTGAGTACATCCATTTCTCGCCAACCTTCCCCGGCGAGGTTCCACAGATCGAGTTTGATGGGGTATCAAAATACCTCTCTTTCAGAATCACAGACAAACATCTCTTTGCAAGTACATCTGCCTCCATTGATGAAAACGAATGGATTGAGCTGAAATATCAATATATGAAGGTAGTTCATACTTTTGAAGTGAAAAGATGGCATGAACAACTCCTTGCGAAGAGACATGCAACTTCTCCTCAGAAGATACAGAGATGGACGGAACGATTTCAGGATTTCACACAAGGATCGTGTAAACGAAAGCCAGAAGGAGATAATCGAACCATGGTGTGCCTCTAATTGTTTTTATCCTTCAGGTTGGTGATGACAATGAATTTAAGGACGAACCGATCATTCCAATCAAAAGATCGAGATCCACAAAAATACCGTCGGAGAAAGCTGAACCCAGATGGAAGAGGACTCCCAAACCTCGGAATACGACGGAACTAAATCTGATTGATGTGGATCTTGAACAATATGAAGACAAAAGCGAAACCACAAGCTCAAAAAAGAGCAACCAAGGAGAAAAGGTCCCTCTGAGAACACCATTAAGCCGTGAGGAGTACGAAAAGATGCTCAGAGATGGAGTATTATAAGTTCAATGGTATCCTTAACACATTATTGAGATTTTCATTTCGGTTATCACTGTGAAACGGATGGATTTTTTCAAAATTATTGGGACAATTCAATCTGAACAAAACGGGCAAACATGTCATCTTTGAGATTCATCCAAGCTCAAAAGAAAGAAAAACAAACATTGAAGATGGTATCCGTATCCTTTTCTGAGACACTCGTCGTTCACTCGAGCATTGACCTTGTCGATTTTTGACTGCAGATCCTTTGCGGTTGACGAGATGGACGAGTTGATTTGTTGGATTTGTCGCAGTTCGCTGGAGATCTGAGAGAGTTGAGAAGAAAGGGAAGAGATCCGGCTCGAATTGGAACTGCTGGCAGAGCTGATTTGATTTTGGAGTTGTTGTTTCACGCTCGTTCTTGCTTCTTCACTTTCTTTCTTTACACTTTCGACTCTTGTGTTCAGTCCATCAATCATTTCATTCTGCTGTTGAAGTTGACTCTTCAGTTGTGCGATCACCTGAGACTGCTGCTCGATCATCTGAGTCGATCTCTGGATCTCCTTCTTCAGTCTTTCGACGTCCGATTTAGATTCAGTGAGTTGGTCTTTTTGAAGATCAATCTGCTTCTGCTGATTGCCTATCTTCTGTGTCGATGCCGCACGGTCTCTTTCCAGTTGGTCGACTCGATTTGAGAGTGTCGTCTGATTCTGTTGTTGAATTTGACTCTTCAGCTGTGATATCACCTGATTCTGCTGATCAATCTGAGTCCGGAGTGTCTGATTTTGCCCTTTCAATGCATTTACATCTGTCGCAAGTCGTTTAAAATCCGCGTACTAAACAATGACAGAATGGAATGGAAAATCAGGAACGGAAAGGAAAGAAGAGAACAGACAAAGTCATTGGAAGTCACTGATGTCTCAATTGGAGTCCCGGGAGTTGGATGAGAGAACATGTATTGTCTTCTGAAAAAATATTACGATCGAACCCACCATCCCACTTTGTGACTCGAAGTTGACGATCGGCCCAGAAATGAGTTTGTTTGGATTTGACTCTGTATTCCGACTTTAAGAGCGCATTTAAGAGTAGAAGGTCATGTAAAAAAATCAAAATCATCCTCACAACGCATTATAATCAATGATACAATGAAGGGAGAAAAGAAGCTTTGTTCTCATTCCAGATCCCGTTTTACATTTCCTCCCTCAGCCAACAGCAAGGTCAGTACACTATCTCCGATATTCTTCCCATACGTGCTCGCAATCCACACCATTCGGCTTTCAACGACATCCATCACGCCTTCTTCCATAAATCCGAAAAACCATTTCAGAATCTCCTCCAATCCCACAGGTGCACGTGACCATGACGAAAACTGCCGAGAAAGCGCCCCAAGATGGCTAAGTTGTCCCATATCGTTCTCCATGTCAGCCAACAACCGAAAAACTTTAAGAGCCATCCCAATCCTCCAGTAGAACTCCTGCGTGCCCTTATCGGCAATTGCAATCCTCGAAAATGCCTCCAGAACGCTCCCCTTACTTTCCAGATACCATTCGCTTTGGTTATCATCCACCCGCCGAAACAGGATAATCAGGTATTCTTCCAAAGGCATGATTACTCTCTCCAGAAGCATCCCATTCAACGTCTTTTCATTCTCCAACTCTTCTTCTCCCTCTCCTGCCGATCCGAGCCTCAGAATCGACGTCACAATGTTCATCGTGATCGAATGAAGATCTCCGTCTCCAAAGTCGATCTTCGACGGTTCGAGTGTTCTAATCAGCAGTTCAATCAGCGGGGATCTTAATGTCAGGTTCACAAATCCACTTCCGAACCATTTCACGATGAGCCAGACAAAATTGATCACTTCTCGCTTTAGCTGAACACCCCCAAATCCCATAGTCTCAAAAACTCCTGCTAGAAACCGGATCAGCTCTGTTCGTTTTGTTCTCAGCATCATTTGCAGGTTTGAGAATGATTCACGGCAATGGGATCCGCTCTTTCTGCCCAGCACGGACAAGCTCCACATCAGTTCGTTTTCTTGTTCAATCGAGAGTCGTCCAGTCTCCCTTGCGTAGTTTGTGATCGATGCCACGTTCTGCATGATAGTTCCAAAAGAATGTTCTTCATCGTGAGAAAGTGGTATCAGAAGGAGTGACTGGTCTGGTTGATGTGCAGTGTTCTGACGAGGGATATTGGGAGTATGAGGTACTGAGCGAGCTAGCATAGACATATGAGAGTTGGATCTTTTAAAGATTAGTGGAAGTGCATCCATTATGGGTCATCGATCCAAAGCGTTCTTCTACAATATCGTCGATCACGCTTAACAGCTCTTTCTCGATGTCTGAATTTGAATGTTTTCATACCTCTTGGTATAATTATAGATGCAATACGATGTTGAGCTGTTCGCGCCTAAGTCGCCTCTTCATCGTCGACCTGTCTCAGGATCTATTCACCTTTCACCCTACACAAAGAACCTAGAGAGAGAAGATACATTAGAAGATGATGAACAAGACATTCTCACTCATGACGATTCTGTCATCCAAATCCCAAATCCACACCAACCATCTCCCAACCCAATCAAGCCAAATGCCCAACCATCCCATCCACTTGTGACAAACTTGCTTTTTGATCAGGTTTTCAATCCTCCTCGGCCTAAAACAGCTCCTGGTGGAAAGATCAGAGCAAAAGCGAAGGGGGCAGCTGCACGACCTCAGACTCGAACTGCCGGGGCGAGAGGGAAGGTCAAAGCAAAACCGAAACTGGGTGCGTCCTTTATTATCGTTTTTGGAGTTGAAAACCATTGATTTTTTCCTCATCGAAATCTCCTCCATTCTCCATAACTCCAATATTCATCATTCTTTCATTGATATCACTGATCATTTATTTCTTTCTCTTCAGTTCCTCCATCACTTGACATTGCTGGACTTGTCAACCGACCAGCATCCATGACAAACAGACTCGCCAACACACTCCCCACTCCGACACACGATGATCCAGCTTTCACTCTTAACGCTGTATGACTCTTGTTACAGTCCAGATCGTTCTTGTTTGCTTGCTAATTCGGCCGTTATATTCACTACTGCCGTCCTCTTCACTCCTCACCGTCTTTAACTCATTTTCCGTCTATTTTATCGTATTTTCGGTCTCATGATCATTTATCTTGCCTTTGTATCCCCCATGCTATCTTCTAGACTTCGAACCATTCGGCAGTGACACTCACCGAACGCTGTTTCGATTCCTTCCGAATGAGCGGTATCCCACTCTCACAAGACACGTCTGCAGTCATTGCTCGGTGTGTTTCTCATTATTTTTATAAAACTCTTATCGTACCCTTGGTTAAATCTCTCTTCTTTTCATGCTTCATTTTTCTCGTCTCTCTCCGGTCATTATCCGATCTCTTCTCATCTTTACAGTGCTCTCATTCCTCCCGACATTGCTGCATCATACGAACCTGGTGAGCGTCTTTTGAAGCTTCCTGATGCTCTTTTTGGATGTCGCCAGCCAATCGTCGAGGTCGTCAAGAAAAAGAAGAAGAAGGGAAAGAAGAAGAAAGGGGGGAAGAAAAAGGGTGGAAAGAAGAAGAAATGATACATTATTTTTGGTTTATCTCTTTTTTGAAGCAAAAAGTCGCTTTTTCTTTCGTCGCCACTCTTTTTATCCAAACGACGAAGATAGTCATAATTCCAACGATCTCACGAAAAAAATAATCGGTTTTCTGTTCCCACACATCCCACCCTTCCAGGAGGAGTGTTCACAGAGAGTGTCGCCGATGGAACAAGACAAAAAGGGACAAATAAAGATGATTCTACCAATACAACTTTCCCCGTCGAACGATGGTCAACCTACGCTGGTGGCTTTCGTCTGGCCTTCGCTTTAGGGAGGGCTCTTTTGTGCTTGAATTCTGGGACGAGTGGGGCACTTGCAGCGATGGGAACATCAGCTTGTGGGGTGTCTTTCTTGCTTCCGGCCTTTTTGCGTTCTTTTTCTTCCTTTTTACGTTGTTCTTCTTCCTCTTTCTTTCGTTTTTTCTCTTCTTCCTTTTCAAGTTTCTCGAGTCGTTCCTTTTCTTTCCTTTCTTTCTTTTCGTCTTTCTCCGTCTTATCCACTTTCTCCTTCTTCTCTTCTTCATCCTTCGGCTTCACTTTCTCGTCTTTCTGCATTTTGTGAATCAATTCCTTCACATTCGTCGGCAAAGCATTTGGCTTCGGTCGTGGCGCCGGATCCATCGATGGTCGAGTGGGAGGCGATACTGGTGATGATATGGGGATGTTAACAGGAGCTGGAGGTGTGGGCACTTGTGGTTTCGTCAGAATAACCGGATCTTCAAAGAGGGATTGGGTGCGATTGGACGCGGGGGCGATAGGTTTGACGCGAGTCGTGACTGTGCGCATCGATTGACGATAATTGTTGAGAGTGTTGTTGACTTGGTTCCGAGACTTCCGGCGAATATCATTTTCGGATTGATTGAACGAAGTTTGGGCGGTTAGAGGGGTATTTATAGGTGGAAGCGAAAGTTGTTTATCATCTTCCGACACTTTCGCCAGATAGCTAAGAAAATCAAGAATAAAAGATGATGGGAGTGAGAGTGGATCCACGTTGGTGCTGAACCAAATAAATGGGAAAATACAAAGACAGACATTAATTTCTGATGAGTCGCCTCGTTATCCCTTGCCCATCGGTGGAGAATATTCGCTGGGGAGGAGTAGTTTGCTTGTGAGTTCGGCTCGGGGAAGATTGTGAGCATCCCGGGGAAATTCCCTCTTCTAATATTGTTAAATTCAGGCGACAGAATGCTGATCATCATTTCAGAGAGATTGGAAATCCACTATCAAAACGATCACGACATTCAGGGAATTGGCAGAGAATGATGATTCAAATGGGAACACACTCTGGTTGTCCGAGCAGAGACAGAATTGGCAGTAAGGGCTGTCGAAGAGATTCTATTGAATTCAATCGGTCGTAACGGGACATCCATCACGAAATTTGAAGGGAGTCCTGATCGGCCAATTATTCCAAAACATCATGAATCAACCACACTTCTCGGATTTTGATCTGGATCGTATCGCGTATTATGATGTGCTGTTTGTTTCTTCCTTTTGGACGAGTTTTGTCATCAAATATCTCATTCTGAGCGTGTCTCATTTTTCTTTGACCCATAACGAGTGATTCAACCTCGAAACCAAACCGAATGAGTGCTGTAGACACGAAGAAGAATTCCTCAACTGATTCTCCTTGCCCTGGTATCTCTTCCCACTCATTTTCATGTTTTTCAGACTGTTCTCCTTTCTTGACTTGGAACTATGACAAACTAGCGTCTGATACTGAAAAGGCAATTGTCTTTCGGTCTCTCGTTGCTACGGTGCAGTTACAGCCTGCACTCAATGGCTCTCTGGAAGCGAAAGCCATAAGGTTTCTCAAATATGTGAACTTTCGACACGAAGATTCTGCTGATGATTTTCTCTGCAGCCTTGCATCGAATGCTGATGATTCGTTCACAGTTTTCGTTCATTTCGTTGTGACGCTCGTTTCATCACCCAATCGAGCAATCACCACAACAACAATGAAGATGCTCGCCGGACTGGTCTGGAGGTGTTCACCGAAAAAACTCCTTTCTCTCGTCAGAGCAGATCTGATCGTTCAACTCATCAATACGCTCGCTCCACAATCTATTTCCTTTGCAGAAGCAGTCGATAGCCACACCAACCTCCTTTTCACCATCTACCGATCTCTCAGGCTCACAACTCCATTTATTCTCAAATTCCTCGGACTTAAAGATGACTCCGAACAACCAGCTGTTCACGAGACAGTTTTGAACCAAGTTGTCGTCCCTTCGGAAAAGTATATTGGACATTTGTGCGTGAACCGATTTTCGATCATCGAAGGTGAGCAATCCACGAATTTTCTAGAACTCCTCGCCCAAATCCTCGAGATATCTTCTTATTATCAACCGACAATGGAAAATGTTCTTCATATGCCCTTATTTCTCACGATCCCGAGTTGCCTCACATTCTTCGACTATGATCACGCAATCGAACATTTTCTGCACACAATGAAGCAGACCCAGCGTCAATGGAACGAACAAAGGGGAGATGTGCGACAGATGTGGAAAACAGTGAATCGGATGTTGAGAATGGAGGGCACCGAAGAAGTGATTGAGGAAAAGCTGCAAAACGACAAAAACAGTTGGTACGGAGGATTGCTCGTTTCCTCCTCGATCAAATGGAGCAACCTGCTGGGCATGAACCTTCCAAATCTTTGGTGAAAACAAACTAAAACCACAAAATCTTTTGAACCGTTTCTGCCTTCGTTTTATCAACACCATTTCATTTCTAAGCAATTGTTGAAGAAAAGTTTGCACAACCCATGAACGTAAGCATGTTGTATGTTTGATATTCGTTACGGGTTTCTCAGTCTGTGTCTGCAGACCTTGTTCGTTCTCTCTCCTCCACCAATCACCAATGCAGGTGAAGTGTTTGCTCCAAAAAAGAAACACAACAAAATGAGTGAAACAGAAATGAGAACGAAAAAAGAAGCTTACAAATGAAAGGAAACTCGCTAATCATGTCAATGAAGGCTCCAACGTCCCCTTTTGGTGAATGTCTCGCGTTTCGACATTCAGCACAGCTGGGCGAGAGAATCCCACGCTCCACCAACAATCCGTCGAGGTGAACGAGAATCGTGGGTGGGAGTGATTCAAAGCTTGGAGAGGAAATGATGAACGAAATGTGACTTGACATGGCGAGAGGCTAAAACGAACAGTGGAATTGGAGATGCAACGGAAGCCAATCAGGAAAAGTCAAAAAAGGCGAAAATAAGCAATAAGTCAAGGGAGGACCGTGTGGCGAAAGAAACAGAAAGTGTTGGAGTCAGTATTTCGTTGAATCAAAGCTCGGATGCGGAAATTGAGTCAGTTGAGTGGAGTTACAGTTGGCCTACTCCACACCCAACAACTCTCATTCCGCGCCGATCTGTGTGAGGACGACTCGTGCTCCACACAATCACTCCTCCCTCCGTCCCTTCTCTCTTCGATCCCTCTCCACACGTGCAGTGTCGCACTTCTGTTTCGACAAAAGCAATCCTCCCGTTCTTCTCCATCGACACAATCAGAAACGCACTTCCTCCAACAAACGACGAAGAGTGTGTGGCTGGGCTCGTCAGAATACAATTCAAGAATTGTGTCGAAGAGAGGTCGGCAGACGACGCTGGCAAGTGTCGTGTCGATTTCGATCGAGCTCCCAACTTGATCACAACACATCCGCCTCCCACTCTCCCCTCGCCCCCTCTCATCTCATCCATCCCAACCACTGTCCGGCAATCCGCGAACACACACTTCACAACACTCACTCGGCATCCAAAAACGGAAACACGGATCAGACTCCCAAACTGCATCCCTGTGCATCCCACAAACTTCGTTCCCGTCACTTCCATCCCACTTTCGGTCGACCCCCACACGACAGCTCCTCCTTCCAGCGACGTCGATGACACCTCTCCACCCTCCATCTCCACTCTCCCCTTCGAAACCACCACAAAAACACTCCCCTTCCCCCAAATCGCACCTGCGACACTTCCAAACCATCAATCAGCAAAGTGCCATCGTGTGACACTTTCGCCAGAGTGTGTGTGATCTCGCGCGATGAGGCGATCGAGCATGCTGTCAGGGAGAGCGTCGATTGGGCTTCGACGGAGAAGACGGAGTTGATTCCGACGGGAGACGCGAATCCACTGAACTCCAATTCGGAGAAGCTCAGCAACACAATCTCCAGTCTCACCATCGCCTCCACAACACGCTTTGTTCCCCTCTTCCATCCTCCATCGTCAACTGAGCACTCCACTCGCCCTCTCTTCTCTCCTTCATTCGCAACAGTGAATCTTCCATCTCTTTCAAGATGAATTATCTTCCCGATCACAGCAAGTTCAGACACAACAATCGTCCCAAGTGACACTTCTTCATCGTTCATCTTTGTGAATGCTGCGAAGAGTGTCCGAAGAGGCGAGTCGTCCATTTCATCGTTGTCGTCGTCACCGTCCTTCCCAACAAACACCTCCTTCCCTCGCAGAAGCGGAAGCAGCGACAGTGTCTGCTTTTGTGTGCTATTGCAGCCCATCAGATCCGCCTCTTCCGACGAACTGATGGATTCGATCCATCTTTCCGGTGGGACAGCGCTTTCCAGACTGTTCCCAATTCAGAAATCCAGTCTGAGTCCGTCGAATGTTGCGGTGAGGGTTTCGACAGTGAGACTGTCCACGTGTGGAGAGTCTGTGAGATGGCTGATGTGGATTTGGAGGATGACGCTGTCGGAGAAGACATTCGCGTTGTCGGCGATGGCGATGGAGGAGAGGGAGACGACACCGACGGAACAGGCGAGGAGTCTTCCCTTCGGATGGACGACGAGGTTGCACAGCGTCAGACTCGACTTCAGATCGACAGTGATGAAGTTGACTGGAGTGGTGAGTGTGGTGGATTGCTTGGCATTCCCAGTGATCGAGAGCGACTGGTCAAGTTGCAGTGTGACTGGTGTTGTCTCCCCAAACGTGCCTGCTCCAACTCCAATCTCCATTTTGGTGCTGCCTGCCAATGTCACAGCTCCTCCCACTGTCGCACAAGCAGCGTTGGATGTTGACCCACATCCGCTCTTGTCTGTCCCGCTTGTGGACACATGCACTGTCCTTCCTGTTTCCTGGTTCGAGTCGTGAGATGTCGACAGGAGTGAGAGTGACGAGAAGTCGCCTTCAGATGACAACACTCCAATTTGGGCTGTGTTTGAGGTTGACCAGCAGTTCTCCACACTCATCGAAGAGTCCACAGTGTCCGCACTGCAGTCCACAAAACACACATCCGACCCCACTGCCTCTCCTCCCATCCGATCTGGCACCTCATTCCTCACAAATCGGCAAAACTCAAACACAATCGACACGCAGTCGCCCTCTCCTCCAAACAGCATCCCTCCTCCTGCTCTCTCAGCCCTGTTCCCACAAAACAGACACGACGAGATCGTCGAAGTGCGAGCGAGAGAACTCACACTCAGCCAGCCTCCTCCTTCCGCCATGTTCTTTTCACTCACAACTCCACACACAAGCAGCTCGTCCATCCTCCCACACACCCACACTCCTCCCCCTTCCCCTCTCTCCTCCTTCCTTCCATCCTGTCGTCGTCTGCCTTCGTGCCCACTTTCCTCGTTCTTCGTGAACGACGAGTCTTCAATTTGGATTCGAGTGACGTTCACAAACACAAGTGCTCCTCCTCGCTCAGCTCTGTTTTCCGAAAACGTGCATTTCCAGATTCTGACTTGCTGTTCTCCTTGGCCTGACACCAAAATCGCTCCTCCCGCTTTCCTTCTTCCTGTTTCCGCTTCGTTCTCCACTGAGCAGCATTGGAATGTCGACTTCTCAATTTCCGCATATGCAGACCCAAACAGAGCAAGCGCACCTCCAAACGCGCCCAAGCCTTTGCATGAAATGAACGAGCTGCTTCGGACGACACGGCATTGCGGGAAGGGCGAGATTTGGCGAGTCGTATTGGTGGCTGTTGGAGACAGTGGCGGAGACCATGTTTCAGTGTTGGAGACAGCTGATGAGTTGATCATCGAGAACGACGACATGGAGAGAGGGGCGAAAATGTTCCCCGAAAGCAGATTGCGGCATGTTTCGGCATTTAAGTTCATCACTTTCGTCGTTCCGACTATGTTCGAGCAATCTTGTGAAAGCGATGTTGCAGATCTACTGGACACATTTTGAAAGACACAGTCCAGCGTAGAGACGTCAGACGAGGACAGACAACCCAGAAAAGCGGACTGGGTGTAGGTCGTGAAATTGCGCATCAAAACTGAATGATAAAGAATTGAACTCCCAAAAGAATAGTCTGTGTAGATAGAGAGTGGAATACAACTTTCTGGCGGATGAATGAAGGATGTTCGCCCCAAAAGAAGAAATGAGTTTTGGACTGAAATCGAATTATTCCGGTCCGAGAGAGAGATGGAACAATCCTCAACTGAACAATACGAATTTTGCTCCATCTCGAGGTACAAAGCGTTCTCACCCACGAGAACGAAGTGCACGATCGAGAAAGAAGAGTTGATAAGATGGACGAGTGAATTGTTCGAGTTGGGCGATCCCAATAGCACGGTCATGTTCCCTGAATTGCCAAGAACAGATATATGCTGATGGGCGAGAACATGCCCACAACTTTGAAGGATTCCAGATTGAGTTTTGATGGTTTGGATTTTGAGCGTTTCGTCCACAACAGTGGAGAAGCTGTGGAGTCCATCAAAGTCGATAATCGAAGAATCCAAAGGAAACGAAGATATTCTCAAAAGTATAGGGAGAACTATGAAGAAAATCATGAGTTAGAGAAAGATCTGTCCCTTTTATTCGAGGGGAGTTGATGCAGGGTTGTCGGAATGACTTAGTAGTAAGGAATTTGACTTACTTTTCGCTTTTTTCTCGTGACTTAAGACTAAGTCGGTTTTCTTCGAAAGTAAGTAATTTCACTTTTTTACCACTTTTTGTGGTCTTGATCAAAGGGTATACAATAACCGTTCGTCGACAGAATCTCAAATCGTGCACAAAAGTATTGCTCTCCGATAAGAATTAAATGTTTTATGAGTAAACATCTTTAAGGTCCAAGAGAGGTTATTTGTGGAATAGAGAAAAAGTCTGTGTGGGTCAGATCTTGATTGAATGAAAAGAATCTTTCATTGTACGTTCAATCACAGAATCCTCTACATTCAATTTGCTGTTTCTGACAGAGCGGGAGTACAGACTTGACAAAAATGCAATCTCTAGACACAAACATGAAACTCTCCCATTCTTCCTGGTTAGACTCGAAGACTGTTCCACCGACTTGCTTTTGTCACAGTCGTGAGTTCAGCAACTATTATTCAAAGATTTCGATCGATGATCACCTTGTACGACATCACTTCCAGAATCACTTCGAAACAGACCAGACCACGACTGACAAGTGGTTTTTCTTCGAGTATCGTCATTCTGGTCGGGAGATGCGGAGTTTTCATCGACAGAGATTGCATAATTTCGTTCTTCTCGCCCGTTATTTCCTGTTTTCTGTATGTTTTATGTTCGACAGATTATTTCTTTCCCTTCTTCCCTTTCTTCAGTTTCACTTCAACCCTGCTCTTTGCTTTATCTGCTTCCTCTTCCCCATCGCCCAGGAGCACAATCCAACATGAGAAGTGTCGGTTTTCTTCACGTTCGTCTCATTTCATCGAAAAAAACACAATATTTTGCTCAAAAATGATCTTACATATGTAATAACTTAGTAGTAAGTCGTTTTTCCTTACTTCTTACTACTAAGTCATTTTTCCACGACTTAAGTCAACTCAGAGGGCCCGACAACCCTGAGTTGATGAAACCTACCGACTACAAAACAGTAACAAATAGTCAAGTGAACAAATGATTTGATAAATAAGACAAGGGATATAGACCATCGTGGATTCGAACTTTCCTCGATGTTGCTGACTGTTTAGTTCCCATGGAGGGAGACTAGGGGAGAATCCGACTCGTTCAGTCCGTGAAACCATGAAGTGATGCCAGAGCCGGCAAAGATCACACACAAACAGGATTTGTTGACTAAAGGAAGCCAGAAACAGATCGAAAGATTCGCTGGTTCTTGCTTGTTTCTATTCCTGTTGTGAGAGGTTCATGCCGTGCAAGTTGTTCCATCTGATCGAATTTTCAATAATCCATCCTCCTCTCAATTCTTTGCTGTTGTTTCGCAGCTTTTCTTCAATCGCATCTTCGATGCCCTCCATTCTCAACATCCGATGCATTGTCTTCCCCATCTCTCGCACTTCTCCGCCTTTTACGTTCAATTCCCGTTGGGTACTGGCCATATAAGACAGAAAGCTCCAGATTGACTCATCATCTTCGAAGAACGTGAGACAACTTGTAAGCGTGAGAATGACTGGCATATGAAGAACAAATTCCATTGTCGGTTGATGGTATGGACATACTTCGAGGAGTCGGGCGAGAACACTAGTCAAAAAATATGAAAACTTATCATCGGCCATCGAAATGCGGTTCACGCACAAATGCCAGATATACTTCTCTGATAGAGTCAAAACTTGCTTGAAAACTGTCTCGTACACAGCTTGTCTTCCATCGTGATTTTGAATTCGGAGTCGTGAGAGTCCATCCGGAGTTATGAGCCAGACAGTCCAGTTGATGCTTTCCATGAGATTTATGTGGATATCGGCTGCTTCTGTGAAAGAAAAAGTCAATGGATTGAGAGTGAGGATGATTTGAGTGATCAGATCAGCTTTGACAAGGAGAAGAAGGTTGTCAACTGAACACCAAATGTAGAGAGTGTTGAGCATCTTCATTAATGCGTTGATTATGACCTGACTGGGCGAGGAAAGGAGCACCACAATGGATTGTATGAAGTTGTTCAAATATTCATCATCAGACGTTTGAGTTCGTGGACGCACAAATTCCAGAAATTTCACGACTTTCGCTTCCAGGGAGGCATTAAGTGCAGGCTGCAACTTCACTGTGGCAACGAGAGATCGAAATACAACTGCTCTTTCTTGTTCAGAGTCAAATCGTTCTTCATCCTAATTCAAGAAAGGAGAACAATCTGGAAAATGTGACAAGTAGTCTGAAGAGATACCATCGCAAACAAAATCAGTTGTTGAGGATGTATTCGTGTCGAAAGCACTCATTCTTTCAGATTCTGAGAAGAAACACCAGTTATGGGTCAATACAACAAGCTTTTGAAACAAAGAGATTGTATTGAAATTGACGAGAAATCAAGACAAATCAAGACTGTACTTGAACTTGCCGCAGTTTCAAGTTGAGCAGACATCCAACACATACTCCAAAAGCGATGCATCTCAAACATGCGAGGGCGACCCTTCAGCATTCAGCGACAACAGAAAAGACTCCTCCGAGCGGTTCAGCACGCCCAATTGGATCTCAATCACTCGAGTCCACCAGAAACTCTGAATCGTCACGTCGCGCTTGATCTCGATCCAAACCAGCTGATTAACAACAAGACCCTTCTCGTTGTTGCTGTTCAAAACAGTCCACTCCGCATGCGGCTGTCCCGACACCACATCCACTTCCAGCAGCCTCTGAATCAGGTCGGTCGCGGACACAAGTTGTCCTGTCTGGAAGAATCCTGTCTGTCCCATCATCTCACCCATCTTCTCAATCTCAGCTTCCAGACGCTCGTCCACAACCGTTCCGTCTCGCTGCGGGGTCAGTGTGATCCTTGGCCCGTTCGCCAGAGCGAACTATGTCATCTATTGTGTCATCGTTCGCACTGGCGTTGGCAATGTTGTCCGCCAATCGTCCACCCCAAGTCCAGACTGCTCTGTCATCGACAAACCGATTGAAGTCATCATCTTTGCTCTGCTCCCAATTTCCGAACTTTTGGAGACGATTCCGGACAGAACAAACAGCCAGTGGAGAGTGCAGTGGATGGGCTAATCGTCATGTCGACGATTGTCATTTTGTTTCTTTCGGAGTTCAATCCATCATTTGTTCTCGAGATCACGCTCCCACTCACCTTGAGGTGAGCCTGATTCGAGAAATGACATTCAGCGCATCTACAAACCTTGAAGAAGTTTCGTGCTGTTGCTTCAACTGACGGTTTGGCTTTTGTTTCTTTGTTCCTGACTCGACTTACGTGAACTGGGGTGAGATTCAATCCGTCGGTGCTTTGCACGACACCCAACTTCAACACACCATCTTTCCTCGTGAAACAGCACACCATTCGCGATGATGTGTGTCACCCAAAGTTGGGCCAGTCAACAAAACGTTCTCTTTGAATGATTCGAGATCACTCCCATCAACGAGTTGGGCCAGTCAACAAAACGTTCTCTTTGAATGATTCGAGATCACTCCCATCAACGAGTTGGGCCAGTCAACAAAACGTTCTCTTTGAATGATTCGAGATCACTCCCATCAACGAGTTGGGCCAGTCAACAAAACGTTCTCTTTGAATGATTCGAGATCACTCCCATCAACGAGTTGGGCCAGTCAACAAAACGTTCTCTTTGAATGATTCGAGATCACTCCCATCAACGAGTTGGGCCAGTCAACAAAACGTTCTCTTTGAATGATTCGAGATCACTCCCATCAACGAGTTGGGCCAGTCAACAAAACGTTCTCTTTGAATGATTCGAGATCACTCCCATCAACGAGTTGGGCCAGTCAACAAAACGTTCTCTTTGAATGATTCGAGATCACTCCCATCAACGAGTTGGGCCAGTCAACAAAACGTTCTCTTTGAATGATTCGAGATCACTCCCATCAACGAGTTGGGCCAGTCAACAAAACGTTCTCTTTGAATGATTCGAGATCACTCCCATCAACGAGTTGGGCCAGTCAACAAAACGTTCTCTTTGAATGATTCGAGATCACTCCCATCAACGAGTTGGGCCAGTCAACAAAACGTTCTCTTTGAATGATTCGAGATCACTCCCATCAACGAGTTGGGCCAGTCAACAAAACGTTCTCTTTGAATGATTCGAGATCACTCCCATCAACGAGTTGGGCCAGTCAACAAAACGTTCTCTTTGAATGATTCGAGATCACTCCCATCAACGAGTTGGGCCAGTCAACAAAACGTTCTCTTTGAATGATTCGAGATCACTCCCATCAACGAGTTGGGCCAGTCAACAAAACGTTCTCTTTGAATGATTCGAGATCACTCCCATCAACGAGTTGGGCCAGTCAACAAAACGTTCTCTTTGAATGATTCGAGATCACTCCCATCAACGAGTTGGGCCAGTCAACAAAACGTTCTCTTTGAATGATTCGAGATCACTCCCATCAACGAGTTGGGCCAGTCAACAAAACGTTCTCTTTGAATGATTCGAGATCACTCCCATCAACGAGTTGGGCCAGTCAACAAAACGTTCTCTTTGAATGATTCGAGATCACTCCCATCAACGAGTTGGGCCAGTCAACAAAACGTTCTCTTTGAATGATTCGAGATCACTCCCATCAACGAGTTGGGCCAGTCAACAAAACGTTCTCTTTGAATGATTCGAGATCACTCCCATCAACGAGTTGGGCCAGTCAACAAAACGTTCTCTTTGAATGATTCGAGATCACTCCCATCAACGAGTTGGGCCAGTCAACAAAACGTTCTCTTTGAATGATTCGAGATCACTCCCATCAACGAGTTGGGCCAGTCAACAAAACGTTCTCTTTGAATGATTCGAGATCACTCCCATCAACGAGTTGGGCCAGTCAACAAAACGTTCTCTTTGAATGATTCGAGATCACTCCCATCAACGAGTTGGGCCAGTCAACAAAACGTTCTCTTTGAATGATTCGAGATCACTCCCATCAACGAGTTGGGCCAGTCAACAAAACGTTCTCTTTGAATGATTCGAGATCACTCCCATCAACGAGTTGGGCCAGTCAACAAAACGTTCTCTTTGAATGATTCGAGATCACTCCCATCAACGAGTTGGGCCAGTCAACAAAACGTTCTCTTTGAATGATTCGAGATCACTCCCATCAACGAGTTGGGCCAGTCAACAAAACGTTCTCTTTGAATGATTCGAGATCACTCCCATCAACGAGTTGGGCCAGTCAACAAAACGTTCTCTTTGAATGATTCGAGATCACTCCCATCAACGAGTTGGGCCAGTCAACAAAACGTTCTCTTTGAATGATTCGAGATCACTCCCATCAACGAGTTGGGCCAGTCAACAAAACGTTCTCTTTGAATGATTCGAGATCACTCCCATCAACGAGTTGGGCCAGTCAACAAAACGTTCTCTTTGAATGATTCGAGATCACTCCCATCAACGAGTTGGGCCAGTCAACAAAACGTTCTCTTTGAATGATTCGAGATCACTCCCATCAACGAGTTGGGCCAGTCAACAAAACGTTCTCTTTGAATGATTCGAGATCACTCCCATCAACGAGTTGGGCCAGTCAACAAAACGTTCTCTTTGAATGATTCGAGATCACTCCCATCAACGAGTTGGGCCAGTCAACAAAACGTTCTCTTTGAATGATTCGAGATCACTCCCATCAACGAGTTGGGCCAGTCAACAAAACGTTCTCTTTGAATGATTCGAGATCACTCCCATCAACGAGTTGGGCCAGTCAACAAAACGTTCTCTTTGAATGATTCGAGATCACTCCCATCAACGAGAAGATGTGTGAGCAAAGACTTGCTTCTTCGACGAACATCGCACTTCGCAAGAAGGAGCTCAGATCCAGCGAACACAATAAGGTTCACAATCGTCTAAAGCAGGCGATGCAGATACTCTCATTCTTGTTCTGCGTGTCAATCCATGCCAATCAGCTTGAGTCGAGAAGGAGTGGTATGAACAGGCGTGTCACTGTCCCTTCCTCTCACCCACATGTTCGCAAGCAGTGTCTTCGGGTGGACGACCACGATGAGCGCGAGAGGCAGCGGTTGGGGACATGATGTCAGCAAGATCAGCAGTGCACGCACTTTTTGCGGCGTGGCTTTCTTGTTTGGGGATCCTCTGTTTCTTGTTGTGTCGGATCTTCTGGCTCTTCAGGAGGAAAGTGAAGAGCCTCCATCTCGTCGTTCCACACTGCCTCTCTCAGCCTCATCTCTTCCTCCGCCTTTCGAGCCCTGTCCTCCATCTCATGCGCCTTCGACACAACTCGGTCCACCTTCGTCCCGTCCCCACTCTTCACTGCCTGTGCCAATGCGATGCTCTACTCTCGCGCCGTCGACAGCCGAGCCTTCACTCGCTTCAGCTCCAACACGACACGCTTGGTGACTTCCATCACTCCTTTCGAAACTGATTCAATGTCTGGGCGTATCTCTTCACTTTCTCCAGCGCTGTGATCGTCTGCTGATGGTGACTCGACAAAAACTGCAGTTTCGACAGCTGTGCGTGGAGCGACGACACATCACCGACGGATGGAGTGAGCGAAGGCGACGATGCCGACGCGTGTGTGTTCGACGAGAATGGCGGCGATTGCGGAGACGACGTGACGAGTGGCGAGGTCGGCAGTGTCAGTGTTCTGTCTGTCTGTGCACGCCGCGGTGTTGGCTTGTGCTGGTTCGACTGAAGCGACAGAACAGCAATCTCGTCCTTCCCTCGAGCGCCGTTGTGGTTGGTTTTGGGGAAGTGGGAGGGGACAGAGGGAGTGACGACAAATTGCGGAGTCGTCGACGAGAGCGACGAAAAGCGAGGCCGTGCTTCGTCGGCCGTGGCGGAGACGGGCAGAGAGATGTGCGGGAGGGGAGAATTGGACTGCCTCCTCTTCGCCGCTTCCGCCTCCCGACTTTCCTTCTCACTTTTTTTCCTTCCCTCCCCGACACCGATGTCAGTCGCCCCGGTGCTGCTTGTCCAGCATCCGACCACTTCGAGTTCCTTCGCACTTTTTCGTCTTCCTCTCACCTTCAACGTTCGTCTGCTGCACACCATTTCTTCTCGATTATTTCTCATGTCTTCTCTTCGCTTCTTTCGCATCTCTTCTTCTTCCTTCCCTCGTCGTTCTTCGTCCTCTCGTCGCTTGTTCCTCAACCTCTCTTCTTCCAACTTTTTCGCTTCCAATCCCTTCCGCTTCTCGTCCATCTCTCTCCTTTTCTGATTCCATCCATTTCCCCTCTTTCCATTCTTCTTCCCTCCTGCTAAATACAGCGATGTCCGTTCAGACAACGACAGAGACGAGAACAGCGATACGATCATCCGAACCGCTCCATTCTTCCTTCCTCGTCCCCCACTTTCCGAAGAATCTGCGCAGAAATCAGAAATGGGGACAGAATCGAACGAGACGAAGATTGGTGAGCGTGTGCGTGCTTCCTTGTGGAGGAGCGAGTGGAGAGGGAGGCAGATGCACCCAGCCAGCTCCAATTGTTCTTTCACTGACGGCATGTTGTTTGGCGACGAAGGAAGAAAGGAGGGAAGGGTGAAGGATTCGACGACGAGCGAAAGAAAGGGAACAAGGAAGACAGTCGAAGCGAGCATTGCTTGTGCTTCGAACGAACAGCCACCAGCACGTGCAACACCGAGTGTGGTGAAGGGGAGAGCCAGATGAAAGTTGGAGGGTGTTTGGCGACGGAGCAGGGATCAAGAATGGCCATCAATTTGCACGAGCTTAAGAGTCTCGGGATGACGAATGTGAATGACTTGGAAGCATCTGCAGATGGTCGAGGGCGATGAGGAGAATGCACTCAAACGGAGTTCGGGTGAGATGCGAGTGACATCGATAGATTTGGTGTCGTTCATTCCCACACCAATCCGCCTTGCCAAGCGCCAGACAGACGATACCCACAAAAAAGAAAATTCACAATCCAACGATGAAAAAGAAGATCAGAGTGTGTGTCGAGTGTGGTGGAGAGTGTTCGAGTCAGTTCCACATCAGCTCGACAATCCTTCGTCATTCGTCAATCACTCTTCAAATCAAAACACAACAGAGCGAGAGAGCGAGAGAGTGGTGTTAAAAGCTGCAGAAACAAGGAAGAGTGGAGAGTGATGGTTGAGTGTGGAGAGCGAAGGGTGTTGTTCGGTTTGTGTCTGTTAATTTCTGCCTGTTTCTAAAAAAGTCGCGGAAGGTTCGTGCCCTGCTGGTTGTTCCATCTGATCGAAAATGCAACAAGCCATCTTACGTTGGATCCGTTTTGGTCGTTTTGCAGCTTTTCCTCGATCACATCTTCGAAGCCCTCCATTCTCAACATTCGGTGCACAGTCTGCCAGATCTGTTGCTGGGTTCCCTTTGTTCTGTTCCATTCCAGCTGGGTCTGGTTCATTGTGTACAGAAAATACCAGATTGCGTGATCATTTTCGAAGAATGTGAGACAACTTGGAATCGTGAGAAAGACTGGCATGTGAAGAACAAATTCCATTTTCGGTTGATAATACGGAGATATTGCGAGGAGTCGGGCGAGGAGACCGAGAAAAGTCTCTGATTGCTTCCCATCGACGATCGAAAAGCGGTTCACGCATAAATGGTAAATATACTGTTCCGATGGGATCAGAACTTGCTTTAGAACCGTCTCGTGAATAGGTTGTTGTTCATCGTGATCTTCAATTCCGAGATGTTTGAGACCAGATGGAGTTGCGAGCCAGACAGACTCGGAGATGTTTAAAATGAGACAGGTGTGGATATCGAGCATTCCTGCATATGAAACAGACTGCGGATCGAGAATGATGAGAAGTTGAGGGATCAGATCAGCTTTGATGAGAGCAAGACGGTCGGGTGGGAAACAGAACCTGTTCTGAGAAGTGAATATCACCACAGCAGCGTTAATGATTGATTGATAGGGTGAAGAAACAAGTACCAAAACTGACTGTATGAATTCTGTCAAAGATTCATCAGAGCTAGATGCAGGGTTGTTGAGAAAAGCCTCGGCTAATGATTGATCATTCGGAACCACAGTTTCGAGAAACTTCACCGCTTTCGCTTCCAGAGGGTCATCAAGTGCAGGCTGTAACTTCACAGTGGCTACGAGAGACCGAAGAACAACGGCCTTTTCATGCACAGTTTCAAGGTTTTCTTCGCTCCAATTCAGGAAAGCTGAACAGTCTGGAGAATATGAAAAGCTGGATAAAGAGATACCAGAGCAAGGAGAATCAGGGTAGGAGGATATATTCGTGTTTAAAGCTGTCATTCTTTCCGATCTGGCCTCGAATGACTCGTTATGGGTCAGATGAACTGATGAAGCAAAGAGAGTGAAATGAATGAGAAAAAAGAAAAAAAAAATCAAGAGGATGTTTTGCTGGCCGATGTTTCATGTTGTCTGAACCATTGCGGTCCCTTTGTTGGATTCTGTGTTCAAGCTTTCGTTGAGGAACTCAAAAAAGTAAAACAAGTCGTTGGAAACAAGAATTCCCCAACATGGCGGACAGCACACGAAGACTGTTCACCAAGTCCCATCCACAGCGGACATGCATCACAGCTCCGTCCCATCCTTCGCTGTCGTATCTGGCTGTTCGAGAATAAGTCCGTCTCCTCCAGAGTGTTCTCCTTTCTCCCCATTTTCGCTTTGCTCCCCCTCTGCTCCCTCAGCACCTCTCTCCTCACTCTGTGGCTCTTCCTTCCCTTCCACACTCCTCACCCATCCCAACACGGCCTCTGCTCGCTCTCTCCACTCGCTCTCCCGCATCCCCTCCAGCCACTCCTCCATCCCTGCCCTTCGCAGCATCCCCACAAACTCCTCCCTCTCCTTCCCTTCCTTCCTCTCTCCGCCCTCCCTCCACCTCTCACACAGCCCCACAAGCCATACACTCGCCTCTTCCTCCTTCCCCACCGACCCCGCTTCAAGCAGCCCCCACACTCCTTCCACCACTCCCTCCCCACACAGCGAGTCCACTCTCCTCTCACTCTCCCCCACCCTTCCCAGCAGCTCAAGCACCTTCCTCTCTGCCCCTCGCTGCGACACAAGGCACAGATCCACCACAAAACCAACGAAGTCCGCAAGCGACGCAGATGACGAGCGACCAACACGGATCAGCTCGTCCAGCCCTGCCTGCCCTTCCCCGCACAGCTCGCACAGAAGAAACGCCGACGATTCTGCAAATGTCCCACAGCTCGCCGCGATCGTCGATTTGAAGCGGGTTGTGGGCGACAGAGCGAGGGACGAGAAAAGGTTGGGCGACGACGCGTCTTCCTGCTCAGAGCGGACGAACGCCATCACTTCGTCCAGCGAAGGAAGGGTCGGCGTGTTTTGAGGCTGCACGAGCGGTCGGAGTGCATTCAGTGCAGAGCGGGACAGTTTGGGCGAGTCGTTCCTGTCCGTCGCTGGGCTGGCCATTGTGGGAGCAGAATCGGTTGTAAACAAGTCGGACACAACATCAGAAGCTCCTTCCATCCCGATTGCAATCGCATTCGACTTGAAGATCACAACCAACGAATCAACCATCCCAAAAAGTTGGCGCACGAATCCATTCGAATATAAACTCTAAAACCCAAAAAGAAAGTGAATATCTCAAAATCACAGACTTTCACGTGGTCTCCCGAACTCAAAAGTAGCACAATGATCTGCAGCGAGAAGTCCAGAATCACTCCACGTCGTTCGCTCTCCTTCATCAACTCCTCCAACATCCGCTCTTCCCCGTCCGTCCAATCCGCCTCTTGCCCTCCTTCTGTCCTTCTCATCAAACATCGCCGCATTCGCAGCATCGCAACCGTCGAGATTTCGGCCCAGACTTCTTTCAGACGGGATGCCGATTCTTCCGCCAGTGTTTGCAGACACGCTGTCCCACTCATCGACACTGCACTCCCCGTCCTCTTCTCTCGCGTTTGCACAGTCGAGCCCCACAACCTCTCCCGCAGCAGAGGAGAGAACGCCAGCATCGAGTGGACGAGCACAACAACTTTCGAGCAGACGGCCGAATTCCCAAACCCGACCAAGTCAATCATCCTGTCGATCGTCTGCTGCCCGACCAGCTGTCGCATGTCTCCTGAATTCAGCGCCGACACAAGTTCCAGGATTTCCACGAGAACCAAGCTCCAGTCGTCTTGTTCTTGCTGTGCGGAGGTTGTATCGACCTGACTGAGTGCGTCGCAACGTTTCTGAATGTCAAGAATCGTTTGGTTGGCCGTGTTCAGAATCCCGTTCCCGATCAATTGAAAGTGGACTTCACTCAATCGATGCGCACACACTTCCAAGATCCGCCATGTCTGAAAACTAATCGAAAAGTCACAGCACACATTAAATGCGATATCTGTGAGGTTCGTTGAGAGGAATGGAGTCAGCGGGTAGATGAGGTCGGCCTTCACAATCGATTTCACAATTTCGTCGGAACATGACACTGCAAAATCATCCTCTCAAAAGAAAAATCACACTAAACGATGACAGGATTCGAATGGTGTTGTGCTTTCAGAGGGGTAGGGAAGATAAAGCAATGAAGAACCAAACTTTCACCGTCGTGTTCGTTGAATTCACCAGAACTCGCTTCAAGATCGACAGACCATTTGTGCCAACCACACCCGATGCCAGGATCGGCCGGAGAGGGGCATCTGAACCAAATGGAGGAGGAGAGGAACAAACGGGACAAAAGGTGAACGAGTGCATTGGAGGCATCGCAGGCGTCCCCATCATCTGGACTCTGCAGTCCAGTCAGCAAGACTGTAATATTCTGCTTGACTCCCAATTCCAACGACTGAAGTTCAGGCAGAATTGAGGAGAGTGTCGTCATCGAAGTTTTGACTGTGGGTGAACTGCTCAAAAACGACAGAATGACAAATTTAAACCCGACCTCTCACCACTCCACTGGTTCTCCTTGCTCTACTATCTCTCCCAATAGTGCGTTTTGTTCTCCAGATTGTTCTGCTTTCCTGAATTGGAACGAAGAAAAACTTGAGTCCGAATCAGAAAAAACTGTTGTCTATCAATCTCTCGTTGCCACTTTGCAGTTTCAGCCTTCACTTGATGACTCTCTGGAAGCGATGGCCGTGAAATTTCTCGAATCTCTGGTTTCGTCCAATGCGAAAAAGACAGATGCTTTTCTCGCCAGCCTTGCATCGTCATCTGCTAATTCATTGACAGATTTCGTACAGTCCTTTGGGGTGCTCATTTCTTCACGCAGTCAGGCCATCGCCACAGCAACAATGGAGATGCTCAACTATCATGTTCGGCGCTGTTCAGCTAAAGTCAATCTTGCCCTTGTCAAAGCTGATCTGATCCCACAACTCATCACCACTCTCAATCCACTATCTCTTCCCTTTGCCGAAGCAGTCGATATCCGCATCAACCTCACATTTCACATCTCCAATTCTGTCTTCCTCGCAACTCCGTATGGTCTCGAACAACTCGAAATTGAGGATAGCGATGAACAACAAGCTGTTCATGAGACGATCTTGAAGCAAGTTCTTGTTCCTTCGGAGAAGTATATTTCTCATTTGTGCGTGAACCGTTTATCGATCGTCGAAGGAGAGCAATCCCTGCATTTTCTGCAACTCCTCGCCCAACTCCTCCAGATATATCCGTTTTATCAACTTACAATGGATTTTGTTCTCAATACGCCCGTCGTTCTCACAATACCAAGTTGTCTCGCATTCTTCGAATATAATGGCTCAATCCGATTTTTTCTTTCTCACATGATCGATGCCCAGTGGAGATGGATGAACAAGCGCGGAATTGGTCGACAGATGTGGATGACAGTACATCGAATGTTGAGAATGGAGGCCATCGAAGATGTGTTGGAGGAAAAGCTGCGGAACGACAGAAACGGACACTTTGGAGGAAAGATTGTTACCTGCTCGATTGTATGGAACAATCTGCTGGGCATGAATCTTCGATATTAGGAATAGAAACAGACAGGAACCAGCGACCCTTTCGAACAGTTCCTGACTTCTTCTGGACAGAACACATCTGTCTCTTTGCGATTTTCGCAGCCTCCATCTTCCCAACTTCATCTCATCTCTCCTATCTAGATTTCTGGCCGATCCTTCATCACTTCACAGATTGTTCCCAACCATCTTCTCGCGACCCACCTTTCACACCTCGTCCTGTCTCTGATCCAATACCTCCCGACATTGTTCGAAGTTGATTCGCCACACACCACGCAACTGTCCTCCCCTCCCTCGTGATTGCCCAGCTTGGCCGTGCACAACATCGAGTTCGTTGTACTTCGGATTTGGAGGCTGTGCGGAAGGACTCGGGACAAATGGAGTTGACGAGATTGTTCTTGTTGATTTCGACGATGCTGACGAGGTGGCACGACAGTTCAATCCGAAATTGACGCGAACATCGAATCGTGGAAGGCTGAACACCCACCAAACACGCCCTCCCTTGCGACTCGATCTTGTCACCCTGAAATCGATATTCAGCTGCGACTCCGCCTCTGACCACTTCCAACACGATCTCTCTCTGCGGGGGAGTGGACAGCTGGACGATTGCTGGCCACTTGATGAAGATGTCCCTCGACACTCCCACCCGACATGCACTCTCCACTCCGACTCCATCGACTGTGTTCCCTCACCCGCATCAACCATCGCAGTGTCTCCGCGTTTGGCGAATTGAGGGTGTTTGGAGGAAGGAGCGAGGAGAAGCTGCTTTCGAACGGCATACACTCTTTCGTCGCGACAAAAGACTGGTTGGAACTGTCCCAGGCTGATCGAGAGCAACCTGCGATTTTGACGAAAACAATCGAATTTGAGGGCGAAGAGATCGACCTGCTTCTCGTCTGTGCTGGCCTGAGCGAGACGGACAGATCGATGCTGACCATCGACAACATCATCCTCGCATCGGAAGACTCGCCCGACCGGAACTTCGTCTTCACCACTCCCTTCTCATTCACTACCTCTGCCTTCACCAGAACCCCGATCGTCGTTGCTGCTTGCACAGTCGTCGTGGAGGATGAGATTGTTCGGATGGGCGGGTTGAAAGAAGACGTGGTTCGGCCGTTCTGGACGTTTTGGAAAGTGTCTGAACTCGCTCTCGACTCGTCTGACGCCAAGTACGAAGTGCAGACAGCGAGTGGACGGATTTCAAGTGGGAGTGTGGCGCTTCTCGGAAGGCAGGTGTTCATGTTTGGTGGGAACGTGTCGGAAGGGCTTCGAGCAGATTCCGCTTGCAACGATAACAGAATGATCGTCTCCACCCTCACTGTCACCTTCCGCTGCTCGTCTGGCACTGTCATCGACTCATCCGCAACTTCGTCGGCTGGCTGCTCCATCACACCAGCTGGAAAGCTGGCCAGCAAATTCGGCACCACATCTCCAACACTCTGCTCGGCTGGAACAACGAAAGGTCTGACGGGGCGACGAGAGGGTATCGTTGTGTGTCGTGCCCAGCTGGTTTGTTTGCAGGCGCAGATTACTCTTCAACATGCACGCCTTGCTCTGTGTTGGATCGGAAACGACTGAACAAGACATGGCAGTGGCAGGGAGTGTCGGGAAGGCCTGTCGAAAGGAAGAGAAGGGACGAGAAGCAGTGAACGCTAACTGTCAGCCTCTCGTTTGTCTTACAATGGATTCACATGTGCATCGAACTGTCACACTGTCACCGAGTTGTGGGAGGGACCTAATCGAAGAGAACGGAAGACAGAACCATCTGAAATCACTCTTCTCGACACCCGTTATCATTGTTCGATTGTTCTTCTTGATATGTTGATTATTCTGGTTATTTTGGATATCTGTTTTATTTCAATGTCATTCTTTCACTGATAACTCTTTACTTCATCTTTTTTGAATAAAGCCATAAAAAACTTTGTTCCGACTGACTCAGACAGAATGACGACAAAAAGAACGAAGATGAAATCCTCCACTGATTCTACTTGTCCTGGTATCTCTTCACATTGCTTTTCATGTTCTCCAGATTGTTCTCCATTCCTAAATTGGCACTTCAATCGAGATGAAACAGAAGACGAAAAGGCCGTTGTCTTTTGGTCTCTTATTGCCACCATGAAGTTAAAGTCTTCACTTGATGTCTCTCTGGAAGCCAAAGTTGTGAGATTTCTCGAATCTGTGGATCAGGACGATGAAAAATCACCCGAAGTGTTTTTCGGCAGCCTTGGGCGAACAATTGAGGAATCTCCTTTAAACTTCATCGAATCCATTATGGTGCTCATTTCATCACCCAGTCAAGCGATCGCCGCTGCAGCAATGGAACTGCTCAAACATCTGTTTGTGAGAGTGACTCCAAAAATCCGATTTATCCTCTTCAATGCTGATCTGATCCCTCAACTCATGACCAGTCTCAATCCACTGTCTCTTTCATTCACCGAGGGAGTCGATATCCACACCAACCTCATGAAAACCATCGCCGAGTCTCTCTGGCTCGCAATTCCGGATGGTCTCAGACAACTCAAAATTGAAGATCGGAATGAACAACAAGCTGTTCACGAGACACTTTTGAAACAAGTTGTGGCACCTTCGGAGAAGTATATTTGGCATTTGTGCGTGAACCGCTTTTCGATCGTCGATGGGAAGCAATCCGGGCATTTTTTGGACCTACTCGCCAGTCTCCTCGCAATATCTCCTTCTTATCGACCAACACTGAATTTTGTTCTTCATATGCCAATCGTTCTCACAATTTCAAGTTGTCTCACATTCTTCGAAAATGATCGCTCAATCTGGTGGTTTCTGTCTGACATGGTCGATACCCAGCGGGAATGGAACGAGCAAAGCGGAGAAGTGCAACAGATGGGGACGACAGTGCTTCGAAAGTTGAGAATTGAGGGCATTGAAGATGTGATTGAGGAAAAGCTGCGAACCGACAAAAACAGTTGGTACAGAGGATTGACTGTTGACGAATCGATAGACTTGAACAACTTGCAGGGCAGGAACCTTCTAGAATGAGAAAAGAAACAGACAAGAGCAAGCGAACCTTTCAGACCTGTTTCTGGCTTCTTTTGGACACCACACACTGTTTATGTGTGATCGTTGTCGACTCTGGCATCACACGCTTGTCTTGCACGCCGCACACCGTAAATTGAGGCGATTGCGATGACTCTTTCCCAACCCCCTCCTCCCCACACCGATGTGCACTCAGCAACAACTCCCACATGCACCTGCCGTTCATGCTCGGCTTGCGGAACTTGGGAATGAAGAACACCCACCCACCAACACAATGTCATCTTTTTTGATAATTGGCCCCAACTGCGACTGACCAAAGCACATCATTCTGCTCCCTCGACGATATCAGTCATCAGCACACATTCGCTTCTGGTTCCTCCATCTGTGACATCCTGGGCATTCAAACAACTTATTGATGATGTGAAGCGATGCTGTGCAGTTTTTGGAACAGCAGAAATGACAGCCATCGAGGTCGACGAAAGGAACCGCTCTTCAGACCTCTTTCCACGTGGGCGGTGTTAGATGAGACAACAACGGCAGGCCGTGCAGTGGACGAGGAAAGAACGACTGGCTGATGCGATGCGATTGATCTTCCTCTCCCTCCCCCTCTCTCTCACTGCTCGCTCTGCTCGTTTGTGGAAGGCAATGGGTCGGTGGATCGTGCTTACCCCTATTGTGCTGACCCATCACCCTGATTAATATGTGGCGAGAAACAAAACGATTGGATTCTTCCTTCACCTCGCTCGCGATCATCCCGCTTTCGAATTCTCTCCTCCCATCGCTCGTCCCTTTCATTGTGTCTCGAACAAGATCGTGACGATTCCAAGCGAGCTGTTCCGTCTCCCAACTTTCTTCCACTTGATCCTCTCCCCACAAATTGGCCTCGCTCCCAACTGATCCCGCGATGTCCCCAATTCTGAATTGTCTCTTGGATTCGTCGTTTCACTGAGCAATCCGATGATCCCTAAAAAATCGGGAGCGGCGATGCATCATCACCACGTTCTCTTTCTTCTGGCACGCCTGTTCCTTGCGTCGCACCTGCTGCTCTCGGTACCTCCGCTTGTTTCGCCATTTCGGATGCCGGACACACTCTCCCTTGCTTGGAACCGGATTTCGGAGCTTCGGCGTCATTTTTTCAACTCGCTGCCGAATTCGAGTCGCGTGGACATGTCGTTGAACGAGCTGACGCATCTGCCAAAATTGACTGGTTCGGGGAACACGAGGCGGATCTCGGTGGACGTGTGGTTGTCCAATTTGACGTGTCTGCCCCACTTTCTGGTTGACACGAACGAATTGCTGCACTCGTCGCAGTTGCGCTCTCTCCGCCGACGATTCTTCGGAACATGCTCTCCACACGACAACCATCTCGACACTGGCCTCTCCCGTTGCAGTTTGGGCATCTGAACGTGTCGCCGAACAGGCAGCGTGTGAGTGGAGTGGAGAGTGGATGGAGAGCGTTGAATTTGAAACAACATCTGCACTTCTTAGTGAAGGATGAGAGACAACTGAATCCGAACTGTGGACAGAGGGAGAAGCTTCTTTCAGACGTTGGAACAAGACGGATTGACTCTGCCAGTCGCCCGCGTTTCTCTCGACGTGTGGGTCCCTTCGGATGGACGTGGATAACAAAGGAAGAATGGAGAAGGGACTGGATCAAGCTGTGTGGAGGTGGTGCACATCGCTGCGTCTATTATACGCCGACTTCTTTAACTGGTTGAGGGTCAGCGTCGCCGAGCAGATGGAACCGATCGCCGATTCGAGCAACCAGATGAGGGGTTCGCTGCGAAGTTTGAGAGACACCTGAACTGGACAGAACACAACGAAAGCGGAAAGAAAGAGAGAAGATGGGAGAAGAAGTGGAAAGCGAGTCGTCGGATGGGGTCGGGTTGGCTCCGAGTCTTCTGCGTCCATCGAAGCATCGTCGCCTGAATAAACAAACGCGATTACCAGCCAGATCGACCCGAGGACCCAGCGCAGACAGAAGAGATTGTGAAGGGAGACTCACCGACAGAGAAATAGGAAGGTGCTCAAAGAACTGCGGATGCCAATGTCTTCGCTGCTCTCCCAGCCATCCTCTCCACATCGCCTTCCCGTCCTTCCGCTGAGCAGACCAGCAGAATCAGTTCGTCAGATCACATCTGCTGTCGTTCATCAGTGTCCATTTGAAGCAATGAACGGCAAACCTCGGCGTCTGCATCTCTTTTTCCGTCCTCCTGCGTGGTCTTTCTCGTTCTTTGGTTGTTCATGACCATCTTGATTTCAACAACACGTTTTATCTCGTTAAAGGCAACAGCTTCATTCCTGGATCCTCTCACTATTCACGATGTGATGTTTTGTTCTTCATTTTTAGCGAATATTTCATCTCACTCTTCTTGTTTTCTCTTTTCTCTGACCCATAACATGGTTTCGAAATCGAACCCGACAGAATGACCAGTATATGCGATATATCAGACACCTTCTCAGATGCAACTCGATCTGGTTTATCCTCCTCTCACTTGTCATTATCTCCAGACTGTTCTCCGTTCCTGAATTGGGACGAAGAGTCACTTGAAACCATCCAGGAAAGGTCCGTTGTATTTCGATCTCTCGTTGCCACCGTGAAGTTGAAACCTGCTCTTGAAGCCTCTCTGGAAGCAAAAGCAAAAGCATTTCTGAAATATATGGATTATTGGTCTCAAGCTTCTGTCGAGTCTTTTCTCAACAGATTTAGGCGTCCCATTGACGAATATTCGACTGATTTCGTACAGTCCATTATGGTGCTCGTTTCTTCAACCAGTCAGATCATCACCACTACAACGATGAGGATGCTCAACAATCTGTTCTGGCGCTGTTCTGCAAAAGTCCGTCTTGCCCTCTTCATAACTGATATGGTCCCTCAACTCATCAGCACTATCAATCCTCTGTCCCTTTCATTCGTCGAAGCAGCAGATATCCACGTAAACCTCATGAAAGTCATCTTCTATTCTCTCGAGCTCTCAACTCCAAATGGTCTCGAACAACTTGAAATTGAGGATGGCAATGAAAAACAAGCTGTTCATGAGACGGTTTTGATGCAAATTATCATTCCTTCTGAGAAGTATATCTGCCATTTATGCACGAACCGCAATTCGATCATCGATGGTGAGCAATCCGAGAGGTTTCTGTTACTCCTCGCCAGACTCCTCGAAATTTCTACATTTCATCGACCCACAATGGATTTTGTTCTTCATATGCCAGTCTTCCTAACGATCCCGAGTAGTCTCACATTCTTCGAAAATGAAGTCTCAATCTGGAATTTTCTGTCTTCCGTGATCGGTGCCCAGCGGGAATGGAGCGCAAGAAGGGGAGATGTGCAACAGATGGGGAAGATAGTGTCTCAAATGCTGAGAATGGAGGGCATGGAAGATGTGATTGAGGCAAAGCTGCAAAACGACAAAAGTAGATACTTCGGAGGATATATTGTTGAAAAATCGATTATATGGAACAACCTGCTGGGCATGAACCTTCCGGAACAGTATTAGAAACATGCAAGAGCCAGCGACCCTCTCGATCTGTTTCTGCCTTCCTTTGGACAGAACGAATGCGTCACTCTGAGATTTTCGCAGCCTGCCTCTTCCTCACGTCCTCTCCTCTCTTCAATCTTGATTTATGGACGATCCTTCGTCACTTCACAGATTGTTCCCAACCATCTTCTCGCGACCCACCTTTCACACCTCGTCCTGTCTCAGATCCAACCGCTCCTGACATTGTTCGAAGTTGATTGACCACACACCCCGCAATTATCTTCCCCTCCCTCGTGATCGCCCAGCTTGGCCGTACACAACGTCGAGTTCGTTGTACTTCGGATTTGGAGGCTGTGCGGAAGGACTCGGGACAAATGGAGTTGACGAGATTGTTCTTGTTGATTTCGACGATGCTGACGAGGTGGCACGACAGTTCAATCCGAAATTGACGCGAACATCGAATCGTGGAAGGCTGAACACCCACCAAACACGCCCTCCCTTGCGACTCGATCTTGTCGCCCTGAAATCGATATTCAGCTGCGACTCCGCCTCTGACCACTTCCAACACGTTCTCTCTCTGCGGGGGAGTGGACAGCTGGACGATTGCTGGCCACTTGATGAAGATGTCCCTCGACACCCCACCCGACATGCACTCTCCTCTCCGACTCCATCGACAGTGTTAACTCACCCGCCTCAACCATCGCAGTGTCTCCGCGTTTGGGGGGATTGTGGGTATTGGGAGGAAGGATGATCGAGAAGCTACTGTTGAACGACCCTCACTCTTTCGTCACGGTGAACAACTGGTTAGAAGCATCCCTGGCTGAACGAGATCAACCTGCGATTTGGACGAAAACAATCGAATTTGAGGGCGAAGAGAGCATCCTTCTTCAAGTCTGCGCTGATCTGAGCGAGACCGACCAATCGATGCTGACCATCGACAACATCATCCTCGCATCGGAATACTCGCCCGACCGGAACTTCGTCTTCACCACTCCCTTCTCATTCACTACCTCTGCCTTCACCAGAACCCCAATTGGTGTTGCTGCTTGCACAGTCGTCGTGGAGGATGGGATTGTCACCATGGGTGGATTGAGTGGGACGAGGTTCGACCGTTCTGGACGTCTTGGAAAGTGTCTGAACTCACCCTCGACTCGTCTGACGCCAAGTTCGAAATGGAGTCAGCGAGTGGACGGATTTGAAGTGAGAGTGTGGTGCTTGTCCGGAGGCAGATGTTCATGTTTAGAGGTCGCGTGTCGAACGGACATCCCCTTGTCATCAACCAACTATTTAAATTGTCCTTCAAACGCCTTACTAATCACAATTCCCTTCCACAATCATCCTGCCACTCTCCCGAATGGACGAAGCAGCACAACCCACTTTTCATGCTCGGCCACAGCCAATGTCACCCTCTGCTGATGTCATCCTCTGCCGATGTCACCCTCTGCCGATGTCACCCTCTGCTGATGTCATCCTCTGCCGATGTCACCCTCTGCCGATGTCACCCTCTGCCGATGTCACCCTTCGCCGAAGAAGCCGATATCCACACTTGTCTCGTCACAAGCATCATCTTGTCTGTCCAGCTCGCCACTCCGATTGGACTGGAACGACTCGGAATTAAAGATCGCGGTGAACAGCAAACTATTCCCGAGACAGTTTTTCAACATGTTCTGATCCCTTCGGAGAAATACATTTGCCATTTGTTGGTGAACCGATTTTCGATCATCGATGGGAAGCAATCTTCAGGATTCTTGCTTCTTCTCACCTATCTCCTCGAATTATCTCCATATTATCAACCGACTATGGATTTTGTTCTGTTTATGCCTGTCTTTCTCACAATCCCAAGTTGTCTCATATTCTTTGAAAATGAGAACTCAAATCGAAGTTTTCTGTACGAAATGATCCACACCCAGCGGAGATGGACCGACGAAGGCGGAGAAGTGCGAAAGAAGGGGAAGGAAGTGCATCGAATGTTGAGAATGGAGGGCATCAATGATGTGAATGAGGCAAAGCTGCAAAACGACAAAGGAGGATACGACGGAGACTTGATTGTTATCAACTCGATCAGACGGAGCAACCTGCTTGGCATGAACCTTCCAGAACATGAATAGAAACAGACGAGAACCAGCAAACCTCTGCACCCGAATGGTGCCTGTTCATCGCATTCGCAGTTTGTCGGTCAGACGCAGTTCGTCGAGTCGTCGTGTCCGTTCGTGAGTGCTCTCATCGTCAAATGAACACTTTTGCTGGTTGAGCAGCTCGGATGTTCGCATCGTGGACTGAACCTGATGAAGTCCAAAAAAAACACAAGCAATACCTGATGGAGATGTGGTCGTTTTCAGAGCACTCTTTGAAAAATGCTGTTTGGCTGACAACGCAAGCCAATGTATACCGAAACGAACACTCCGAATGACGTGGTTGGAGCACACACTCGCCTCGCTCCGTGCGAATGGTGTGCGGTTGTGAGATGGAAGATTGGAGAACTGCGAGTGGAGCGCTGAACTTGCTGTGGCTGAGTGAGACGAGAAAAGCAGACAAGATTGAACTGAAACAGTGCTTCGTTCTTCGTCTTCTTCGTTCATTCAGCTGTCGACACTTCTGCTTTTACTATCTGCACATCCCTCTTTCCATGTCTGCCCTCTTGGCATCTGATCCATCGACACAGCCATTGCCTTTCCTCGCTGGCTGTCCACTCCCTCGCTCCCGACAAGGCTCTTGACTGGTCTCGATCGATGGAGTGTCCCTCGTGATTGTCGTCAACTCATCAATCTGACTCTCCGAACGTGATGGACGCAGATCTCACAACATCTCTGAACAATCCATCTCCACACGTGCCGTGTCGCACGTCTGTTCCGACAAAAGCAATCCTCCCGTTCTTCTCCATCGACACAATCAGAAACGCACATCTCTGATCGTGTTGAACACCAACCAGTTTGTGACGAAGTGTGCATTCACTTTCTGGCGTCGTCCGAATGCTCTGATCGTCGTTGTCTGCCGCTCTCCTCAACCGACGATGGTGTCCGTTCACTCGCTACCCCTCTTTCTCACAATCACCATTTATCTTGGTCGTTTTCGGATGAGTGGTGGAGTGTGGGTATGCTGGAAGGAGGGGAAACTCGCTTTTCCCAACGACTTCGCCAGAATCCTGCCACAACTCACTTGTGTGGTTGTCCTCAGCACACCTCTCATCGTCCTTCGTCAGTGATGGTGTGGTGTTTGGAACGAGTTGACAGAAGTTGATGGACACATCATCGTGTTCATCGAAAAAGACTCTATTTTGTCAGTCTGACAGGAGTCTTCTTGTTGTGCTCGTGAGTGGACAGAAACATGAAATACACACAAACGATGCCAGAACCCCTCTGTCACACCTGTGTGTCGTCGTTTTATGTAAACTGTTCTCATCATTTGCTCGTTCTCCATCCAAACTTCCTCTTGATTCATCGAATATCTTCCTTATCATGATCTAATTCTTATTTCTTCCTTTTGGACGTTAAATTCATCTCATTATCTTTGATTACCTGATTCCTTCTTCTGACCCATACTGAACGTTTTGTCCCAGAACCTTTCTGAATGACCGAGATTGACAAGAAAACTGACGCCATTCCAAGTCAAACACTCTCCGATTTGCCCTCCCCACAGTTGCCATTTTCTGCAGATTGCTCTCCGTTCCTGAATTGGGATGAAGAAGAAATTGAAACTGAATGGGAAAAGGCCGTTATCTTTCGATCTCTGGTTGCCACTATGAAATCCAAACCTGCCCTTGATGCCGCTTTAGAAGCGCAGGCTGTGACACTTCTCGAAATTATGTCTCATAGAGGTCGATCATCAACAAATGCCTTTCCCCGCAGCCTTGCATCGAGTTCTGATGATTATTCGACGAGCTTCGTACAATCCATTGTGGTTCTCCTTTCCTCGCCCAATCGAACAATCACCACAGCAGCAATGAAGATGTTAAACAATCTGCTCACGAACTGTTCGACTGCTGTCCACTATTCACTCGTCAAAGCTGATCTGATCCCTCAACTCATAAACACTCTCAATCCACCGTCTCTTTTATTTGCCGAAGCAGTCGACATCCACATATATCTCATGAGAATCATTTGGATCACGATCTAGCTCACAACTCCGGGTACTCTCGCTTCTCTCAAAAATAAAGAAGGCGTTGAGCAGCAAGCTGTTCACGAGACGGTTTTCACGCAAGTTCTCCTTCCTTCGGAGCAGTATATTTGCCATCTGTGCACGAACCGCTTCTCGATCGTCGATCGAGACCAATCCACGCATTTTCTTGCACTCATCGCCCAACTCCTCCGAATATCTCCATATTATCAACAAACGATGGATTTTGTTCTCAATTTGCCAGTCATTCTCACAATCCCCATTTGTCTCACATTCATCGAAGATGAAAAACCAATTTGGTATTTTCTGGATCATATGAACAATACCCAGCGTGAATGGAACAACCAAAGGGGAGAAGTTCAACTTTTGGGGAAGGAAACGCATCGAAGGCTGAAAATGGAGGGCATCGACGATGTGATTGAAGCAAAGCTGGAGAACGACAAAGAAGGAAACTACGGAAGATCTGTTGTTGCCTACTCGTTCAACTGGAACAACCTGCTGGGCATGAACCTTCCGCGACTTTGATAGAAACAGACAGGAATCAGTGAACATTTGGACCAGTTTGACTGCTTTTGGGCAGAACAAACACTGTTTGTGTGTGTTCTTTGTGGGCGCTGGCATCACATCATGGTTTCATTTGACGAAACGATTCGGATTCTCTCTCGCCAATATCGCTCGATGGTCACCACATGCTCCTCTCCTTCGCCGCTCCTCTCGTCATTTCGCCCTACTCCGTAATGGAAGCTAATGCGTCGCCGCTGTTCTCATCCCTCGAATCAACTCTTCTCCGACTGCACTGTCGCTCTCTTTGGCTGAGTCGGACGATTCCACGTCAATCTCCTTCGCATCATGAACGAGATTCTCTGGCTTGCCACTCCACGTGATCCAGACCGACTCCAAATGACCATCCCGACGAACCACAATCAATTCACAGAACTGTCTTGGAGCAAATTCTGGATCAATCAGAAAGCTGTCTTTGGCACTTTTAAGGACGCCACTTCTCGATCGTCCTTTAAATGCCAGTCGATCTCACAATTCCGAGTTGTCTGACATTTTTCGAGAATGACGACTCAATCTGGACTTTTGTGGATGGAGTCATCGATGGCTGTGAAGAATGGAACGAGCAAGGGTGAGATGCCGGTCAATCAGAGAATGCAATTGATGGGTGGGGATGGGAGGAGTTGAAAAATGTCTGAACAAAGACTGCACAACCACAAAGAAGGAGACTTTGGAATGACCATCATGTTCGATTTGATGGACTGGAACATCAAGCAAGGAATGAACATGCAGCGACTTGAATAGAAACAGACAGGAACCAAACTCCACCATTCAGTGTCCCCAATCCCAGCATCTTTGCGGGGATGATGGGCGGAGAGATGACACGAGAGCTTCTCCGTCAGCCGTCGTCGTGGATGGTTGGAAGGAGAAGGAAGGAGAGGGAATGCAGTGAGCATCCTGATCGATCTCGCCCTGATACAGCCGCAAAATGAACAGGCAGAACGAGAAGAAAGAGAATCTATTGCGTCTGCTCGTTCCACTGTTCTCTGACACTCTCAGCTGATTGCACACCGTCCAAAGTTGAATGTACCCATCATGATTGGTGGCTTGGCCTGTGATGACATTGTTTGTGGACAGTGCTGTGTGCACGTGGGTCGTGGGAGATGAGGATCATTCACTCGGCGTTGTGGCTGGTGGGTGGATGTGTGGAGGGGAAAGAAAGGATGAGATGTTTGGAGACGCAGAAGGGACTGTTCATATTTGAAGCGGATGCGTGCTGACACGTTGGACTGTGGCATCTGTATCGCCTGTGCGCATCGTCCAGCTATCGCTGCTCCTTCACAATGGAGGCGAGGGGTCATTGGTAAGTGGTCTCGATGAATAGCTGTCATCCAGCTGACTGGAGTCCAAATTGAGATTTCAGGAGGACGAACACAATTTGGCAGGATGGATCAAGTGTGCTGGCTTCTGGTCAGGGAAGGATGTGGAACTGGATTTGAGCGGAAACAGCGACAGCAGTGATTGTTGTGCACATCGCCATTCGCTGGACAGTTGGAAGGTGATTCATACACGCCCATCCGACATGCGCTGTCGACAGACTGATTGGAAGGGATAGATGAGAACCGTGAAAACCGGCAAACAATGACGTTTGTATCTTTTTTTGCATTACCTTTTTGCGGTGCGTCCACACACTGTTCATTCCATTGATGTTGACATCTTTAGTTTTGTCTGTTTCTCACACACTTTCTTCTTTCATTGATCGTCTGAGTCTGCGTTGGTTGATTTTAGTTCTTCCTTTTGGACGTCCATCTCATCTGATTCTCTTCCTTTGATGCTTCGTTCTGACCCATAACGAGAATCTTCTGACCGAAACTGTCGAAATGGACAATATATGCAATGAAACCAACAGATCCTCAAATCTAGCACGCTCTGGTTTGTCTTTTCACCACTTTTCATGTTTTACAGACTGTTCACCGTTTCTGAATTGGAACGAAGAAAAACTTGAATCGGAAGACAAAATTTCCGTAGTCTATCGATCTCTGGTGGCCACTGTGAAGTTACAGCCTTCACTTGATGTGTCTCTCGAGGGGAAAGCCGTGAAATTTCTCAAATCTGTGGATCCACGAACTCGAACATCAGCAGATGCTTTTGTCCGCAGCCTTGCTTCGAGTTCTGATGATTCTTCTCCAGACTTCGTACAGTGCATTGGGGTGCTCCTTTCCTCAGCCAGCCAGCTCATCAGCAGAGCAGCAATGCAGATGATCAAAAAGGTGCACTTGTGGTGTTCACCAAACATCCAACTTGCCCTCGTTAAAGCTGATCTGATCCCTCAACTCATCAATACTCTCACTCCACTGTCTCTTTCCTTGGTCGAAGGAGTCCATATCAACACCTGTCTCATGACAATCATCCGGAACTCTACCTGGCTCACAACTCCATATTATCTCAGACAACTCGAAATTGAAGATCATGATGGACAGCAAGCTGTTCGCGAGACGGTTTTTCAGCAAGTTCTCGTCCCTTCGGAGAAGTATATATGTCATTTATGCGTGAACCGCTTTTCGATCGTCGATAAAGACCTATCTTATAACTTTATATGGCTTCTTGTCAGACTCCTCGAAATATATCAGGATTATCAACCAGCGATGAAATTTATTCTTCATATGCCAATCATTCTCATGATCCCCAGTTGTCTTGCATTCTTCGAAACTGATGAGGCAATCTATTGCTTTCTGCATCATATGGTCCAAATCCAGTGGAAATGGAACGACGAAGGCGGAGAAGAGCAACAGATGTGGAAAACAGTGCATCGAATGTTGAGAATGGAGGGCATCGAAGATGTGATTGAGGAAAAGCTGCAAAACGACAAAAACGGATACTTTGGAGGAGGGATTGTTGACGACTCGATCATATGGAGCACCCTGCTGGGCATGAACCTTTCAAAACAGGAATAGAAACAGACAAGAACCAGCGATCGTTTTGACCTGTTTCTGGCTTGATTTGGACACCACACACTGTTTGTGTATGGCCATTGTCGACTCTGGCATCGCCTCATTGTTTCGCTTGCGGGAACGATTGGGATTCTCTCTCGCCAGTCTCGCTCGATGGTCGCCACACTCTCCTTCTCCTTCGCTGCATCTCTCGCACTGCTCGTTTGTGGAGATCAAGGCATCGATGGATGGATGGTAACGATTGGTGGGAATCTGTTTTTCGTGATTTTGTTGTGATTGTTCTCTCAAATCGTTATCTCTTGATTGGTTTCATTGATGAGATGAGATTCCGAATCAACCCCGTGTCGACCACGTCCTCGACTCTTCGGATATCCAAATGATCCAAAAAGCTTCATCCACATCAACCCATCCCTCTCCCACTCGAAGGGTGATGAGGACGGAAAGCAAGGACTCAACTTGCTTATACACTCGATGGATTGAACAGTCGCGGAACAGAAACAGAAGACGCCAACGTCATCTCCTCGATTCCACCGGAAACAAGTTGACATCACTCGACTCGATGGCAGCTGAATGAGCAGCCCAGCGCGGAAGCGAAAAGGAGACGCCAACACGTCGTGACGTCAGACTGACTCCACTCCTCTCCCCACACCCTCACCGACGTTGGCTACATCAAAATGGAGAATGATAATTGTTGGAGAGTGTGTCCCCATCTCCACTCGCCTTTCTCAACCACTTCGCCCGATTGGTGTCAATTCATCGCATTCGCAGTTTGTCGATCAGACACGCTTTTGCGAGTCGCCGTGACAGTTCGTAAGTGCTCTCTTCGTCGAATGGACACTTTGGTTGGTTGGGCAGCTACGATGTTCAAACCGTGGACTGAACCTGAGGGAGAACAAAAAAGAACACAAGCGATGCCTGATTGAGCTGTCTCCGTTTTTAAAGCACTCTTTGGGAGACATTGTTTGACTGACAGCGCACTCCTATCCGCCTCTCCCTCACCAACCACACCCTCCCACTCCCCTCTGCCTCTCCCTCACCACCCACACCCTCCCACTCCCCTCTGTCTCTCCCTCACCACCCACACCCTCCCACTCCCCTCTGTCTCTCCCTCACCACCCACACCCTCCCACTCCCCTCTGCCTCTCCCTCACCAACCACACCCTCCCACTCCCCTCTGCCTCTCCCTCACCACCCACACCCTCCCACTCCCCTCTGCCTCTCCCTCACCACCCACACCCTCCCACTCCCGTCTGCCTCTCAGTCACCACTCACGCCCTCCCACTCCTCTCTGCCTCTCCCTCACCACCCACACCCTCCCACTCCCCTCTGCCTCTCCCTCACCACCCACACCCTCCCACTCCCCTCTGCCTCTCCCTCACCACCCACACCCTCCCACTCCCCTCTGCCTCTCCCTCACCACAAATCGGTGTGACGCGTCCTGGTGGCTGTTCTTTCAAAGTGAACACACACCCACCTTCGCATTTCTTAGTCTCGTCTGATTCTGTCGCCATTCCTGATTTATCCCCAAATTGTCGCTTTGTCGAACTATGTCTCCTCTTTTGACCCTCCCAGCCATGCCTGACACTGGGATAGATAGAACTTATTCCGAAAGTGAACAGAGAAAACATCTAGCAAATGCTGTCACTCTCGCCATCCTCGTTCCTGCACTCTGAACGAGCAAGACGTCACGAATGGAGATTATAGAACTCATGTGGATTGCCTTTCGATCGAATCAAACATGTTGTTCAATGCAACTATCATCCACCAGAACCACACTTAAAACCAACTCACTCCATTTCTCTGACCTCCTCTTTCGTCCCACCTTGTCGTTCGACACCAGCGACAGCATTTCTCAGCTTCGACTTCAGATTTGTTGGGAATTAACCTTCCCCATCAACCGCCCTTTCACTGATTTCTTGGACCACACTCGACTGTTCAGAACGGCTTGCTTGGAATGAACTTGCAGAACTTGAATGGAACCAAGCAAGAACCCACCGAGCCCCCAACAACACCCTTCGCTCTCCACACTCAACCATCTCCCGCCCCTCTTCCTCGTTTCTCCCGATTTCAACACCACTCTCTCGCTCTCTCGCTCTGCTGTGTTTTGATTTGAAGAGTGATCGACCAATGACAAAGGATTCTGGAGCTGATGTGGGACTGTCTTGACCACTCTCCTCCTTCACCCGACGGTCCACTCCGAAATGGACAGCACTTGACTGACTGTCAGCCTCTCGTTCGTCTTGCAATTCGTTCGCGTGTCTCTCACACCGTCACACTGTCACCGAGTTGTGGGAGGGAACGAATTGAAGAAGCATGAGGAGGGAGTCCACGACTCTCTGCCTTCTCCGCGTCTGCAGACGAAACTCGGTGTCGCTTTTCGTCGCTCTCGTCGATGACCTCACAAATGATGACCAGCTGCCCCCTAACTCTTCGCAAAAGCCAACCCCAACTGCACTCGAGGAAAGAAAGATTTTGCTGTTGGCTGACGTGAGGAGAAGGAGCAGAAGTGAACACGGCGTTGCGCTGACACAGTCACAGAACACCGACACAACGGATCTTGCCGCGACTGATTCGGAAAGACTCGATCCGAACAACACCATTCGCTCTCCTCACTCAACCATCTCCCGCCCCTCTTCCTCGTTTCTCCCGATTTCAACACCACTCTCTCGCTCTCTCGCTCTGTTGTGTTTTGATTTGAAGAGTGATTGACCAATGACGAAGGATTGTCGAGCTGATGTGGGACTGATTCGAACACTCTCCACCACACTGGACTCTCAATGATCTTTGCTAGAATGCTTCCAGAATACGATCTTTCGTTCATTTGTCGACACTCTTCTTCCTCTCTCCTCGTCCTTCGCCAGTGATGGTGTTGTGTTTGGAACGAGTTGACCGAAGTTGATGGAAGCATCGTCGTGTGCGTCCAAGAAGATGCGCATTTTTGTCGGTCTGACAGGAGCCTTCTTGTTGTGTCCTTCCACAGAGCCAATCAATGATAAGCGCACAAACGATGCCAGAACCACTCTGTCACACCTTTTTGTCGTCGTTTGAAACGACTTATTCTCATCAATTGCTCGTTCTCGATCCAAACTTCATCTTCATTCATCTTTTGCTCACTCATCATGATTTGATACTGTGTTCTTCATTTTAGACGAGTATTTCATCTCAATTTTCATTGTTTCACACATTCTTTTTCTGACCCATAACGAGCGACTGAACACGTAATCTGAAAGAATGACGACATTTGTCATGACGATTAACGCCTCCACTGATTCTTCTTGCCCTGGTATCTCTTCCCACTGCTTTTCATCTTCTATAGATTGCTCACCGTTTCTGAATTGGGATGAGAAACAACCTGAATCTGTACATGAAAAAGCCATTGTCTTTCGATCTCTCGTTGCCACATTGAAGTTCCATCCTGCACTTGATGCCTCGTTGGAAGCGAAAGCAGTGAAACTTCTCAAATCTGTGGATCAGAAAGATTCCGATTATGCTGATGGTTTTCTCATCAGTCTTGGTGGTACCCCTGATGAATCTTTGACCAACTTCGTCTCTTCCATTTTGGTGCTCATTTCATCGTCAAATCGTGTCATTACCACCGCAATGGTGAAGATACTCAAAACTCTGATCATATGGTGTTCCACAAAAGTCCGACTTGCCCTCGTTAGCGCTGATCTGATCCCTCAACTCATCAGCACTCTCAATCCACTATCTCTTTCCTTTGCCGAAGCTGTCTATATCCACACCGACCTCATGGATATCATCCGGACTTCTCTCAAACTCTCAACTCCGGGTGGTCTCAGACAACTCAAAATTTACGAGGAAGATGAACAACAAGCTGTTCACGAGACAGTTTTGAAGCAAGTTGTGGCACCTTCGGAGAAGTACATTTCGCATATGTGCATGAACCGCTTTTCGATCGTCAGAAGTGACCAATCAAGACATTTTCTGGAACTCCTCGCCCAACTCCTCAAAACATGTCCATATCATCAAGCGACAATGGATTTTGTTATCAAAACGCCCGTCGTTCTCACAATCCCAAGTTATCTCACATTCTTCGAAGATGAATTCTCAATCTTCTCTTTTCTGGATAACATGAACAATGCCCAGCGGGAATGGAACATGAAAGGCAGGGTATCTCGACAGATGGGGAAGACAGTGCTTCGAATGTTGAGAATGGAGGGCATCGAAGATATGCTTGAGGAAAAGCTGCGAAACGACCGAAACGGACACTCTGGCAGTTATACTGTTTCTTACTCGAAAGAATGGAGCTACTCTCTGGGCATGAATCTTCCAAAACAGGAATAGAACCAGACACAAACCGCGTCTCTTTAGACCCATTTTTGACTTCTCTTGGACCACAAACACTGTTTGTGTGTGATCGTTGTCAGCTCTGGCATCACTTCATGGTGTTGTTTGCGCGAACTCCATTGCTTATGGGCATTTAAGATCACCACCGAATCATCGTCATTAAGCTCTTTTTTCACTCTCACTGAATCATCACCATCATTATTTCTCGTCGTTTATCAATTTTTATGCAGAAAGGTCAACACCAAAGAAGATCCAAAGCCAAGCGAAATCAAATCTCTCTTCCCAACCGTTCAGTCCTCCTGCGATCAGTTCCTCTGACGACCACTGAGGTCTGTGTTCATATTTGATCTTTTTTATGCTTATGTAGAGTTTTCTTCGACATGTCACAGAACCGTTCGGAACGGTTGTGGAATTGAAGCAACTGGACAAGCCATCCAACTGGATTATCACTTTTGAGACTTTACACAGTTCAACACAGTTTATTCGAAAGTATCAAGGGACTGGTGTCCCACTTGGGTCTGTCCCTCTTCGTCACCTTGATTGATCATCTTCATCTTTCATATTGGACTTCAGACTGGTTCATTGCACTGTGGAGTTTGCAACTGTCAGGCCCACCGATATTCCGGTGCCATCTGTCCAAACCAATCCTCATCCAGCTCGCATCCTTCATCTCACCATATCCAACGTTCGTCATGATATTAATGTGCAAGTCCTCTGCAATATCTTCAACAAATATGAACCACAACCAAGAAAAAACGTGGAAAAAGTGATTGTATTTCAGAAATTAGACGAAGTTCAAGCTTTGATCCAGTTCAGCAATCCCGACAGTGCTCAGAACGCGAAACAAGACATTCACGGCCGACACCTGTTCGAGAATTCTTGTCTCGTCATGATCGAAGACAGTCGGATGACCGACCTGCGTGTCCATGAGAACTCCTTCAAGTCCTGGTCTCTTCTTCCTTTTTTGCGAATGTTCACCACGTTTCGTCACCCATAGGGATTTTACAAAACCGACACTTGCACAAAGTTTCCCTGCACACCTCGCAACAGCAGCCGGGTCTGAACCAATTGAGATGCTGCCTGGGTTATCGGCGCATACGTCCCGATTCTCGCCAGTTCTCCGTGTTACAGGCTTCTCGCTGGACAACATTGGAGTTCCGGAATTATTCAATCTTTTCAGCTGCTATGGCCGGATTATGTGCATCAAATTGTCGGAGAACGACCATCCCCTCGCCCAGATCGAATACAGCACAATTGAAGAAGCCCAGCGAGGAATGACGTCTTTAAAAGACGTTGAGCTGTTTGGCCATGCTCTTGATGTTCTGATGGATCGGTCATTGACTGTGGAAGAATCGCCTCCGGACGACCAATCAGTCGTTGAGCATACACACTTCACCATTCTTGAAAATCGAATCTCGTCAACATCAGCGTCAGGGTATCCGTTCTTTCCGATCCCTACCGACACTCTTGTTATCACAAATCTTCCTGACGACACGAAAGACACAGAACTCTTAGCACACCTGAATCAGACAAAGCAAGTGATGGGATTGCGACTATTTATGCAGAACGACAAAATTGGAGCGTTTGTTCGGTTTGATACTGTGAGAGATGCTGTGGAGGTCCTCTGCTCCCTCCACAATTCTTCCTTCTCAAACAGGCCAATGCAAATATCATTTTATGAGAATCCAGCGGAAGATGGAAATTAATGCGTCAAACTTAGATATTTGATACCATACTTCCCATTTTGACATCAGAAGGGGCATCATTTGGTGGCAAAACGTGATCACCATCTCATCTGAAATTGTACGATCGTTCACCGATGTATGTCTGTTAATTCACATTCACTCTTCGTCTGTCACCTCACTATCCAGAAAACACATGTTTTAGGTCCATATAATCCTTCCATCAAATCGACACGATTTTCAACCATTTCGTGTTCGACGGACAGTTTATGGTTCATCTTGAATTCAAAAGTGTTCTCATTCAGAGACAATGCTTTTTCTTTCTATCTTCATCCAATTAGTTGCGGACTCACATGCTGAACAAGAGCTCAATCTAACCCTCCTGTCGATGGAATACAACAACGGAATTCTGTCAATCGACATTCTTCTTCCCAACGACATCCAGATTCTGGCAGATATGAAGCCCTCCTTCTTAACAAAAGAATCATCACAAGAAGGATCTCCAGAATCTCTGAACTCGCGAATCCTCTTCCAATACGAGGTCTCATATCCATGTGAACACGTCGCTTTGCGTCATTTGGACCCTCCCTCAGACACATTTGATGTTATCACAGTCTCTTTTCCGTACGAGTTTTTCAACAATCTAACCGACCCAAAACCCATTCTGTTCATCTACCCAAGAACATTCTGGCGTCGCAATGAAGCCGAATTGTTCACAAACGAAGCCTTGATCTTCATTCTCCCGAATTTTACTCAACTTGGTTACAATCCTCCATCAGATCTTGAAACCAAAACTGAATACAACCAAACACTCCCAACACATCGGCTCGTCAAAACAGATGCCAACCTTACTAAGTTTATGCAAGACTCAATACCTTCCATCACATCTCACTCTTCGCAAAGGAATCAGGAAGCGAGGAACACCCATGAAACAACCATCATCCGCGATGGTGACATTTTCAGTATCTCAAGTTCAGAATCCCTGCAATCCATTATTAAACCCCCGAAATTCTCGAATAATGGTTCCAATGTGTGGGCTTCGTTCTGGGTTACCTTCGAAACCACTCATGATTGGTCGATCTCACTCAAATACAAAGGACAGTCGTATTCTAAATTTATTGTCGATTCACAAAGCTTCTATTGGAATACAAACACATCCATCGAACTTTCGAAGAATCATACCACGTCCTGGACACAAGCCAGCATCAACCCATACACGGAGGCGATCTCTGGAATTGGTGATCATTTTTCTCCGAGTGTGGATCGAGCTGGACAATTTATTACTGGAAGTCACTGTCCAGATACTATCCAACCATCAACAGTGAGTGAATGTCGACATTACTCCCGCGTTTTTGGATCGGACATGGACGATGCATGTTTGGCGGCTAACACCACAATCAAATTAGTCTCAAAGGAAGATACCAATCATTCAATCACTTTCACCCCTACAAACAACACTCAATTCCCTTTCCTGAAGCATTATCAAGGAAGTGGGTATCACACACTTCTTACGTGGAATTTGGCTCCTCTTGATGAAGAAAAACAGCTAACAAACCTCACCAGTAAATGGAATATCTATTTCTCATCACTTTTGTACTATCCTTTCCACACAACAAGGAATACTCAGTTCAACCATCATTTGAGCGCTTCAGCCACGAAAAACGATGTTCCCACAAACACTGAAGTGATTCCACTGACTTCATCGCCCACCATCGAACAAGGAACTTGGTTCTATCTTCCTTTCGAAGAGGATCCAATCTATTCCCATAATGAGCATGTCCGGATCCCTCCCTTCTCGTCGTGGAAAAGTCGAAAACCCAAAAATCCGTTTCTTCCGATTGTTGACTTTTGGAAAAGCACAGCGGACATCGTTTATTCTAATGTTTTCGATGAAATAATTGAATTTGGCCCATTGGTGTCAGATACCATCACACACGCTGAGCCGCACACAGGTCTCCCTGAGCTTTTCATCTCCGACGAGATGGAGTTCCATTTCATCGATTCCGATCCACAATCAGCCGAAATCTCTTCAAATCTGACGTCTGTCCACCCGTCCCTCTCAACTTCTTTTGAAATCCGAGTCCCTGTAGAAGAACATGAATTGATTGTCCCACAATTCGATTGTGAGGAAGGGAACGAAGTTTCTCTGACCGTCTCGCCGATTGATGGCAATGAGACACATTCGGTTGTGTCTGTGGTCGTCGCTCCACTCCTGCTCTTTCCTGAAGCAACTGCTGAAGTGAAGATTTCACAGAAAACCACAAAAACAACAAATCTTGGACAGAACTGCCAGTCTACTCAACAGAATCCAATTTCAGAGTTCTCAGAAACGGTGACACTCACCAAAGAGAATGGATGGACGAAAGATTTCGCCGTTCTGACGAAACAACTCGAGTTTGGCTCACTAGACGACACACACATTATCAACGCTACTCTCACCTTTGTCTGTCCATCCATGTTCGAAACATGCTCTCTCTCCTCCTCTCCCTTCGCTGCCTCCCTCTCCGTCCCCATCATCCTCCCAATCCCACCTGATCCCGTTGACCCTTCGAAGCCGACTGATCCAACTGACCCTTCGAAGCCGACTGATCCAACTGACCCTTCGAAGCCGATTGATCCAACTGATCCATCCACACCGATTGATCCTATCGATCCTTCCACGCCTGTTGATCCCATTGACCCACACAAACCTCTCGCACCCCAAACTAAAACAGTCACGATTATTTTGGTGGTGTCGCTTGTCTCATTCGTTGGCGTGATAGTTTTTGTTGTTGTGCTTGTTCTCTTCTTTGCAGCATATCGTCGAAGGAAGAGACAAGATCTTCTCGAAGAAGAAGAAGAAGAAAACGAAACTGAGATGGAAATCGAAGATTCAGAACCTCTTCTTGGCAACAAGAATTTCAAAATCACACAAGACGGCTCAGGCTGCTTTCTCGCTCAACAGATCCCGACTGTTGTCCAACCTCGTTGTGAACAGGACGAGGCAGCTATTGTTGACGATTTCACAAACCTGAAGATTCTGAAGGCAATCGCCTGCCAAGAAGATTTCGACTTCAGTTTTGGGATCTTTCCCTATTCCGCATATGCTCTTCTCCACTCCCCAACCTCCCACCACAAGAACGCTGACTTGAGGGAGAAGCTTCGACAGCCAGAGACCCTTGTTCGAGTGCTGTGTGGCTTGAGAGTTCTCCACGAGAAGTTCGGTGATGAAGAATCCCTCAAAATGTTCAGCCCTCACTCGATTCTTCTGTCGGAGGACGGTCGTGTGTTCTTACGGGTCATGACTCAACCAAAGAAATGCCCGTACAACAACGAAAATGGGGCGAAAGACAAGAATCCGTCAGAATCGGACAAACCTGCTCCACCAAATCCGATTCACGCCTATTCCGATTTCACTCCAAACGACACATCTCCACACGATCACTCGTCGTCCAGTTCGTATCGTGTCATGCGTTGGCTCGCACCTGAAGCTGATTGTTCTGCTGTCTCATCGCCTCTGGTGTCTCTCCCGTCTCTCAGCTCTCCAACCCAACCAAGCGACACCTCTCTCCTCTCCAACCAATCGTCAGCCTCGACACCATCGCTCCTCTCCTTCTCAGAAAACTCGGACACATCGTCGTCATCATCTCTCTGCGAAGAAATGTGTGTCTTCAGTTTTGGGTTGGTGTTGTATGAGATCTTGACTGGTTTTGAGCCATTTTCCGAGTTGGACAGTTCAACAGCCCACACTCGACTCGCCGATGGACAGAGGCCAAACTTGGACAAATTGAGACAGGACAACGATGAACTGGCAGAGGTGATAGAAAAGTGTTGGCATCCAGAAAAGGAGAATCGGATGAAACTGAGTGAAGTGTTGGAGAGATTGGTCGAAATCGGGCTGACCTCATTCGAAGAGGAAGAAGACGATGATGAATCTGACACAGACAGTGAAAACAACAGTCAGCCACCAAAACTGGAGTCTGAGACAGAACACAACAATCAAGTCGAGAATCCGCTTCAAGCGAAGTCGGATCGAGGTGAGGAACTGTGTTGGTGGGACGACACACTGCTCTCATCTCGACAGCCCACTCCAACCTCGTCTCTTTCCAACTGCACATCCAAACCGTGTTCGGGTATCCAGCTCGCTGTGGACGAGATGACAGCTGCTCTGACGAATCAAGGATGGAACAAAACCGCCTGGGATTGTCTCAATCATCATCAATCCACAGACCACACGCAGAAAGAACAAGAATCATCCCTCCCACTGGCAATCTCGGTTCCTCTCCCAACTCTCCCTCATTCACGCTTTGTCGATGCTGACATTGCATCGCTCTCCTCGTTTGAGTGTGATTCAGGTGGAACAATCCTTCTCCCGTTGCCATCGCTCTCAGAATCTGGTCAACAACTTCCGTCATCTCTTGTCACATTCGACACCTTCACATTCATCAGAATCAGAAACGCCAAGTTCGTTGATCAACACGGAAAGACCGTCTCGCTCACACAAGTTGTGGAGGAAGCTGAATCGCAGAAATGTGAAAAGAAGGCAGAGCGAGCCCAGCGGTACAAGTTGGCTGATGACGCTGATGATCAAATTGACGATGCCGATGGTCGAGACTGTGTCTGGCCCATCAACTCGAAACAATTCCAAATTGAAGCATTCGCTGAACGAATGACGATTGGATCACACGCAGCAGTTCCACGCGGAGTTCGTGCAGAGAAGACAACGGTACTGACGGACGATGGGGACACAGTGTTGATTCAATTTGGGGTGGAAAGCGTGCATGCTGCCTGTGCCGACGATATCCAACCACACACCCAGTTCGAAGACGACATTCGACAGATGGGCGAAACACACGAAAGATCAGACTCTCTCCGCTCATCGCTCAGAAGCTACGTCGCTCGCAGAACAGAGTTCATTCCTTCTTCTCTCCGCGAACAGCTGGTTGACTCGCTATTCTCAAAAATCAGCACTCCCACAATCCGCCAATCAATCGTGTCACATGTTGCGCCCGCGACTGACCTCTTCAAATCTCCTTTTGACACAGACGATGTGACTTTCACATATCCAACAACCACCCTCTCATCCACAGCAAATGTCCATTCACGCACGCCGCTGATCCGGAGAGACGAGGAGGAAGAGATGGATTGGGTGGTGAAGAGCAGAATGGCGGAGGAAGACGAGGGCTTCATGGAAGCTCCTCTGAGCAAGACCATCACGTTTGATGCTGGGTTCTGCGGAGATGATGTTTGTGATGAAGAAAGGAAGGAAAATGAACTGTGTGTTGTGAATCCTCTCAACGAAGAGATGTTGACAAGGATCAGACATTACCCTTTTTCAGACATGGAATTCGCTTTCTCACCCGTCCTCATCTCCTCCCCGTTCACACTTCTCGTTTCATCTGGACAGACGCCCAGACTTGTACTAATCACCTCCAATTTTGTTTTTGTGATTGAATCATTCGAATCCGCACTCTCAGAACATGTCTCGCTTCCAGTGAATGACATCTCAATCAGACAGGATCCAATCTTGCTCTCCCCACAATCATTCAGTCCCTTCGTTTCATATTTGGGATCGGCAGTAACTAGCCGTCAGAATCAATCAGAGCATCAGTCAGAGAACACCATTCGTCACAATCTCCTGATGCCTCATCTCTTCATCTCCAGAAATCGCTCCCATCCTGCCGCTGGGCTTTCTGACTCTCCTCAAACACCAAACCGTCGCGCACGGGTGTGCAGAGATACTGTTGTTGATGAGGATGACTTCTCTCTCGTGTTGGATGAAGGTTTGACACTCGCAGGAATCGAGTCTTTCTTTTCTCCTTATTTTTAACATATCGCCTTGTTGGTTTCCGTTCTCGCATCTCCATTCAGTATGTATTACTCACATTTTGTCGAAACAATGCTAGTCCAATAAGAATGATGATGATGGTGGAAAAAGAAAAAGTCCAGAATCGAGAGCTGTTTGGATCTCGCCTTGCCTCGAAAATGGAGAAAAAGCTGATGTGGATAAAGATGAAAGAAACCCCATGAAAAGGGAGTCGAAGAGAGTGACATTGAACGATAAATAGAAACGAGCAGAACGAAGATTCCAGATGATCAACGAGATGACAAGACAACCAAATGAAGGGTGATCGCGATGTCTCTCAAACCATGAAACGAAGAGATCGGACTGAATTCTGGAGCTCTAATTACGAACACCAATCTCTCCCAACACACAGATCAAGCGAGTTGAGGAGAATGGTGGAAAAAAGACGAATGAGGAAAACGAGCACAAGTGTGAATGAGTGGCCGAGAGAGGGACATGAATGTGCTCGTTTGAGAATGAATGCGATCTGTGATTTTGAGTTGGTGAGTCGATCGCTTTTGGTGAAGCGAGTGGTCGGCACAAACTGGAGCGAGACAAGACTCTTTCGGAGAAACGAGTCCAACTCAGTCCAAACTGACCAGAGTGAGATGAGTAGTAATGTTGGACAAACGAAGAGAGGATGGATTGAGCGTCCAACAGAGGCACGCGTGGATGGTGTGACCTCGTCTGAGGCGTGTTTATGGTTGTGTGTGAGTGGGTGTTTGTGAGAATTGTGACGTGGTTGGAAGTGATGTGAATAAGAAGAAATATCGATGGTGAGGAGAGAACGATGACAATCAAGCGATGAGTCAAGCATTCAGTTCCACCTGATTCTGTTGTGTTTGGTTGTCGCTGAACAGAGACGACGATTCCAGCGACGAGATCAGATCTTGAAGTGTCGGTCGATCATCCGGCTTCAGCGACAGACACTTCTCAATCACAATCATCAACTCCATTCCCATCGATCGGTCCGTGCACGGCTGGAATCCCGTTCCAAGCAGACGCTGAGCGTTCGTCGAGTCCACTTCTCCAAAAGGAACACTCTCCGTTTCCAATTCCCAAAGAATCAGTCCCAAACTGAACACCGCCGCTTTCTCCGCCGATACCTTCTCTTTCCCTTCGTAGATCTCCGGCGCTTGCCACCGCTTCCCCTCGTGACCCTCGCCGAGGGGCTCAAGCCCTAAAAAAGACTGCGTCGAATTCTGTGTTGGCACCCCTGCCTTCTCTTCCGTCTGCAGCATCACCCTGTTCGAGCTGTCCAGAAGAATCGTGTGAGGCGAGATCCGACTCAGCGCTGTGAAGTTCTCGAAGTTCTGGCGCATTCGCTCCGCCAGCTTCGCCAGTTCAACTGACATCCGCTGCTTCTCCTCTTTCGCCAGCTTCACTTGCTGCCGATGCAGCCTGTTGAACAGCGTGTCGTTCGTAAAGACGATCGTTGTCTCTTGCTCGTCTCCAAACCGAATCACTTTTCGAGTTTCAACAACACCTCTCGGATCAACTGCTTCTCCTTGACGGATAATCTTGGGTTCTGTCGATGGGGCACATTCCAAAGCATTGCCAGGAGCTTTCACAAGATTGGCGGAGGAGTGTTGCCTGAAGATATCGTCTTGGTCAGGTGGCTCCATTTTGACCATGAAAGCTGCATCATCGAGTTCCTTGTTTTGTGTTGACAACTTTTCAGCGTTCTGTTTCTTGTTTCGACGACAGATGAAAACAATCACCAGAATCACGAAGAAGGCAATGAGGAGGACACTCGCAGAGATGATCAGAGGAAGAATCCAGTTCTTGTGTTCCGAGAATTGCGACTTCCGCTCGTCCGAAGCACTCAGCTTCACCATCACCGACGTCGACGTCCGATCATCCGACCCAAACACAACTCGAGCTCGCCATTCCAGTTTCGATTCCAGTTGCTTCAGTGCTTCTTCCGACAATGTGATCGTCATCGACGATTCGGTCCAGTCGACAGTGTTCGATGACGAGAGTGCGATGGTCTGCCGCGATTTCTCTTTCTTCTCTTCAATCGAGAACACTTCAATCCACAATCCACAAGGAATCAGGAACTCCCCTTTCAGCCCAACTTTGAATGTCTTCGTTTTCTTGTTCCATTCTGCTTTCTTCTCGTTTGGTGTCAGTTCCGGCGAGAAGAACACCGAATCGGCTGCGATGTCGTCGGTTTCGATTGTGCAGTTCTCTTCCAACACAATCCATCCATTTCTGTGCTCCTTTGTTCCGTCTCCTCCACTCAGTGACTCAATCACAACTTCCCCATTCCCGCTGCAGCGGATATTCCTTCCAAAGGACGGGAATGCTTCGAAACCAGCAAAGTTCTTCTGAAAACTTGAAGTGAAGACTTCCACCCTTCCATCGACTGTCTCGATTGCTCCTTGGTGGAAATGCGAGAAGTGTGAGGAGAAGAGGTAGGGATTGGTGTTTGATGTTTGGATGACAGCTCCAGTCCAGCTGCAGATCTCTTCGGTGCTCGAATGCAAATTGGACGAGGAGAAAGAAGATGACGGTGTCGATGGACCAAGGAAGGTGCAGCTCGAGAGTGTCATGTAGGCGGTGTCTGACACTTTCGCAAAAACACTCTCAACACTCCCCAAAAACGACGTCTCGCTCAGCGACGAGTGCGACAGCGATGACAACTCCAAAATCGGTGACGATGTCTCAAGCAATTTCAGAATCACTTTCGTCATCTCAATCGAGCCGCCATCCATCCAAACAAGACCAGATCCCCTCGCTTTCAGTTCCGATGATCCAACAATCGTCAGCGATTCCAGCTCAAGTCGCCCATGTCCGCGAAGCATCCACGCAACTCCATTCTCTGGCTTCACTTCAATCGTCGGGTGAGATGTCATACTGTCCGACAGCTTCACTCGCATCGAAGAGAAGTCAAGTCCTTTCTCCGCAATCGTCGAAGTCAGTGTGGAGATCGTCAGTCGCTTCAGATTCAGCTCTTTCACAACATCGAACAGCAACCCAAGTGATCGCGCTGGAAAGTCCTCTCCTCCAAAAAGCGATTCATCTGCCGATCCTGTCGAGTCGGAGAAAAGAGACAATTCAGTTGGAGCAGTGAATGGGCCGAATGTCTTCGAGCTGATAGGGATTTCAAGGTTTGAGTCAAGTTCGCTGCTGATCTTCGAAACTTCGAATGTCGTCGCGAACTGCAGACCAGGCTGGCGAATCAATGAGATCGGAGACGATGATCCAGATGTGTCGGAGGTGAAGATGATTGGGATGGTCAGAGGAGAGTTCACAAGATGGATCACATATGTGAAGGCTTCGGGCAGATTCGATCCACTGACTGAGAGAAGAATTGATGTGTTCATTTCGGTGCTGAAGGTGGCAGAAATTGAGGCAATGAGAGGAGGATCGGGGACGGTGAAAGAAATCGGTTCAAAGAAGAGAGGAGACGACGAGCCAGAAACGAAGAATCCATTCACTGAATACGAATGCGAAGGAAGAAGATCAACCGAATCTCCAAAAATCGTTCCCGAAACAATCCATTCTGATGAAGAGAACGACATCGACAGATTCGACAAAGCGAACGGCGAAACCGAATCTTTCACTTCAACCACGTACTCTTTCGATGTGTCCAGTTCACGACCAGCAACAGGAATCAGAAGTGTCGTTTGAGAAGGATTGAAGCGAAGAGATGACGAGATCGTAACGAGACGAGTCGGTTCAGTTCCAGTAACGAACGAAAGACCAGAATCATACAGAACTGGTTCTGATGACGAGTCTGTCATTCCAATCACTTCATAGCGAGTCGAATAGTTCAGTCGAGACACTTCCTCATTCGTTGAGAAGAGGATCGCAGTGCTCGATCCACTCGTTCCATCTGTGAATGTCGCAGTCAGCGATCCAGCTGGACTCAGTGAAATCGTGAATGGTCCTTTCGTCATTCCAATCCCAGTCAACACAAGTGGCAGTTCCTTCTCCTTGTCCACGGGTGACTTCTGCACCAATCCTGTCAAACGAGCGGGTGTTGGATCAAGTGAGAATTCAATACTCGATTCAACATGGACTTTCCGACTCATCCCAACTTTCTTCTCCAAACTCACAATCCGATAACGCACTCCAAACTTCAGTTCTGCTGTCGGATACAGCCACGCTGTGCTCGTCCCTTCCACTTCTGAGCCGAACGATGCTGTCAGAACTGGCTTGTCTGACGAGTCGGCAGTGTTCTCAACTTCCATCGAGAACTCTCCAGTCTCCATCCAATGACCTTCCAGCGCGATTGTCGTTGTGTTCTTGTCATCCGAATATCCAACTGTCCCAACTCTCAAAACTCGGCCCGGTTCTGAAATCGTTTTAATGGTCTGTCCACCAACAAACAGCACTTCATCCTTCTTCTCGTCAACCACGTTCGTCAGCTCGTACGTCGTGTCATAATCAAGCTCAATCTCTTCTGAATTCTCTGAAAACAGAATCCCACTTCCTGATCCAGCTGTGCTTGTCGTGAACGAAACAACAATCGTTCGAACTGTCGAAGGCGAAGATGACGTCAGAGACAGTGTCAGCTTCTTGTTCGTCGGCATCGACAATCCTTCAACCACAAAGTTCGCTTTCTTCTCAAGTGCGTCGTACGGAGACAATGACAGTTTCGTCACACGAGTTGGTTCAGCAGGAACTTGGAACACAACCAAAGGATTCACAATCGTTGGAGTGTCAGCAATTGTCAAAAGCGAGACAATGTATTCTGCTCCATATTTCAGTTTTGACTCAGCATTCCTAAAGATCAGTTCGGTCACTGACGCTGATGTCTGATCACCACTTCCAGAAACTGTCCCATCCAAAACAAACAACAATCCCTTCACTTCATTCGCCTTTGAATCCCACTCTTGAATCGACACTGAAAACGATGATCCACCAGGAAGGGCAACTCCAGACAGAAGAACTGTCTCAAACGCCTTCTCATCGTCAAGAAGATCACAGCATGCCGATTCAACTCGACACGGCGCAGGCGGAATCGTGAAGCGAGTCGATGACGACACGGATGCAGAGATCGTCGAGCTTGTCATCGAAATCACTTCGTACGTTCTTCCATACTTCAGTTCCTCGCTTCCATAAACAACAAACGATCCTTCTCCAATCGATGTCGGAGAGACTGATCCAAATGAGAACGACAGATCAATCTCTTTCTTTGTTGCGTCAGAAACATCAAACACTTTCAAAATGAACAATTCTTGTGTCATTCGAGAACAATCTAGTTTCAGATCGACGTTGTTCAGATTGGTCGGCGTCAGTGTTGGTGAACGAATGCTCGAAAGAGTCGGTCCTTCTAGTGTTTCCATCAAAATCTCTCCAAACACAATGTGTTCGTCCTCCTTCCCCGATTCTTTCTTCACCAACGATGACAGAGAATACGATTTGTTGAATCCAAATTGCGAGTTCAGAGATACTTCAACTCGGCTTGTTCCTTCCCCATTTGTCAACGAAATCGCGATCGGCGTCGAAACGCCAGTGAACGAGGCGATGAAATCTCCACTCACAACAACATCTGATACTTTCACTGATAATGAGAAGTGATGGTTCGTCGATGTGTCCAGCGATGTCGAGAGTGTGCTGAGAACAGGTGCGGCTGGAATCCTCATCGAAACATCGGCGTTCACAACATACGACGAGCCAACTCCCTCAATCGTGTATTCTTCTTTGAACTGCATTCGCGACTCATCCTCAACCAATCCAACTGAGAACACAGCCGAACAAGATTCAGAATCCACAAACGACAGAGACGACACCGATGTCCATTTCAACGATCCATTTGTCGCATTGATCGATCCCATCGACAATTTCAGAAGTCGACCAGAGAATGTCACTGTTGCTTCTGTCTTCGCTCCGTTCAGCACAATCGATTGAACCCCTTCAATTCGCGACGGTTCCGAAGGCGTCGTGATCGTCATCGCGTCTGATGCAATCCGAGTCGATGTCAGCGTCTCTTCCACGCGAGTCACAGAATACACTGTCCCGTATTCAAGTTGTTTGTCAGCATCGAAAGGATACAGTTGCGCCGACGAGTCAATCACTTCTCCCGATCCATCTGTCACAATCGTAAGTGTCCGAGTGTGAGCGGACACACCAGAGGGAGTGCTTGTCGACGAGAGGAACACAGAATACGATGTGGACGGCGAGAGAGTCGACGATGTCCAGTGAAGACCAACCGAATCACTTCCGCTTGTTCCCGACACACTCACAATGCGAGGAGGAGCTGGCGGTGTCGACACACTGATCGGCGTGCGAGTCGTCGACACTTCCAAGTTCGAAAGAGAAACCAGTTCGTAAAACGTTCCATACTTCACTTTCGCCAATCCAGACACATTCCGCGCCAGCACTGTCACAGACCCTCTCGATCCCACAATCATCGTCTCCATCTCAACTTCCGCTTCTCCATCCTTCAACACAAGTGTGTACGTTCCATCCTTCACATTCGTCGTGATCAGAGAGAACACAACACAATCCAATGATTCATCAAGACTCGCCTTGATGCTGTGCACATGAGGAGGCTGTGTTGGTGTCGTGAAGGTGAATGTCACAAACTTGGTTACGGTGCTGGCGTCGGTGTACAGATAATACGACCAACAATCTTGATCGTTGCATCTGTCAGTATACTTCTATGTTACATGAGTCGTATAATCTTCTACGGGTTGGGGTTTAGAATGAAAAAGAAGAAACAGTTTGAATTTTCATGTTGAAAGAATGGGCGAGATCACTTCGTTCCAACAACAATCCTATCAAATATTAAAAGGATCGTTGTAACACTTACTAGTTTCATTCATCATGAGTCCTGCGTGGTCGTTCATTGTTTTTGTGCTCACTGTAGCTACAGATTCACGCGCTACATCAACCCACCCAACCAACCACCATATTCGTCATGATCAAGATCTGAAGGCGATACTCGAGCAAAACTCCGACCATCACTGGAACAATAACCTGAAACAACCCATTGTCCTTCCGAACAAAGCAGTATTCTCGAGTTGGACAAGAATCCAAAACACAGAATCAGAAATTCGAGGATCAGAAGGAACGGAAATTGTGTTTTCAGATAGTCAAGATGCATCAACGGAAGAGAGAATCAATGAGAAGAAGACATATCAACTTTGGATTGAGAACTCGACAGTTTCTCTGAATTGTGTTTCGTTCGTCTTAACACCGATGCAAACTCAGATCCAGACCCAAAAACAAAACGAGGAAGAACTACGAGCACTGGTGGTTGAAGATTCGTCAGTGTCATTGCAGACATGTTGCTTCAAGCTCGCGACACATGACTCGCCCATTTTGGTCCGAAGCCAAAGGGACGACGAATGTCGAGTTGAACCTGGTTTCGTCAACACTGGATTCGTTCGTAATGGGGACGGGGGACGGAGTTCTTGTGTCATTTGAAGATGACAGCGACGGAACAGAGAGCCTGCGGGGAGTTTCGTGTTCATTGTCGGGAATCTCTGTTCGAAATGGAAGTGCGCCGTTCTGCCCCTGGAAGAAGGCAGACTGGAAGTTCTCGCAGGGCTTGTTTGGATGCTGTGTGGAACAGAGCTCGAACCACCTTTCGGGGACACTGAACCGCGACTTCAACTTTGGGGGCTCGATTGTGAGTTCGAACAACACTTTCCTGAGCTGCCACACCCGCGGACCCCAAACCACCCTCTCCAACGCCGACATCACCAAGCAGAACATCAAGCCCGGCCAAACGAATCACACAAGAACTGTGATCGAATCAACTTCCGCGACAGCCTCAGATCGACTTATCTTCACCCGCTGCCACTTCCGGAACCTCTCGACAACTGGAAACGGTGCCGGAATCTATTTTACTGCCTTGATGTGCGAGATTGTCGTTAAACACTGCAAATTCGAGAATTGTTCTGCGCGTATGGGAGGAGGCTTTTACTCGTCAACAACTTCTTCCATCCCAACGAAACCAATCCAGGTGACGGATTGCCTGTTCACGGGAGGGTACACAAACAGCTCTGGGACTACGTTTTACTTGTACAGCAGCCAACCATTAAGAATGTCGGATTGCATCGTGACGGCATGTCGAGCCAATTTCAGTATTGTCGCTATCAATGGTCCACGTGATGCTCAAATCACAAACTCTGTGTTGGAAAATGGTGAGGGAGGCCGCACAGGGGGGATCCGACTCGTATTAAATGGAAATACGGACTTTCGCCTCCACAGCGTCCTTTTCGATGCCAATGTTGGACTCGGGATTCACTCGCCGAAGTTCTCTCACGATTTAGACTTTGACTCAATGACATACAATGTCGTGTTCGACAAGGAGCGTATTCAGTATTGTTGGACAACGTCAGACAGACCGAATTGCTGGGATTATAGCAAAGAACAACTTACTCATAGCAAACTGTTTGGACCTGTGCTGTGGAGCATCGAATGCACTGGGTGGAACGAGAACGATGTTCGGAAGGGAGTGATGGGTGTGACTGGACTGTTCTGGAAAGAGGAAGGGAATTACACAGTCGTTGTTCGAGATGACAACAACGTGACATTCTCGTTCGAAATGGTGCTTGGTGAAGACCATCCTGGGATCAACTCAGACATCCCAGTTGGAGGGCCAGACGAGATGTTGGGAGGGACGCTGTATCATCTGGTGACGATCGGGGGAAGCTCGTCGCCTTCGAAGACGCGAAGTGGAGGGAGCGCGAATGCGGATGAGGCGAACGAGATCTTCGACTCGTCGACACTTTCAGTGCGTCGAGATTGGTCTTATTATCTGTACACCGACGCCAGCACCGCCGACAACTTTGTGACCTTCACTTTCACGACACCAACCCAGCCCTCACATGTGCACAGCATCTGGACGAGTCTTGATGAATCGTTAGATAATGTTGTGTTCTCTCTGATCACGACGAATGTGAAGGATGGAACGTACACACTTGTGTTGACAGATGGAGAAGCGGAAGTTGAGATGGAGACGAGGATTGTGGGATCGAGAGGGTCTGTGACAGTGCTGGCACGGAATGTGTCTGGATTGGCGAAAGTGAAGTATGGAACGTTTTACGAACTGGTTTCTCTTTCGAACTTGGAAGTGTCGACGACTCGCACGCCGATCAGTGTGTCGACACCGCCAGCTCCTCCTCGCATTGTGAGTGTGTCGGGAACAAGCGGAAGTGATTCGGTTGGTCTTCACTGGACATCGTCGACTCTCTCGCCGTCCACATCGTATTCTGTGTTCCTCTCGTCGACAAGCACTCCCTCTGGTGTGTCCGCTCACACTCGGACACTTACGATTGTGACAGATGGATCGGGAGAAGTGATTGACTCGTCGGCGCAACTGTATCCTTTCGATGCTGACAAACAACTTGAATACGGGACAGTGTATTCTGTGACTCGCGTGGAAGAGACTCTGACGTCAACTCGGATTGCATCAGACGCGATGACGATCACGACGCCTTCTGAACCGTCGCGAATTGAAGGAGTTGAATCGATTGTGCTGAACGGAGCGAAGACGGAGGCAACAGTGACATTCTCTGGACGACTTCTGAAGTCGTCGATGGGATCGATCAATGCGACAAATGGATCGTTGAAATGGACGTCGGTGTCGTCGCTGTCGTTTGTGGATTCTACAACATGTCGAGGAGTGTTCTCAGTTGGATTGGTTGAGGATGAGTCGCGAATGCAGTTCAAAGAAGAATACACGATTGAGGGAGTTGGCTCGTCGTATGTTGTGAACGCCGATGTTTCGATGAGGATTCCAGCAGCACCTGTCCTCAGCACGCTTTCGACCTCGCTGGACACATCGACGAACCATCACTTCTCATTATCAGTGAAAGTATCAGATGTTGTTGTGAGTGGAGATTTCATCGCCTCGTTCACTGGCGTTTCGACGCCGATCGCGATTTCGTTGACAAATGGGGAAGGAACAAGCCGAGTTGAAGTATCTCTGAACTCGCAATTTGGATTCAACAAATCGTATTCTCTGTCATCGTTGATGAAGCGAGAATCGGGGAAGGAGGACGAACACATTGTGTTTGGAGAGATTTTGATGGAAACACTAGAAGGACCGACTCTTTCGAGCATTCGTTCCCCGACACTGACATCGACCAATCTGAACAACGTCGATCTGACACTGGATTGTTCTCGAATGACGAAAGAATCGTTCACTCTGAAAGTGTTTGCTGTTTCTGATGCAACAAAGAAAGAGATTGGTCTTTTGTTCTCATTTGGATCAGTCTCTCCGACATCGATTGGGGAAGGATCGTTTGTTGTTTATGGAAGCGAGGAACTGAAGTATGGAAGAACGTACGAAGTGATTTCGATGACAAGCTCGACGATCTCTGCATCCGTGTCGTCATCGACTCGCTTCACGATTCCGCCTGCGCCGTGTCGAGTTGAATCGGCATGCTGTGATCTTCTTGACGATGAGAAGGCGTTTGGGACAGTTCTTCTGTCTGGAGTTGCCCTTCCTGGTGGATCACCGTTTTCGGTGTCGATTCAAGAGTGGGATTCAAAGACGAATGAAGCGAAGGGATTGTTGTTTGATTTGGATGGGACAGTTTCTGGAAGTGGAGATCAGACATCAGCGTCAGTGACCGAACTGATCTTTGAGAATGCGGAATCGAAATTGAAATATGGAGCAGAATACATTGTCTCTGTTTTGTCAATTGCTGACACACCGACGATTGTGAATCCTCTGGTTGTGTTCCAAGTTCCTGCTGAACCAACTCGTGTGACGAAACTGTCATTGTCTCCGTACGACGCACTTGAGAAGAAAGCGAACTTTGTGGTTGAAGGATTGTCGATGCCGACGAACAAGAAGCTGACACTGTCTCTGACGTCATCTTCGCCTTCGACAGTTCGAACGATTGTTGTTTCGTTCACGACAAGCACAGCTGGATCAGGAAGTGGGATTCTGTTTTCAGAGAATTCAGAAGAGATTGAGCTTGATTATGACACGACGTACGAGCTGACGAACGTGGTTGACGAGAAGAAGGATGAAGTGCTGTTTGTTGGTGGACAGACCATTAAAACGATTTCAGAACCAAGCCGAGTTTTGAGAGTTGGAACTGTTGAATATTCGGATGACAAGAACACAACGACAATCGCGCTGGAAGGTCATTGGATGGAGACTGGAGAGTTCTCGATGGAAGTTGAGAACACTGCCGACTCGTCAGACAAGCCAGTTCTGACAGCATCGTTCGGCTCAGAAGTGGAAGGGACGAGCACAGCGTGGCTGTATCCGACAACAGAACTGAAGTTTGGAGTGCGTTATCGAATTGTGAGTTTGGAGAAGAAAGTTGGGATGAGTCGGAAAGTCCATGTTGAATCGAATGTTGAATTCTCACTTGATCCAACACCCGCTCGTTTGACAGGATTGGTGCAGAAGTCACCCGTGGACAAGGAGAAGGAACTGCCACTTGTGTTGACTGGGATTGGAATGACGAAAGGACCATTCACGATTTCACTGAGTCCAGCTGGATCGCTGACTGCGACATTCACAGATGGAACGAGTGGATCGAGCACTGCGATCCTCTTCTCAACGAATGAGGAAGTGTCTCGACTGAACTATTCGACATGCTATGAAGTGATTGGGGTGAAGGATTCGTCATCAACACCTGTGCTGTATGATTCTGGTCTTTCGTTCGTTACTGGAACTGAACCGACTCGTCTTGTTACGATCTCGTCATCTCTTCGTTTCAATCCTTCTCAAACGACACTTCTGATTCCTGTTGCTGGTCGTGAACTGGACACATCGAAAGAGTACGTGGTTGAAGTGAAAGATTCGGTTTCGCCGTTCGCTTTGTCGAATCTGTCGATGTCGTTCTCTTCGTCGGAATGGATTGTTTCGGGAACGATTTTTGGAGATTCGGTTGATCTTCTTCCTTCGCATTCATATTCAGTGAATGGATTCTTCGTTTCTGGCTCATCGTCTCCTCTCTTCTTTGAACCGATTTCTTTCACTGTTCCCGAATCTCCTGTGATTGCCTCGATTTCTGCCTCCTTCAGCACCGAAATGAACACTTCGATTCTTCTTTCAGTCAGTGGATCGAATCTGCCCGAAGCCTCCACATATGTGATCCATCTTGTGAACTCTCCTCTGACCACCCCAATCACTTTCACCTCTGACACATCTGGATCATCGTCTCCGATCTCATTGATTCGCCAGCCTGGTCTGCAGTTCGCGACGACATTCGAAGTTTCGAAGATCAGCAGCGAACTTGACTCAAACCTTGAAATCCCTATCAGCTCGAAGACATTCGGCCCATTCACTGCTCCAACTGAATTGTCTCTTTTCTCCGACTCGACAGGATCGGCAGATGAATCGCTTTTTGGAGGAGAGGACTTTCCAGCGCGATCACTTGGGTTGCTGTTCGATGTTGTGAAAGAGCTGAATCTGAAGCGACTGACGATCTCCACACTGACTTCGACGATTCTCGAGAAAGGACTTGACTTCTCTTCGATGCGAGTGAAGCTGTCGGACAGTGTGACATCTCACCCGACGATTGAAGTGAAGCCAGAGAATGGAGTTGCGTGGATGCTTCGCGGACATGGGCGACTTGAGCTGGAATCGCTGACGATTGTTGGATCATCGGAACTGAAAGCGAGGGGATCTGGTCTTGTCTGGATGGATGGCGGCTCGATTGAGATGACGAAAGTGATTCTGAAATTGCTTGAGACATCGTCACCAATTTTGGAGTTGTCATCGCTGTCGCACTCGTCGCTGAGCGAGACGTCGTTTTTGGGGAGTGTTGAGAGTGTTTTTGCGAAAGTGTCAGACACCGCCAACATGACACTCTCGAGCTGCACCTTCCTTGGTCCATCGACACCGTCATCTTCTTTCTCCTCGTCCAATTTGCATTCAAACGCAGAAGAGATCTGCAGCTGGACTGGAGCTGTCATCCAAACATCAAACACAAATCTGGACCTCACATCAACCAAGTTCGAACGACTTCGACAAGGCGCGATTGAAATGGTGGACGGTCAGACCGAAATCCATTTTGGTGGTTTCTCAAAGAACTTTACTGGTTTCGAAGCATTCCCGTCCTTCGGAAGGAATATCCGCTGCAGTGGGAATGGGGAAGTTGTGATTGAGTCGCTGAGTGGAGGAGACGGAACAAAGGAGCACAGAAACGGATGGATTGTGTTGGAAGAGAACTGCACAATCGAGACCGACGACATCGCAGCCGATTCGGTGTTCTTCTCGCCCGAACTGACACCAAACGAGAAGAAAGCAGAATGGAACAAGAAAACGAAGACATTCAAAGTTGGACTGAAAGGGGAGTTCCTGATTCCTTGTGGATTGTGGATTGAAGTGTTCTCGATTGAAGAGAAGAAAGAGAAATCGCGGCAGACCATCGCTCTCTCGTCATCGAACACTGTCGACTGGACCGAATCGTCGATGACGATCACACTGTCGGAAGAAGCACTATCGCAACTGGAATCGAAAATGGAATGGCGAGCACGACTTGTGTTTGGGTCGGATGATCGGACGTCGACGTCGGTGATGGTGAAGCTGAGTGCTTCGGACGAGCGGAAGTCGCAATTCTCGGAACACAAGAACTGGATTCTTCCTCTGATCATCTCTGCGAGTGTCCTCCTCTTTGCCTTCTTCGTGATTCTGGTGATTGTTTTCATCTGTCGTCGAAACAAGAAACAGAACGCTGAAAAGTTGTCAACCCAAAACAAGGAACTCGATGATGCTGAAATCGTCTTCAAAATCGACACACTCGACAACGACACTCTTTCCTACCAAAACCACTCCACCTCCGCCAATCTCGTGAAGGCACCGGACAACGCTTTCGATCAAGCCAAATCAATGGATGTCGTTCCCCCTCAAAGAGGAGGTATTGATCCGGTTGGATTTGTTGAAACTCGAAAAGTGATTCGGTTTGGTGACGAGCAAGAGACAACGATCGTCTTTACGAACGACACGCTGTTCAACAGGCTGCATCGGCAGCAGGTGAAGCTGGCGAAAGAGGAGAAGCAGCGGATGTCGGTTGAACTGGCGAAGTTGGCGGAGCGAATGCGGCAGAACTTCGAGAACTTCACAGCGCTGAGTCGGATCTCGCCTCACACGATTCTTCTGGACAGCTCGAACAGGGTGATGCTGCAGACTGAAGAGAAGGCGGCGGTGCCAACACAGAATTCGACGCAGTCTTTTTTAGGGCTTGAGCCCCTCGGCGAGGGTCACGAGGGGAAGCGGTGGCAAGCGCCGGAGATCTACGAAGGGAAAGAGAAGGTGTCGGCAGAGAAAGCGGCGGTGTTCAGTTTGGGGCTGATTCTCTGGGAACTGGAAACGGAGAGTGTTCCTTTTGGAGAAGTGGACTCGACAAACGCTCAGCGTCTGCTTGGAACGGGATTCCAGCCGTGCACGGACCGATCGATGGGAATGGAGTTGATGATTGTGATTGAGAAGTGTCTGTCGCTGAAGCCGGATGATCGACCGACACTTCAAGATCTGATCTCGTCGCTGGAATCGTCGTCTCTGTTCAGCGACAACCAAACACAACAGAATCAGGTGGAACTGAATGCTTGACTCATCGCTTGATTGTCATCGTTCTCTCCTCACCATCGATATTTCTTCTTATTCACATCACTTCCAACCACGTCACAATTCTCACAAACACCCACTCACACACAACCATAAACACGCCTCAGACGAGGTCACACCATCCATGCGAGCCTCTGTTGGACGCTCAATCCATCCTCTCTTCGTTTGTCCAACATTACTACTCATCTCACTCTGGTCAGTCTGGACTGAGTTGGACTCGTTTCTCAGAAAGAGTCTTGTCTCGCTCCAGATTGTGCCGACCACTCGCTTCACCAAAAGCGATCGACTCACCAACTCAAAATCACAGATCGCATTCATTCTCAAACGAGCACATTCATGTCCCCCTCTCGGCCACTCATTCACTCTTGTGCTCGTTTTCCTCATTCGTCTTTTTTCCACCATTCTCCTCCCTCGCTCGATCTGTGTTGGGAGAGATTGGTGTTCGTAATTTGAGCTCCAGAATTCCGTTCATCACACGATCTCTTCATTTCATGGTTTGAGAGACATCGCGATCACCCTTCATTTGGTTGTGTTGTCATCTCGTTGATCATCTGGAATCTTCGTTCTGCTCGTTTCATTTTGTTGATATCTCTGCCAAAACAGAGATCCACTTCCCACTTCACATGTTTTCTTTGTCATTTTCATCCACTCGCTTTTCACAGCATTTCTTTCATCTTTGTCCACATCGTCTTTTCGTCCTTTTTCGAGCCAAGGCGAGATCCAATCGACTCTCGATTCTGGACTTTTTTATCGTTCCACAATCATCATCATTATTATTGGACCAGCATTATTTTGTCAATATGTGAGTTCTCCTGCATGTCGTATTCGAACAGAGGTGAAAAGAAGGGCCGATCACATCAAATTGAGATGGGCGAGAGTCTAAGCGATGTCAAAATTGCCTGAGACGACATCTCACGGATTTCATTTATTTTTACAAATTCTTTTGAAACAATTGAGAAAAACAAAAACATGAGGGAAACGGATGACAAAAGCTGAAATTGAAGGCAATAAGAATGGTCTAGACTTTTCAATGGGAAGGGAAGCGATTCCTTGGAGAGTTTCTTGATTTTGAGAAGTATCTGTGCCTACTCGAGGGATTCCTGATACTTAACGAGGGAAAAATGACGTTCAGACGACGTGTTAACCATCAAATAGTACGATCAAACCCATAGTTTGACATCTTCCAGATTTGAGCTCAGATGATTCTCACCGATGTGAAAAAAATCAAAAAAAGGGTGAAAAACGTTAATCTCCTTGTATTTTGAGTTGAAAACAGTTGTTGGACTTTTTTGGGAAATTGGACAGTCTGCTTGAAAAAAGCTAGTCGCCCAGAATTCGTAAACTTCAACATTCACATTAGGAAAACACAACCTGATCGTGAAAGTTGAAGTGGTGAATGAAGAAACATAGAATTCCGAATTGGGAGAATAAGATATGTGGAGACTTGATCAATGGGATCAGTGTGAGATGGAAGTGGAGGGGTGATATTGGACATTAGCTCGATCGTGTCTGACGAATCAACAGAGACATGGTTTAAAATATGTCGAACAATCTTCTCGTTGATTGTTCTTATGGTTTGCAGTGACCAGTTGGCGATCTTGCTTATGTGTATGCCATGTGTATTGATTCTATTGTTTCTCCGAGATTTTCCATGCATTTCGCCATGTGAGATGTGGACATGGTTCTCTTCAACAAGCCGATCGTGATACAATCTAAAGGCTGTTGGAAGTGAGTAGCGTTGGGAAGAAGACTCTGGATGCTGAGGTTGCGAGAGTCGATGGAGTTTCTTGCAGACTCGCCAAGATGGAAGCTGGCATTATCCACGAGCAGCATTGCAAATGATCGAGGATTCTAGATGTTCAACTTTGCTCATTGACAGACTGAATTAAAACTCGGTCAGCCCATCGAACAAAAACAGCAAAGTTGAATCCGCCTTTCTTTGAGTCGTCCAACATGATTGATTGATCGAGATCAAACTCATAGGGGTATTTTTATGGGATGTCTACTCCGGCAATCCTCGACATGTATTGCTTTTTACCTCACATTTTCCTTAAAATGTTCAGGAAAAAGTTGATAAGGACGCTTTCCCAGACGAAACTCTGCATTTCACTCAAGCTCGAGCTCGTGTGCAAAGTGTTCGGCTTTGATTCAGCCTCGGGTGAGACTGAACTTGGAGAATTCGAAGAAAAAGAAGATATTCAGAAATTGACAAGATCACACGGGACAATCCGTGGTACTCAAATGAAAAAATGACAGCAATGGTCTTCCTCAAGAGCTTCGGTGTGAAACGGATGACTAAACGCCAGTTTTCCTTATTCTCCAAAAAACACACAGTTTGGTTTGTCTGATGGTTCGTGAAGAAATGACCACAAAAAAGGTACAAAATCATTGTGCATTTTCCTTTTGGGCGATAAGAGGCACTTTCAATTTTTGATTTCTGCTTCACAGATCGTGACTTATTGACATGGCGTTGATTCTTGACACGACAATTGACTTGACTGATCCAATCAGAGAATGTTTGAAGACATCCTGTTTCTGAAGATACCCTCTCTCATCCGCATGTATCTAGAGAAGACGATGTATGTTCTAGTGGAAACAGATTCTCAATTTATGTCGAAAGTTGTCTCACCAATCTGATCCATTTTCTACGCTGTTTTTGTTCACTTTTCAGAACCCGATATCTCCGCACTTTCTATTCAAAGATGTATTCGTCATGCTGAACCCTTCTGATTTCTTCGAGTTGGCAAGAGAGTGGATTTTCCACCAATCCTTCATCTACACCCCGGTTCGAGAGAGAATCCAAATCAGAAAACGAGACTAATCCCCAGACTTGTGAAATCACCAATTGAGAGACCATTTGTTTTTTCTCAACAGTTTCCAAAGAAACGCGAGATACTCGTAATTTATCTTCCATTGGTACAATTCCACTTCTTTATTATGTGTGAAAGTGTCAAAATGTTGTCGAAGAGAAGAATGGAGTAAACTGGGTGAGATGAGAATCAGGATGACTAGTCACTGTCAGAAAAAGCCTCCTCCAGAGCTTGTTTCGTGGAATTCCGTGTTTGAGTGATGTAGTGATGTTGAATCCAGTTTTCAGCCAAATCAAAGAAATCATCTGGAGAATGATGATCGGTGAGAAGACGAGAACGCAGTACTGTCTCCATCCACCGAATGAGGCTGAAGCTTGCCTCAACGGGTATTGTTGTAACCACGATTGTTCGAGCAATTCGAGCCAAAATCTGTAATACAGTGAAAGATTCATCTTTGGAAAGCCCAAATCAATCAGTACATTGGTGAATGGATGATGCTCCAACTTGGGAGAGGTTAGATCGCCACAGAAGAGTTCCCACTCCATGAGGAGTGATTCGAAAGATATCCCTTGAAAATGAGAGGAAAAATAGGAACGGAGATTCGCGTAAACTTCTTCACCAACATCAAATGGTTGCTGTGGTGGAGAGAACATGGGATCTAAAATTGCAAAGTTTTTTAGAATTATTGGTATCTCCAATCTGCTACTCAGTTCCGTTTCCAAAAGAGCACGAATAATCTCGAATTCCCCACGAAGAGTAGTTGATTCATCTTGCGCTAGATGCTCGAAAAAGTGTTCTGAACTGAAAATTTGGATTGCATCGATAGCGACTTGGTGAGCCTGTATCATCTGTGGGAATGTGATCGAATGATGTTGGAGCTTCGTGGCCAGCGACGAGAATATTTGGAGAATCGATGTTAGAGCCGAGAGTTTTGGTTGAAAGAAACGATCACAGATTCGATTCACCAGCTGCTCATCGCGACAACAACGATATTTGCTAATCCATCGAGTCTCGTTCGGAACCGAGATTTTGTTTGTTGAAAGTGAGAGTAGCCTCTGTTGATCACGCAATGCTTCCTTCCGAGGTCCTGAATTGTAAATCCAGATACAAACAAGATTCACAATTTTCCATATTTTCCCATATTCATGTGTCGTTGCGGAAAGACCTTGTTTGATTGCCAGTTGAACTTGGTGGGGTGAACAATGGAAAGAGATGAGTTTCTGAAGTTTAGTGAATTGCACAAGTCCAGTTGCAGCACAATGGAGATCGGATAGTCCACAGTGGATTGTGCGAATCTCATTGTTGACGATGTACGGAAGAAGAACAGAAAACAATTTCGTCCCGCATGAATCAACACCTGCGTCCACCAAAATAGCAAACATTTCAGCCTTATTGATCGCGTCCACATGCTTCTGAGTGAAATTGTTGTCAAGATCCCTGATGAGTGAACGATAATGGTATCGTGAAGAGATTACAGATGTGTTTTGGACAGGACGGCTTCGACTGTCGAAATGACGGACGAGTTGTTCGAACATGGGATTCGAAAGATTATTCTTGGCCACGAACCAATCATCCAGAAATCATTGTGGCACAACTTGAACCATACCCAGTGATTCTTTTTCGATTGGCGGGGATGGGAAGTCACACAGTGTTGATTGTTCACAGGCATGTATATGCCTTTGAGACTTCAGGTGTGATCTGAGATTGGATGGATAACGAGGATCACCGGGTATCTTCACGTATTTCCGGTTCCCAACAAAATCTGTGCAGTAAAACTGCGAACAGATTCTGCATAGGGCACCCTCATCAGAGAACATGAAGTTTGAAAGGACATCAGAATTGTCATCCTCACCTGTTTTCACCTTCCAAACATCGTAGTGATGTGCAGAATGAGGTGGAGAAGGTGTAGATTCTTCTCTTTTCTTCTTCTGGATCGGTGGTATTGATTCTTTTGACGCAGGAGGTGATTCTGGTTCGCATGTGATTTTTTGCGAAAATTTCTCTTGAAACAAATTTTCACCAAAAATCTCATGACAGACGGTGAATTGGAGGACTGGGAACAATTTTTGATCGAATTGACCAATTGAAGTCAATTGGAAAGCCCATTGGCCAATTCGATCAACCCCCAGAATTGGACATTTTTCAACTCTGCTAACCCCTCTTGTCGATTAATCCTTCATTTCACCAATCACCGTGGTCCTCTTCATGTTTTAGAAATTTTCCGAAATAAAGGTGATTCGTGAAGTGGGAACCTTGATCTCGCCCTTAGAAGTAGTCTTGATGGTTTTTTGATCATTTGTTTGGAAAAACCCGTTTGATTTGACATTTGACAGAGAGACCTTGTTTCGGCAGATTCTACAAAATTGGACAGTCTACTCCATGAATGAAACGAGAAAATGACAGAATAAAGACTGCGAACATCCGGAATTGATATGTCGCCTTCAAAAATCGAATGGAACTGAATGGTCAGGGATAATAGCGTGATCACATTGATCAGTCCACAACCTTTGAATTTCTGTATGAGCTAGTTTTGTACAGAATTAACACCCTCATTTTATTGTTGCAAAGCATTTCTTTCATTATATTCAAGCAGTTTTGTGGGGCAAAACCTTATCTCTTCATCAGATCACATTTTGCGTTGATCCGACCCATCTTTTCTTTTTTCTTCCTCCATTCTCTCAATATCCGTTCTTATGTCTTCTGACCGTTCTCATTCGGATGTATTAGCCTCTTTCCGCCACTAGTTCCTCAAAGACGCGATATCATCAAACAATCCCTCTTTTCAGATTGTCAAACCAACTTCTCACGATCAACCGATGAAACCTGCAATCTGTCTGATGTTTTTGGATATATTGTTAATATTTCTTTCAAATCCATTGCCAGTCTCTTCTATTCATCTGTCCATCTCTCAAATGTCTCGATCGTTGTCACCGTGGAAACCACTCTTGTTGTCAGGACGAGATCAGACTTTCTGCCCTTCACGAGTCAAAATCTCTCGCATGTTTTGTCTTTTCCCAGATTTTTGCGAAGAAACAAAGAATATTTCTTTGTTCATTTTCTTTGCCGATTCACATCTTCAGGTTCGCATTTTCTCCATTTACCATGATTGTAATGTTTCATCGTCATCTCAGTGGCTTTTACGATCATCAGTCACATAGGACAAACATAGTCAACTACACATTGTTCGAGTTACTCTTTGGGATGATGAACCAGATTTCGATCGACCAGATCTCACTTTTATGAAACGAAGGGGAAGAGCTGATCCAACGTATCATGACTATGGGGTATTGGATATAGACTACATCCTTTCTGGAGCCAGATTATTCCGCTATCATGATGGAGGACGAGTCTGGAGATCAGGATAAAGAAAGCCAAGAAGGACTTCAAGACAACAGAACGAACACGAAAAGCATGAAAAAGATGTCTAGCACTTGGCCTGTTAAGCTGTGTCCAGTCGAGGTGGGATTGTCCAGTCCAATGTCCAGTCTCCTATTTGGGCGATGAGAGATCTGACCCATGATATTGGTTATTTGGCTCCGAACATATTTTCTCCGCAGGGATTGTTAAATGAACGATTTGTCGTTGTGTACATGAAATGCACCCCAAATAAAACCAATTGAAAGAAAAAGATATTTCAGTTTACAACTTTGCGAGGATCTGTACTGTTGATGTGAGATCTCGAATTCTTGCTGATATCTTGTTAGTTGGGCCGATATGTTCCTTTCCTCCCATGAATATAAAAACGCCGCTGCAGTTTATTCATTCTTATCTTTGTTGTGAACGACGTGCTGGGCAGCCACAATCGTAACATGTGCAATGAGGAGTGATGCAGATAACCAACACGGGAAAGAACTGGAATGAGAGAGAAGAAAATGAATGAGGCATGCGGAATGACAAACAAGAGAAATGTGGACATCCGGAGGTGTCAACAACAATCTCGTTCAAAAGACATACTGACCCGACCATCAACCACAGAGGTGAAGAGAATCATCATCGACACTGAGTTTCCCGAAGTTAGAAGAGTTGTGCCGCAGTAACCCAACTCCTTGGAGAAATAGTTCGATGAGTCACAGACAGCCTTTTTGATTCCGCCAAGACAGTTACGCGGTACTTCTCTGATGAATTGGTTCGAGCACACACAGCGTTGATACTTGTGGAGATGAGGGCTTGGGTGTGGTTGAGAGTGGACCTAAACATGATACCAAGAATCATCACAATTGCTGTGAATATCCGTCAAGGTATCCAGAATACAAATTCTTGCATTTGACTGCAATTCTTTGGAAATATGCGGATGATTCCAAACAGGAGCAGAGGCGTGTCCAGAACACAATCAATGGTGATCGAGCAGGTCAGCGCTCACCAATGCGTTTGGACAAATATATCTGGAAGATGAGGAAAAACATGAAAGAGAACATACTGTAGAGGATGAATCTGTGCATACGAGCAGTAGAGATTCATATTCCAATGAAAAGAACTCATTCCCCACATTGTGAGGAGTCATCATGCAATGAATCTCAGTTGCTATGAGAAGAGAAGAATTGAAAGAATGAGCAGAAGAAGCAAACAAACATTGATTAAGACAACAGGGAAGATATAAATGATCACACAGATCATCCCAACGATTGACATAGCCGCAGAAGCGACCTGAATACAGAGAATATCGGATTCCACATCATAAATTGAAGAAACTCAAGTAAGTTGATCTCACCAGTGAAAAGTCACGTATCATCGAGGCAGAACTTTGAGGAAAGGATGCGAAACGAAGGCTGGAACAGAAAGGAATAAAAGAAGAATTTAGAATGAGAAATTCACACATTTGAGTTCAAGCATAGAGATTCGATGGTGATATCAATCGTGGGGTGAGAGATGTTGTGTCTGGGGAAGAATGAATGAATTCTAGATCTGTTGACTTTGCGTCGCGATTTATGACCCCACGGTATTTCAAAACCGAGACGAGGTCGCCTAGTATTCAAAAAAAGTGAGAGAGACATGTGAACATCAAACCGTAATTGAGATGAGGATGTAACTCAATCCCTTAATAGGTGTCGATTGGACAGTCCAGGACTGGACAGTCCATTGGACTGTCCAATTTTGCCGACTCGTCAAAACCTCAATAAACGGGATGCACTAATTGTGTAGACTTCAGAAAAAAAAATTCAGCGAAATGTCCAGTCACGTCCAATGACGTCCAATGTGGGTGGATCAAGTCGAGATTCACACTTGGCTAAATATGATCAAATTATCTCCATTTCGCTATTTCTTAAGTGATTATTGTCATTTCTTTGTGAAAATGATTGAATGAGTGAATTGAGGATGAGAGAAGCAAGTCTAAAAATGAATGTCCAATAGAGGTCGATTGTCCAGTCCAACATTGGCAACGTCCAATCCAATTAACATGCCAATCTAGCACTTCAACGAAACAACTGGAAACATCATTCTGCACAGCTGACATTCGATTAGCATTGCCGATGAATACAAATGAACCCATGCTCATCCAGTGGAAATGGAGGAGATATTTCAGTTGCACAGACAACAGAAACCTTTACAGATGATTCTATCACACCGTTTGCTGGATGTTATGCAGTGATTGGGGGAATAATCGTTGTTGATCTAACAAACCAAACATTCCAGCGAGGAAGGCGGAACATGGCGAATGGGAATGAGAAAGTGAAAGGAACAGGAAAACGGACAGTCGAGCGAGTCTGAGCGTCAATTGAGACGTCGGTGAGTGCCTTCCATCGGAGAGGCCACACTTTCTCCATGAGACGACGAGCTCGTCTTCAGATCGGCCTTCAACCGCAAACGAATATCCCACTCTCAGCAGACACACTCGCCATGTTCTCCAATCCTGACGAGGGACAGCAAACTGCATCGATCTCTCCAACTCTCTTGTCGTTTGCTCTCTCACTCCGCGAGATCCTCGAATCAGTCCCACTCGCATCGGTTGGAACAGCATATCAAATTGCTGTCAACGACCTCCGACGAGCTGAAAGGGAGCTCGGCCAGAACAAAGAAATGGAACAAGCAAATCCTTCGCAGGGAGACCAACTTGAACAAGTCAAGTCATCAGCTCAGACTCGTTTCATGCCAAATCGGGAATATCTCGCCGTTTCGCTCAGAGGACCGCACAAAGACAGACTCGTCAGCGAATTCCATCGATTTGGAATCCCATTTAAGATGGCTCCTTCGCCCATCGACAACACTTCTCCACTCAACGTGTTTCTCTCGCCTCTCCTCTCCTCCGTCCACTCATACTTCAAACAGGAGACTGTCTCCTCCCACCTCCTCCCCGACATCTCCTCGCAGATCAAGTCCCTCGCCTACCAAATGACATCCATCCAAAATTATGCTTTTGACGTGTTGCCAGCCCTCGCCCAAGTCAAGCAGACCATCACCAACCAAAAGAATCCCGCCGCTGGCGAGGACATTTTCCGAAGTCAGTATGCGTCGTCTCAACTGCACCCATCGCACATCGCGAAATTGGTTGTCACGGCTGACGTGCAGTATCTCCACACGCGATTGATACGGAACCCTCTCCGCTCGCTGTTCATGCCTGTGTTCAGAGATGCCATTCTGCCTGCCTCTCACTCACTCACTGTGGGGCAATCCGTCATCTCTGATATACCTTCGTATTCTTTGAACAGCTCGTCGCCTGCCTCGATCATCAATGGAAATGCATTCCACGAAGACACCCTCCCATCACCAACAGCGCCAGTCCACTTTGACTACGTCTCCACACCGTCCTTCACATCCTCAATCTCAGACAAGACAACAGTGTCGATGAAGACACACAAATCAGACAATTCAGATTCAATTCCGTACGACGTCACATCCTCCACAGTCGGCGGTCAAGTTGTGTCGATCGACAGCGAGACAGGAACAGTTCGAGTGACAGCCGCGCCCATCGCTGGGGAAGGGACGGAGCAGACGGGGAGAGGATTCGGACATCTTCTGATGCCAGACAGAACAGCGATCTCGACACAGACTCTCCTCGACCACCGTCACAAATCGTGTCAAGCGTTTATCGAGGCTGCAAGAGTGTTTTCGAACGAGCAGGGGAAGGATGGGATTCTGCGGTATCGAAATGGAGAGAAGGTGTGTTGGATGCAGATTCCTATTGAGGAAGAAGCTGAAGACGACGATCCCAAGGCGATGAAAGGAAAGAAGGCGAAAGCGAAGAAAACTGAACCATCACCGATCGCTCCACAAAACAGCAAAAACATCGAGAAAAGGAAGGAACAGAGCGACCGTGGAAGAGACAATTGACAATCCGTTCGAGACAACTACAGAAGAAGCGCAGGAAGTGGTTCGTCGTGTCTTCACTGCACACTTCACTCGCCTTCTCCATTCTGCGGACCCTGCCTCAATCTCAAAGACGTCCTCATCGAACACTCTTCACAAAGGAGTGTCGACCACAACCCAGCCATCCCCTCTCCTCACACCCGACATCGACTTTGCTGACTGCGACGATCCTGACATAATCCTCCTTCGCGACTGCTTCAAAGATGTCTCCCTCCCGTCTCATCTTCCGATCGACCAAGCAGCGGAAGAGAGCTGCGCCATCGCGAAACCACAACTCAGAGAAGAGAACGATCGCTCCAGACGCTTCCTCACAATCTCAACGCCATCACTCAGCACCTTCCAGCGTTCTTCCTGCTCCCCGCCTCCTCCACACTCAATCCGTCCGCTCTTCCTCCGATTCGATCTGTCGAGGCCATCAACAGCGACGAGACAACGAGTGTCCGCACGCGTGTAGACAGAGTCTCAATTGTGCAGCACAACACCGGAGAGCGGGTTGTCCATCACGCGGATGGGACTCGAGTCTTCCACTCTTTCGCATTCGGAGACAGCCCGAAGCTGGTTGAGAAGTACGAACAAGAAACCGAGTCCCTCGCGCCGATGAAGGCGATATTGTGTGTGGAGCACCCCAACTCGCCGCGCATCCTCATCTCACTCGTCCAGAAGAAGATCTGGTCGTTCCTCAACCAGTTCAACAGGTCAGAGGACATCGCATTGTCGATCCAGGGAACTCGGCTGAGAAGAAGAAGAAGATTGTGATCACCGAACCAGACAACAAGCACATCCACTTCACTCCCGTCGGCAACGTGACTGTCGACTGCGAGCACTCGACGAAGAAGCCAGCAGCCAAGTGCGGTCCTCCCATACGCCTGCCTATCCTCTTCTTCAAGACAACAGACGGGTCGATTACTGTCAGACCTTCAATGCGAACCACCCCAATTCTGTCAGGAATGACGAATCCCTCGAACTCGTCCACGTCGAGCAACGAACAGCGACAGTCCAGTGCGACGTCTTCAAGTTCGTCACACGCCTCGCTTCTCCTCTCGCCTGTTTTGAAAGCATCGTCGTCCATTCCAGTCGCACCTGTCGTCACCGAAGTGACCGAAGCGTATTCCTCGAAACGCCCACACACTGCCCGCCGGGTGTTCTTCACCGCGTTGGATGGGACAGCGTGTTGGGTGACAGCACGCACGATGAAGAATGCGACACCTCCAAAACGGGTACCTGGCGCGTTCTTCCCTTCGCTCTTCGGACAGAAAGGAATTGGAGTTCATGGAGAAGAAGCTGAAGGAGAAGAAGCTGAAGAAGGAGCGGATTGCGGAGCAGGAGATTGACGAAGCGAGAAAGGCAAAGTGAAAAGCAGCACAACTCGCACGAGCTTCGTCCGTCACTCCTTCCCAGACTTAAGCAATCACTTCGGAACTATAAATCTCCACTCAGCGCTGGATTACTCGTCTGTCTGCTCTCCACGCGCCCCAAATCCAGCTCGCAGTGGACACACTCATCACGACGTCGACACAGATCGGGCAGACATCACTCGCATCGCTCCAGACATCGCCGTTCATCCTCCCTCGTCTCTTCGTCATCAGACACAACGGCATGGTATTCGAGCTGCTCCGAAGGAAGGCAGTGTCTCGACTTCTCTCCTCAAACCAACTGCCAACAACAAACCAGTGAAAGTGTCTCGTCAATCGCGACTCCTCTCGTATGCCTCTCTCATCGCTCTGACACCAAGTCCACGACCGTCACCTTCAAACGGCGCGTCGTCTGATCGTCAGACTCAAGAAAAACAGGAGTGATCTGTGCCCAACCCTCGACAGACGATCTGCACAGCCAGAACCCACTCTTACACAGCCAACACCGACACATTCACGGTTCTCAAGCTGTGCCGAGAACTACACTAGAGAGGCACACTGAAGGAGTTGCCATCGCGTTGGGTGTTGTTTTCTTGTCGAACTTGTTAACATTATCTGTCCTTTAATTTCTCATCATTGAGCCATCGGCATCTCTTCCATTTTACCTCGTAATTTGAGCTATGTACCTTATAGTGACCATTGTTTCCTGAACTCGTGAAATCAACTCCATCGGTGTGATCAACCCATTGCCGCACTTTTCTTCAGAATCGGAGAAATACAACTCAAATAAGGTTTTGCCCCAATTTTTATGTTGATTTTGAAAAAAGGAGTAAATAAATCCAATAAAAATGGGGTGTCGATTCTGAGTGGGAACGACCCGTATGGACAGACCTTTGACACTGATCTCATCGATCTCAGCTTTTTTGATCTCAGAAAATAACTAGTGTTCAAATTCTCATAAAACTCGAAATAACGAAGTAAAAGACCCGCTATCCGTGTTGAATTTTGTTTATAAGCACTTTCATTGAAATATCTAGATGAATCGTCCCACAATAATTCTTCATCTCGATCTGATTGAAGAACTGGATGAATCACGCTTGTTTATCAAATAATTTATTAATTCCACCGCGACAGATCTCCTTTACCATGTCTCGACGATTATTTCTCTCTTCGAGTGATTTAGTCAGCAGGTTAACATTCGTTGTTCAATTGTATATTAGTCTTCGAGATTTCTACTCTTTATCACGATCCTCAGTCCTATTTTGACTTGGTTAATCTATACTTTCCATTATTTATCTCTTTATTTCCATCTCTCCCAGATAATCTGTCAGTGACCAGTGAGATCACAAATGACACGTCAAAGCCGCCTCTCGAATGACCCCTACTCGTTTCTGCGGACTCTCCTCGTATGTTTGGAATTCCCTGATTGCTGGTGCAGGCGAACAGATTCTGCAATCACCTCCGATCGTCCAGAAATGGTTTGCTGTTTTGGGTTGGTCGTTCTCTACGCGGCTGTCTTTGACTGTCGCATCGTCAACCGTCCTCTCTCCAAACTATTCCTTGCGTCCCTGAACGATGCATTGTTACCAGATTATCTTTCCCATTCTCGACTTTTGAACATCTCCAAAACAATTCTCGTTTATCTCGTCGAAATGGGATGTGCCCCGCATTCTCACCCTCCACAGCCACCTCCGATCTGTTTCAGGATCATCCAGTCCGTTGACTGTCATCTGAGTCTTAAATCTCGTTCCTGCAACCGAGCCACAAACAGCCATCCGAAATCGAAGAATCCAAACACTCTTGAAGAGAGTGTTGGTCCACATAGCGACAACTCTGCATGATACATTGTCAGGGATGAATCAACTTGTTCAACAGCCGGCTGCGGCCGTTCAACTGCGAGCTACCGGTCCGAAGCGAAAAGGAGTGTCAATACATCCCGCAAATTCCGCTCCAATATCAATTATGAATACTGCCCAAGTTGGATAGTCAATGACCGGAAAAGGAAAGGATCAGCGAAACCCACGAGGTGCTATTCAGATGACGCTTTTGGAAGGCTGAATGATCCCTCCGATTTTTCGCCCTTTGGACTGAGCACGCGTTGAATCGCTTTTCAGACGATGAGGAACTCTATCTCGCCACCACTCCTCCAAACGAGCTCTCTTCTCAACACTGTCGTCACCCTCCTCAGATCGCCGTCCAAGCAGCTCAGCGACGAAGTTCCAACCGAGTTCTTTCAGAATCAGCATTTCAAGAACAGTATGGACAAGGTGGATGAGGTCGACTGGAACTTGGCAAACGAAACACTCGTCGAGCGGTGTCATCCAACCAGACTTCGTTGTGCATCAGCCAGTTGCTGTTGGGATGCGACGAGGAGGGGAGAGCAAGAAGAAGATCTTGGAGATGGAGAAGCAGAGACAGTCAGACGCCTTGCGGACTGTGGAATGGAGAGCGAGAACAGTGCAGACGAAACACCGAGATTTTTCAGACCAAATGCGAGCAACATCCACTCCCACGTCGTCCTCACTCCACACACAACAACAATCCCAGTCGACTCTCTCTCCCACCCTCACCCACACTCCCTCCCCAAAACCCTCTCCCAACCCCTCTCGAATGAACTCGTCCTTCTCCGTCTCGCCGAAGCCTCGAAGTGCCAGTGCTGATCGGAGTTCACCACCGTCTCGCCCCGCATCCAGCTCACCCGAACGCGCTTCGCCTTTTCCTCGCTACTCGCGCCCCACTTCCGTGTACGGACACAAATACAAGAACTTCGACGACCTCCTCCTGTCCTGACTTGGAACCCGGCCGACGAAACACTCCACCCGCTTGTGCAGAGGAAGCTGCTTCGGAAGGTCGAGGAGGATGCCGAAGAGGAGGAGGAAGAAGACTGGGACACGCTTTTCGACAGCACCGAGCCAATCCATCCGTCTCTTCAGCCAGCACGAAGCACATCGCCCAAAGCAACACACGAAAGGAAAACACCACCCGCACAGATATTCACGTCACACACGCTCGTCGCAAACCCAAACCAGGCAGAGAACGACACACTCAAGCGATAGATCGAAAACGACGCCATTTCCTTCACCACAGAAGGATCGTACACAGATGATCCCCCTCTCTCTCCACACTTGCAGTTGGAGTCGTATAATCCAAACTTCGAGCTGTGGCAGAGTCTCAATGACAACGTCGACAAAGGGGCGAGGGCAGCTGAAGAGAACCGGCGACATATCGAAACCGAAGTGCTCGACGAACTCGCAGTCGACGCTGTCGACACATCTGTCACCTACGAGCAGCAACTGCGGGAGAGCTCCTTGCGAGACGTGGTGCGGAAGATGAAGCCGTTTCTGAAGCAGTCGTCGATTCTCATACCGACACTCCCCAAAAGCGACGCTCTCGTCAACCACCAATCTGGAGAAGACACTCCCGCAGAAGAGTGCAACCACAACGAGGCCGACCACAGCGATCGAAGCCGCAGTTCCTGCAGACGATGGAAGACAGGCCGAGAAACAGACCAGCGACTCACACGAAAAGCTGAAGCAGAGCTAGCAAACGCAGAAATTGCGCAAAGAGGAAGTCAAGTTAGTGGAACATGCGAATGATGTCGAGAGCGAGTACTGGGAGATGGAACAGGAAGACGAGGAGGAGAGGCTGCACGGAATCGACGAACACCATCTGATGAACAACAGGAATTAAGCAACGATGCAGAGGAAGGCCGAGATCATGACGTAGCGTTGGCCAACACGACAGACAATCTAAAGCAAAAGTTGAGTGGGTTTTCCTCTTTTCTGTGTTTATTCAATCACACTACAACCATTTCGCTTTTTCAAGATTCTTATTTTGACCAATTGACACAACAATGAGACAAATATAGATACGCCTAATTAAGTCATTGATCTCAGTCCCAAAAACCGGAACTGAGATCGATCGATCTCAGTTTCTGCTTGATTGATCTCATGTATCAAAGGTCTGCGTATGGAAATCGTCCTCGACGTTCTCGAAAGAATGCTGCAATACTGTGAACTGGCTCAGAGTTGTCTGATATCATATAGGGAAAACCCGATCATATTTTCTGAGTATCTTTTTTCCCACATCGGATACCAACAACTCCGGACCCAAACATTTTTACGTCTCAACAGTTTCTGGAAGGACATCGACATAATGTCATGAATCGGTCGAGGTTGAAATTGAACCTCCAAAATAAGATACCGGGCAGTGGTCGGTCTGAAAACATCGAGTCCAGTCCCAAAAAATAAAACAGTCGGCGACTTTTTTGAAGTGCCCCTATTGTCGAGTGGTAGAATACCAGCTTTTTGCTCCCCTGACCCAGGATCGAATCCCGCCAGAGTCACTTTATTATTCTCTTTTTCTCAATTTTGATTCACAACATCTCTATAATTAGTTCATCTCATTTTTCACGAAAGAAATGCTTCTGAGCTCGTGGTTCAAGAGTCCCTGAGTCGGTCTGTCTTTCCCCAACATCGGACAAGAAGTCGGCCTGTCCAACCGACACCGACTCATCCACTTTGTTTTGACAACTTTTCCACAGATCGAAATTAATACAAAATGGTATTCTTTTTCTTCTTAGTACTTAACAGTCACTTTCCCTTCATTTTTCAGCCAAAGATGTCTTGATCAAGCCCAAGTCTGAAGTGGGCAGAATGAGAAGAGAAAAAGACAATTCACAACATTCGTTTGCATTCCCACAGTTATTCCTCTCTTTTTACTATTCTCCTCTTCATTCTCTGCCAATAGAACATGTGGTCAACGTGATATTCGAACCGATCTCAATGACGGAGATGAAGAATCGATCGTGAGAACATCACACTCGAGGAGAACAACAATAGTTGGAGAGATGAGAGAAATGAAGAAGAAGAGAGGAAGAGAAAGACAGAAGAGAGGAAAAGACTAGAAGACAAGAAAAGACAAGAAGAGACAGCGAGAGATGGAATGAAAAAGAGTGGAAGGACAGGAAGGTTAGATTGATGGTGCAAGAACACAAATTGAAGGCATTTTTTGAAGATACATTGGACGGAGATGCAAACCACCACACTGTGGAAATCTAACTCTGTTTGCTCACTTGTTTTTATTCTTTTGTTTCATTCGAACTTCTCTTTTCACTCCTCTCATTCGTTGATGCCTAATCTTTCTATTTCCTCGATCATCTCAGCGTTTACTCCGACTTCACGCAAGAGTCGATCATCTGTATCGATGCTGGTACGGTTCTATGAATATTTGGAAATCGAAGTACGTCTCTCATCACTTCATTGCTTTATCTCTCCTTCTTCTTCTGTTCCATTCTTCTATTCTTCTTCTCTGAAGATCCTCGACTCAATCATCATCTTCAGTACACTTCTTTTATTCGTCCTCATCCTTGCCCTTCTCTCTCACTCTAGTCCATTGTCAAATGATCATTACTTGCATTCCCTCCTTTTCAACCAACTTTGTTCCTCCCAACAGCGAATGGTCACCAAGATCCAAAGATCCCCGATGAAAACCTCAAACGATCAGATGAAATCTGGCCAAAAGCGGAAGACAGTACGATTATTCCCGAATTATGGAAAATAATCGACGAAGCGATGAAGTCAGAAGAAGAGAAGAAAGATCTTGACGACAACAAACGGAAAAAGAATTCCTAGGCAACAGGAAGAGAACAACAACTAAAAAAATCTGAGTGGGGAAGAGAGACAGAGTTGGAGTATGAGCGATCCGTGAGAACATTGCTAGCAGACTTGGACAAGAAGAAGAACAATTTGGACGATTTCCATTTGATCTCCAATGAAAAGAAGAAAGAGGAATGAAAGGACGAAACCGAAGAAGGATGAATTGAAGAACGACAATGTCCCGGAAATCATTCAGACGAACAGAAAGCACGAATCAAGCATCTCAGACGGGAGACACGAGTCCATACACAAAATGAGCAGCACAATCGGCAAACACCCGATGAAACGAATAAGAAGACTCATTCTAAAACCGAAGAGTGAAGATACCCAATCAAAGAAAGGAATAAGCGCGGAGAATCGGAAGCCATCACGAATGACGATCTTCAACGTGTGACGAAGAAAAAGTGATTGATTCAGGAGACAACCGAGAACAATGGGAAAGAAGGAGTTGGATCCAGTGGAAGTGACGAGCGACGGAGAAAACAAAGGAGGAAGAGAAATGATTGCAAGTGGAAGTAGAACAACGTCGAAGGGAAGAAGAGAGAAGAAACACGAATGAAATCAGCAATAAATCAGACAGAAGAATGAAATTGTGCAATTGGAAGTCGGAATACAACACGCCAATGAATAGAAGGAAGAAATGCAATAAAATGAAGCTGAACTGGATAGAAAGCGATCATTGCACAAGATGCGGACAATAAGAGGGTAAGATGGAAGAGAAAAGCAAATCGAGCAGACGGGGAGCAGGGGAGAGCAACATCTTTGACGCGATGACCTTGTAGTACAACTTGTTCACACTCTCCATTGATCCTATCACATCTCGCTGAACTCCTTCTTTTTGATGCACGTGTTATTTCTGTCAATTTTCGTTGATTCTGTGATCATCCCAAATCACACACTGTTGATCACATGACAAAGACCTTCGATGAGAATAGACCACTAATCCCACAAATATCCAATAAATTCTTGCAAATATTCCGTTTTAACGTGAAATCAGCGATCATTAGAATACAATGAACCAAAATGTCAGAAAAGGGGACGATCCTCCTGAACATCATCGGATAAACCCGCAACTTCGGGAAAACCCGCAACTCCATGTGCTAACAACCGAAGTCACCTCAAGTGTTCATATTACGGCAATCCGGTGTGGACCAATATTGCATTCAAAATCCACATTTTTACCTCTAAATCTGGTGTCTTCATTTCAAAAGTGCTCATTGTGGGACGATTTGAAAAATGAAAATGAATCAACCAGGTTCGAAGGTTACTCTCGAAGAGAACCACAACCCTTGGAGGAAACAGCTCTCCTACCCTGGATTTTTTCCGGTACAACACTTCTTTTCTTGTTTATCTTTCAAGTGTCTCTCATTCAGTTCGACACCTTCTCAATCAATGTATTCGACTGCTCCAACGCACTGCACGGCTCAGACCCTCTCTACCGAGCTCTTGGTACGATCTGTTAGAGCGCTGCAGACACACTGAGCATAGTCACTGAAAGTGTGACAATCTTCTTTCTTGACCTCTATTTTTCGGCGGTGATGATGTCCCCACTTTTCATCGTTCGAAGCAACCCAAAACGAGGTGTCTAATGTATTGTTACTTTAGGAAAGTTCCGGACATGCATAGCGGTGCTGGCGATGGGTCTCGTCTTTTGCCAGCGACTACTGATGGACTACGCGTTCTGGCGTGCCGTGGTGAGCGTTGGAACAGCAGCAGGGATTATTCTTGCGGGGATTATGCAACCATTCTACTCGCGTTTATCGAACTTCCTCATGCTTCATTTCAGTGTTTTTGGAACACTTCGACTTGGCCTTGAAATCGACTTCCTGGTTGATTCTGGAACGGGACAGATTATTGGAACAATCATTTTTGGGATTATTTAGGTTGGGGGAGAGATTAGACTCTCGATCCACTTCCTCCTTCCTCTGAAGGTTCAAGAACGGCGTACCTGGGGCGTGACAAAAACCAAAGGCAACGAAGTGCTGCCCTGATTTGATTTAGCATCGGAAGAATGGAAATGCAGACTGAGACAACATGTGGGAAGGAAGGGTGTGGAACCAACAGTTCGGTGCATGTTCCACGAAAAAATCCGTTTACTCCCGCTGACACAATTTGCAGACAGAATACATGCTTTCTCTGTCATGCACTGAAAGGAGGACAATGCTCTTCTTGCAGATTACGCCCTGTTTCTCCAAACGGTTTCGGAGAACCGAATGAAGGCACAAGTCATGATGCTGCATGCAGAAAGGCAAGACCTGGTATTACAACACGATTTCTGATTCATTGCGTGATGAAGGGCGAATCAGCAGAGAACGGGAGTGGGGGAGGAGAGTCAATGGAACTGAACCTGAAAATGCATCTTCAAATCGCAGAAAACGACAGAGAAGACGCCAGCGACGCTCAAATCGAGTTTTACGAAAATATGAGGAAACAAAGACCGTATTTCTCTCTTCTCCAAGAAACATCAGACCCAAGTCGTGAGAGCGGAAGCGTCGTCGAAAAAGAGTTATGAGCAGCTTCTCAGCCAGCACCCAAACGACATCGCAGTACTTTGCTCGAAGAAGAGCGGGAACATCAAAGGCATCTTCCTTCATCAACGCTCTCAGCTTCATCGGCGATGTGGGAACGAATTTGTATGGGATATGACCAAAGCGGAAGACATGAACAAGACATTCGACATTGTGACGTCCCTCCTCCCATATTTCACCAGTTACGGACACACAATGACATCTCTGATGAAGACCGTGTATGACAGCGACGTCGAGAACGAAATGTGGGAGTATGTGGACATTCCTGTCGCCACCGCCTTCTTCGACGCCACGACCAACCCCACCATCGATGTCACGACAGCCGACAGATCGTTTCTGAACCTCGTTGCAGACTTGGCTCAGCTGTCCACGCAAATTGGAGCGATGAAAGACGTGCCGATGAGTTCAAGGAAGTCCACTCTCGAATTATCTCGTGTCAGTACAATTCATACCATCAACTGTTTGAAGGAGGATAGCGAGCACTCGTCGCATATGCCGACAATGCCAGCGTGCCAATGCGGACACTCTTCAATTTGATGGTGGCTCTCCTGGCGGCCGTCATGCTGATTGCGATGATTGTGTCGTACACCTTCCTCTCACTGGGTGACGGAGGATGGAGGGGGACTACACGACAACTCGGATGGACGAAGAAGAAGAGGAGGAGGACACCGGGTTGGAGAAAGAGGAACAAGACTCCGAAGAGATGGTGGAAGATGGAGTCAACGACGAACGAAGCGAACGTGACGAGAACAATCCAGAAATGTCCAGCACACCTGCCCAGAACGACACATTCGAATCCTCATCCGAACCGAAACCTTTAAACTCCGACCACTCGTCACTTGTCTTCGAAGGTCAAAAAGCGTTCCTCTCCTACAGCTGAGATTGGATGGGAGGGGAAGAGACTCGCCTTACAATCACTCTGACGTGTACAGCGGAGACATACTTCCATCACTAACTCACTACAACTCATCCACCTCGTACACAACTGGATTTGTTTGACCAACAACAGGAGCTCCATTCTCACCATCGTTGAATCCCACTGTCACTCAGTTCTCGCTCAACCAGCCAACACAACCACCAGTCGAGACGAAAACAGACTTCGGATTTGGACAGTTCACCGCTCGCTCCCTTCTGACGCAGCGGGACGAGGATGACGACCATCAAACTCGGCGAGACGATGCGGAGTGGGAAGAGGCATTCGAGAACGCAGTGGAAGATCTGATCGCTGGTCACAAGACCATCCACAGCGGGATCCCAATCGTGACGAAGATTATCATGGTCTCTCACGTTGTCCTCGTTTTTGGGCTGCTGGTTGGTTACATGGTTCCTAACAATTTCTCGTTCAACAGCTTCACAGACAGTGTGGACAACATCCTTCTCGCAGCGATCCGCCCCATCTGTCTGACCAATTCAAACTTCTTCCTTCTCAACCTCGCCTTCGACATGCCGTTCCTCGTCTTCCCCAAACTCATCACTCACCCAACCAATTCAGCCTCATGTCGAGACAACGATCAATCTGTCTCAGTACAGGAGCTACACCTTGAAACTTCTGTCAGGATCGTTGGATTAATTCCACAAAACCAGCCTCATCACCCACTTCGACACCACAACGGACACATTGACAAACGACAAGCTGATCGACGCTCGAACCATCACCCGATTCGACAACGACTTCAACATCGAGCAGCTGCTCGTTCCAGGAGACTATTGCATGACTGACAAGGCTTCCTGCATCGCAGAACCGATCCATGAACGTCTGCACGAATCACATGACACACTGGTCGGGCTACAGTCTCTCGTTTCGCGCTTTCTTCAGTATGGAGAGTTTCTGAAAGAGGAAGATGAATCACAGTTCAACGAAAACCATCCGATCTTCCATTTCATGAACTCTGCTCTGCGAAAGGACCTGCGTGAGGGGACGATGAGCATGATGAAACGAATGTGCAAAGACTGCGGTGCTGACAAAGACATCTTCATGAGCAATCGTCTGATCATCGTGGTTGTGCTCGTCGTGGCGTACTTCTTCCTTCGATTTGTCATGATTCAGCCGTACGTAATTTTCAAGCGAATGAGACTGGAGGATCGGCGACTGGACGAGCTGATCTCGTTCGACACCGACGATGGGAATTATATTCGGTTTGTCGATGCGATGAAGATCGGGAACAAAGGAATCAACGGCCAAAGAGAAAAGATGATTGATGCACGAACAGCGTGATCCGGATGCACGAGCAGCACGAGAGCGCAGGGATGCAGGAGACAGCGATGGATGAGCTGATGAAGGCGACGAAGCGAGCGTTCCGGGAAGAGGAGCAGAACATGGTGGACCGTCTGAAGGCGGGAGGGAAGACCTCTTCGCTGACAAACGAACAGATTGACTCACACAAACTGGAGCACCGTGTGATGATCCAACGGCTGGGCATCATCTTCGATGGGCTGCGTAGGAAGGACTTGGCTCGACAAGCAATCTCCGTTCGCCATCAGACACGCCTCTTCGACCGACATTTCATCACCAGCGACTTGTGCGATTTGACAAGTGGGTGAATCTCTGTCGATCATACTCGTTACATTTCCATTCATTTCACCCCGACCGCCGCACTATGACGTATCATCCGACAGGATTGATTGTGAGGTTGTCGTCGTTTGTGGCGCTGATCTAAATTGTGGCGATATTTATTGTATTCACGATCACATTGCAGTCACATCGGAAGAAACTGTTGAGTGAATGCATCAACGTTCAGACCTCAAACTCCCTCACTCCTGACAGCTCCAAACTCACATCGGCTCCCCACTCACTCAGCGCAATGAAGACGAAGAAGAAGCGGAAGCGATTTTGGAGGAGATGCAGGAAGGAGAGTGATTGAGCAGGGAGAAACGAGAAGGTGGAGTTAGAATCGCCAATTCTCGAAACATCGTTTCCAAGAGTTCGACCCACATTTCGTTTCGTTCCTGTTTTGTTGTGATCTTGATAAACCATCTTTTCTTGTTCATTTCATGAGATTATGCATTCTCCAGAACAGATTTTAATGAAATAATATGAAAAAACCTCAAAATAATGATGAAACTGGGAATATATCCGAATTCTGGGTCCAAGATCCGGGGTGTGGGTTTATCCGGAGTTGCGGGTTAAATCGAGTACGTTGAAAAGCAGTCGGTCGGTCGACGAGCAGTCGGACCGACCGCTGCCCATGCCTACCTATATGGATGTTTTGTTTGATCTTAGGGAGGAGCAATTGTCCGGACAAGGTGAGGCGCTGTCCGTCCTCGGACAGCGCCTAATTAGGATGTCATTGCTCGTAACTTTTCAAAAAGGGTTTGATCAACTTTTTCTGAAATTTATTGACTAACTTGGAGAATTGAATCATTTTTAAGAAATAGGAGAGGAGGAAAAGATGAAGAGAGATGTGATGGAGAACAGAGAAGATGAAGAGAAAGAGTTGGATGGAGAAGAGAAAGAGGATGGATAGAAATAGGTGTGGAAGGGAAGGACGAGAACGAATGATCGAGTCGGTATGGCCTTTATGTGGTTTTTGATGGACTGATTGTGAGGAAGTTCCTTTCGGAGTGTCTCCTCTCATCATTTCGTTTCTCTCCCTTCGTCTCGTATCAACTTCGTTGTTCCTCATTCTCCGATTCATCTCCTCTTCTCTCCTCTTCATTTTCGCTGCTTCCTGTCTTGTCATTCTTGTCAGATCTGCCACACACGCCCGCTGGCTGGTCCGACATTCATCGATGAAAATGGAAAGGGGGTCAGTGGAGTCTCGGGATGGTTCAGTATCATCTTGTGAGGGTGTGGGTGTTTCCCAGGAGGTTTAGTTCACATTGTCGAAGTGCCGCTTTCCTTCTTCCTCCTTCCTTCGTTGTTCCTCTTCCTCTTTCTTCTTTCGTTCGTCTTCTTCTCGTTTCTGAGAGAAGCTGCCGCGTGAACTCGCACCAGTTGAAGTTGACGGGCCAACTGGGCGAGCTGGAGAACTGGACGTGTCGATCATCTTCCCAATGCCCCAGCGAGCAAATGCACTGGACACACTCGATCCGGTCTCGATCGTCGCTGAGTCTTTCTGAGCTGCTCGTTGCCTCTCTCGCTCCAAATCCTCTCTGATCTTTCGCTGCTTCTCTTCCGCTGCTTCTCTCTCAGCATTTTGCTTCCTCTCCCACTCTGACTTTTTCTGACTTTCAGCTTGACGTTTCGTTCGGCCTCCCTTTCTCTCTCCTCCTCCTTTTGTTGTTCCTCTTTCTTCCTTCGTTCTTCCGCTTCCTTCTCCTTCCGAAGCGTCTCCTGAACTTCTCGTTTGATTCTCTCCTTTTTCTCTCTCCTCATCTTCCCTCCTCTTCTCCTCTTTCCTCCTTTCCTCTTCCATCCTCTCATTCCGCTCTCTCTCCTCCCGTCTTTCCTGTTCTCGCCGATTCTCATCCTCTTTCCGTCTCAAACGCTCCTTCTCTTCGCGGTCTTGATCGTCCTTCTCCTGTGGGATTCTTCTTTCCTCTTCAGCCTCTCTTTCCCGATTGAGCATGTCGGCTCGCATGCGCTCCTCATCGATCTCTTTTGTCTCCGGTCTGCTTCCTCTTTTGACGTTTTGCTTCTTCCTTCTTTCTTTGTTCTTCTTCTTCCTTTTTCTTTCGTTCGTCTTCTTCTCGTTTCTGAGAGAAGTTGCCTCGAGATGACGATGATGTCAGTTGGGGACCGACTGGACGAGATCCAACTCCAGTGTCGATCATCTTCCCAATGCCCCAGCGAGCAAACGCACTTGACACACTCGATCCTGTCTCGATCGTCGCTGAGTCTTTCTGAGCTGCTCGTTGTCTCTCTCGCTCCAAATCCTCTCTGATCTTTCGTTGTTTCTCTCCCGCTGCTTCTCGTTCAGCTTCTTGCTTCCTTTCCCATTCTGACTTCTTTGGGGGAATATTCGCTTTCTTCTCTTCCTCCCTTCGCCTCTCCTCTTCCTTTCTTCTCTTCTGCGATTTCACGCCTCACTCGTTCCTGAATTCGCTTTTTCTCTTCTTCCTCCTTCCTTCTCGCTTCTTCTTCCTTCCTTTTGCTTCTTCCTTCATCTTCCGTTCTTCTTCCTTTCGAAGTTCCTCCTTTCTCTCCTCTTCTCATTGCTTCTCTTCAGTGAGTTCTTTCCGCACTCTTTCTTCAATTTTCTTTCGCTCTTCCTCTTCCCATCGTTTCGCATCTTCTTTGCTTCGTCTTTCTTCATCTTCCCATCTTCGCTTCGCTTCTCGTTCAATTCTTTCCTCTTCTTCTCTCCTCTTCCTATCTTCTTCTCGCCTCGCTTTTTCCTCATCTTCCTTTCTTCGTTCTTCCTCCAATTCCTTCATCACCCTTTCTTCAATCTGCTTTCTCTCATCTTCTCTCCGCTTCTCTTCCTCTTTCTCTCGCTCTTCTCTCTCAGTCACCTGTTTCCTTTCCCATTCTGTCATTCGATCTCATGAGGGTGGAGGAGGAGATGAATAGATGTGAGTGGCTGTGAGAAGGAAGGGATGGACTGAAAAAACCTCATTCACTTTACGAATGATTACATACGTTCTGCATCTTTCTGAGATGTCTGTCTCATGTTTTATCGATTAACTGTTCCACTTTAAATTTCTGTATAGTCAGGACACTTATTGTCATAAAAATGAAGAAATATCTGTAAGTCAGAGTAGGGAGAAGCATACTTTTCAAATTGGTTTCGTTTGATGTTTCCGTTTCGTTCTTTTTCTCCAACTCCATTGTTCACGAGCTCGGACCCTCGATTATGAAGATCGTCCTCTCCTCTCACTCTGTTTTGTCTCTTCGTCCCAACTCCCAGTTCATTGTTTACGAATCAGCTCGGTTTGTCCTCCTTTGGCCTCATCTATTCCGTCTTCACAGGATCGACAGGTCAATCTGCCTTCTGGAGGGAAGATCAACAATAATAAATGTGAAAAAAGCGATCAATAATATGAATATGAATCATTTTGATTCGGAAAAAGTGTAATACAGACTATTTCGAGGTAGAAAACGATCCGTTCATTTAGGGCGACAAATGAGAGTGTAACGACCATCTCATTTGGATAAGGGCGAGAAAGCATCGTATCTGGATTCAAAATGAGAAATTTCTTTATAAGAAAACATCTTGAACCAAAAGGAACGAGATACCAGTCAAGATCATCAACAAACCAACAAAGTGTGCAACAGAGCGGCGAATTTTGAAGGCAAATTGATTCGATCATGTTTGAAATAAGATACTACTATCATTGACTGAATTCTGACGTGTAACATCATTGAAAGAGAAATAATGTGTCAAATCGGAAATGAACTGAATTCCCGGAATGAGTTTATAAAAGTATCGCAGAATGAGTGGTTGCTAGAAAATGATGTGAAGAATGGAATTTCGAAGTGAAAACCGATTTAAGTGACCCTGAAAGAAATGGGACGACGAAATTAACTTGAGATGGGGAGGACGATCCGGACATGTCCAGGACAGGACAGTTTTGTCCATTTTGATCTGATCACAATTGGATTGTGAAGAAATTCAGATGATTCGTTTTTTCAACAATTGAGTGAATGTCCAAGATCGGACAAGCTCGGACATTTCTGCAATTAATGGGTCTTTTTGTCCAAATTCTCTAGTACTCGTTTATCATTTTGATGAAAGACAAAATCTGAATTTAATCACCACTATTCACTTATTTATTAACGAATTGAGTGTCAATCACATTGATTTAGGCCACATGAAGCACTTCTTTTTCACTTGGACCTGTCCGCTGTCCGTTGTCCGAGTTGAACGTCTTTTTGTCCGTCCGTTGCTCATCCTTATTTGATCTTCCTTTTTTTTCTGATATTTTTGAGCGTTTTCCTAAAGTTTCACTTTTTTTCAATCATGATCATACAGGGTGGCCCAGAAGTAGTCTAACCCTATGGGTCGATCACTTCTCGTCGAACAAATTCCGTTGACACCAATCGTCTTTCTCCTCACTACAATGCTTCTTAATTTCACTTCTTTTCTTTTCACCACTGTTTCGTTGATCAACAATCCTTGTCCGCTCAAGAAAGGAGTGTTCAAAAAACGGAGTCAGTCCCGTTTCATGAGATCCATCGAGACTACAGTCGAGGAAGCACTTGTGAAATGAAAAGAAGGGAAATTTTGAAGCATAGGAAAGAAGAGAAAGACGATTGGGGTCAATTGCGCAAGATCGAAGAAAAGTGATCGACCCATACGGTTAGACTACTTCTGGGCCACCCTGTATCGTCAGGATTGTGGCTCTGACACGACTCTTTCGATGAAATTTGAGGATGAGATGACTCTCAGTATAAAACAAGCTGGGATAGATTGACAAAGGGCAAACAATAAAACAAGCTTTGAAAAAAGTGTTCCGATCAACCCATGGAGAATGTCTGAACAAACCACTCCTCGAAAATCGAAGTCGGGAAAGACCGTATCTCTTCCAGACCTCGATCCAGATGCCACCCGTGTCCTTCTCACTCCTCGTTCCCTCGAAGCCTGTTTCCTTTCTTCTCTTTTCACTTCATTCAATCACCCACACGTTTTATGACACTCTCTCATATTAGGTGAACGAGAAGGCATCGAACCATCCAGTCTTCTTCGGAAGCCACGCTCATTTTTTGCCAAGGCAGGTGTTTCTGAGAAGCTCATCGAACTCAGAATCTCACATCAGGAATCTCGCCGTACTGGTCTGCTCTCTTTCATTTTTATCCTTTCTCATTCAGCTAGTCTGGAAGCAGCTATAAAAACGCGAGATGAAATCATAAAAGAAGGCGAACAAGAGACAAAATCAAAGACTTCGAAATCAACAGAAGTCGACAGAGCCACCGAGCTTGAATGCATCATTCTCATTTATTTAATTGATCTTTCCTCAGACCAACGTATTAGAAAACAGCAACAGAGACAAAAAGATGAGATTGAGAGACTGCGGAAGGAACGACAGCTGGAGGAAGAAAGAGAAGAAAAAGAAAGGATAAGACAGGAACAAGAGGCAAAAAGGAGGGAAGAGATAGCGAAAATAAAGCAGGCTGAAAGAGAAAAACAACAAGAAGAACGAGCAAGGAAGGAGGAGGAAATGAAGAAGCGAGAAATGGAAGAAGAGAAGAAAAGACTTGACGCGATTGAAGAAAGAAAGAAGAAAGCCGAAGAAAGAGCTGCTGCTGAAAAGAAGCGGGAGGAACAACTCGAAAAAGAACGAAAAGAAAAAGAAAAAGAACGGAAAATGAAACTTGATGAGACGCTGACACAAATCGAACTAAAACAAAAGCAAAAGGAGGAAGAAATGACGAAAAAAGCCATCGAAAGGGAGCAGAGGGAAGCTGAGCGACAGAAAAGGCAGAAAGAACAGGAAGAGGAGCGGGCAAAGGAGATCGTGGCCCAGCGGAAGAAACTAGAAGACAAACAGAAAGAAGTGAGGAAAAGAGAGGAAAAAGCGATGAAGGATAAGATGAAACAACAGAACGAGATGCAACGGAAAGCTGAGGAGAAGTTAAAGAAGATCGAACAAGAAAAGCAGAAGGAGCTAAAAGAAAAAGCAGCGAAAATGGAGGAAAAGGAGAAAGAACGAGCTAAAATGATGGCACGACTCGACGAACAACAAAAACAGAAGGAGATGCAGGCGAAAAGCAGACAAGAAGCGGTTCAGTCGCGTTTGGAAAAGATCGCTTCCGAACGTGCGGAAGAAGAGGCAAAGAGGAGGAAGGAAGAGGAAGAGAAGGAAAAAATTCGCAGAGAAAAACGAGAAAAGAAAGAGAGAGAAGAAGAAATGAAATTGAAGGAGCTTTCAAAGAAACTGGAGGAACAGGAAGAACGACGAAAAGAAGCAGAGAGATTACGAAGGGAAGAGGAAGAACTCAAGCGAGAAGAAGAAAAATTGCGAGAAGAAGACAAAAACGAGATTATCCAACGCAATTTAAGGGTAGAAGAGTGGAAACGAAAGCAGAAGGCCAAGAAGGTCGAAGAGACAAAGCGGCGGATGGAAGAAATGGAGGAAGAGAAGCGTGCAATGATTCAAAGGCGACATGAGATCGCCCTCGAGCTTCAGCTGGAGAAAGAGCAGATGAAAGCCGAGCTCGAAGCGATTCAAACCAAACGGAAGGTTCCGATCGGAAATTCAACCAATCGGTCTTCAAAATCTTCGAAGAATTCTCCAAATCGTCAACCAAAGAAGAAAGGTGGTTCGCCGTTGAAAGACACTACAACGGAGTCAAAACCGACCGACAAGGAAGTTCCGATTGTTCAGGAATCGGCAGTTACGACTGTTGAATTGGATTCGAAGGGTGAGCCCTGATACCTAACCGGATTGGTTTTTTTGTTTGATGTCTCGTTTTCTTGCCAGTTCTCCTATTTTCTATGACTTCAATCTGATTTCGGAAAGAGATCAAGATCCTCCCATAGATCATAATTTAACTCGCGCTCTTTCGGTTCCCTCACAGATGCAAGCTAATCCTTCCATTATTCTATCTACTCCCATCTCAAATACTCCTCCTGCGACCCCTACTGTCTGCGGCAAGCCATCACCTAACGAAATTTCGCCATTGTCGGATTGCATCGGAAAGATCGCCAATGTCAGCCATGTCACAGCAAACTCCCGACGTAGCTACGTCCCGTCGTGCCATTTCACCGCAACACACACATTTACACCGACAGTGATTCACACCATCAGCAAACATCTGGCTAAATGCATCCTCCACACGCACGCCATTGTCTCTCCACTTGAACATGAGCAAGAAATACTCGGATCTGAAGCAGAAACAATGAAAAGCATGGTAACCTCAATTAACTGGATTTTTACAAAGGCAATCAAAAGCGCCCTCTTCACCGATCAAGAGATCACCCATTCTTTTGCTCTTGTGGAGAAGATCCTCCAAACTCACATCGCTCAATTCACGTCCGCCAATCCAGATGGCATGGAGCCGGAGATATCCAAAGAAAAAGACAATTCAGACCATTTCGTTCTCTCAACAAAGAATTATGGTACAGTGCTGATTTGTGCTTTTATTATCTCCACAAAATACCTCCGTGACCATCCTTACACGAACCGGGCGTGGTCAGACTTGTTCAACATCCCAAACGGCGTTCTGCAACATTCGGAGTTGATCATCTGCCATCTTCTTGGTTTTGATGTCTCGGTATCCTTATCGGTCCTTGAGCGCCACTTTGGCCAGCTTGTGTCAATCTGTCGTGCTTGAGGCTTTTCTGACCGAGATTTCATTTCTTCTGTTTTGTACTTTCAATTGTTTGTATACCCGCCATGCCTTCCGCTTTGCTACTGCTTATGCGAGAACGGGCGCGGCTTGTTTCTGTCGCTATAGTCCCTTTTTTTAAGAATCGATCGTTCCAAGAAATAATCTCTCTGAATTGTGGGTTGTCATCGAGAATGTTTGCCGTTATCCTCGCGATACCTTCAATAATGTGCCTCGTACCCCCAAAACATCCCCTTCTCTATGAAATCAGCACACGGCCATGGCTCTACCAACTCTCTGTGAAGTACAAACAAGACATCTCAAAATTGTCTCAGGTCCCGGACTCTGAGATCAAATCGATAGCCGAACAAGGATACAACATTGTCTGGATGATGGGTCTTTGGCAATTGGGGCCACTGGGAAGGCAACTTGACCTCGCTGACGCCGAGAAAAGAAGACAGTTCGACGAGAATCTGCCAGGGTTTGATAACATGAGCTTTTAATGCCTTCTGCCTCACCTTATCTCTCCGTCCTTTTCTCTCTATTTTTCTCACCCTCATTATACCCTCTCCCTTCCCTCACAGATGGACGGAAGACGATGCCATCGGATCTCCCTATGCCATCTCCTGGTACAGATTGAACCCATCACTTGGAACAAATGCCGATCTCCAAGCATTCCGTCAACGTCTCAATTCCTTCGGATTGTTAATGATGGTTGATCTTGTCCCCAACCATTGTTCACAAGACTCCCCTCTCGTCTCCATGAACCGCGAAATGTTCATTCACACTATTCCTTCTGATAAGAAGCCTTATGATTCCAACTACTACAGAGAGGATGGTATAGCTTATGGCCGAGACCCGTACTCTGGAGCTTGGAAAGACACCGCCCAATACAATATTTGGAACGCCCAGATGCAAAATCAATTGATGCAGTTTCTCAGAACATGCTCTCAACTGTCTGACGGTGTCCGATGCGACATGGCGATGCTTCTCGTTAATTCTGTTGTTGAAAAGACGTGGTCATATCAACAACAAATGAATGGATACAAGAGTCCATCTATCGAGTTCTGGAAGATGGCTACCACAACAATCAAGCGGGAACATCCTCATTTCCTCTTCATGGCTGAAGTGTACTGGGGAATGGAGAGAGAGCTGCTCGGATATGGATTTGACTATGTTTACGACAAAGACGGACTGTACAACACACTTGTTACCTTTCACATGGATAACATCCGAGGATATGTCAAGCAGAACGACCTGTCACAATTCGCTCATTTCACCGAAAATCACGACGAGAACAGAGCTATCGCTGAGTTTGGAGGTGTCGAGCAGGCCAATGCTGCTGCTGTCATTTCTTTCACTCTTCCAGGCTTACGTTTCGTGAACCAGGGCCAGGAAGACGGAAAAGCGAATCGACTCCATGTCCACCTTCGCCGCTCTGCCGATGAGCCAGTCAAGCCGACAGTTCAGGAGTTCTACAACAAGCTGCTTAAATGTCTGACCCATGACGTCTTTCACAACGGGAAATGGGAGTATATCACACTCGAAAGCAAAGACAGTACGGAATGGCGAATGATGGCCTGGAAATGGAAATTAGGCAAAGAAAAGAGATTATGCATTATTAATTTCACAAACGAAGAAGCACGTGGAATTATTAAGCTTGGGGATGCTGCTGAGAAGAGTTTAGATGGGAAGACTGTGACACTCACAGATGAAATGTCAGGCAGTCAATACGAACGAAATGTGGATGCCTTGAAAAGTACGGGACTTGAGATCTATTTATCGGCTTGGAAATTCCATATTTTTAATTATTGAGCATCGAATTGCTCTTCTCATTTTGCTGGCAACCCAAATCAAATATAGGGATTGTCGGCTCTTTATCGTTCTTAAATTGATTGTTTGAATCTCTTTCTTCGAATATATCAGTTATTTCGGTGTAATCATCGATTAGCGGAGATCAGCCCAATAATGGAATGGCATCTCTAACACCACGAGAGACAGACGGAGGAGAATCGCATGTTGTGGATACTCACGAAGCACAGCGAAGGGTAAACCACAAAACAGGACAAGAATTCATCAACCAATACGAAATTGGTGGAAAACTCGGTCAAGGCGCGTACGGTCTCGTCGTTAAAGGCGAAAATTCAGAAAATAGATCCCAAAAGGTGGCAATCAAGATGTTGAACAAGGCTCAGTTGATTGCAAAGAGTGGGAAAGCAGGAGCAGCGGACAGTGTACTCAACGGTATGATTCAACAACTCTTCAGACATCCATTCAATTATTTTGGGAACATACTCGTTCTTCTACCGACCGTCGTCATTCTTGACAATATTCTCAACTTCGTGTCCATTATCCATTTGATTCTCACCAAATATCTCATCATCAATCTTTCTCTCTTCTGATAGCACTGAAAAGGGAGATTGCGATCATGAAAAAGCTTGACCATCCAAATGTTGTCAAGTTGTATGAGGTCATCGATGATCCAAACTCCACAACCCTATATCTTGGTATGACCTCCACCCACTCATCAATCTCCCATCGTTCTAACTACCTCCGATCAAACTTCAACTTCAAAGACTTTCTTTCCTCTATTCTCCTCACAATTTCCCCTTCTCTCCGATTCTCTTCTTTAGTTATGGAATACCTTCCCGGCGGGCCGTGCTTTAAGTCTGGTCGTGGAGCTCTGGGAGAACGGCAATGCAAGTACTATCTCAGAGACATTGTGCAGGGAATCGAATATTGTCTGTTTTCCTCTTTCTCGCTCATTCCGAAATCGATTTTCAGGCCATTTCAACGAAATCGTCCACCATGACATCAAACCGGATAATATATTGATTGGAGCTGATAAAAAGCTAAAATTATGGTATGATTCAATTTTTAAAGCCCTGCGACAACGAGATGCTGTCCTTTCATGACACTCACATCCGGTTCCTTGATCCAACAAATCTTCTCTATTCGAAGCCTTCTTTTTGTGAATCTCACTTTTTTCATCATTCCTCTCTTTTTTCCTTCCAGTGATTTCGGTGTTTCAACTTTATGTCCAAACAATGATGACACAACCAAAGCCCTGATGGGCACGCCAGCCTTCATGGCCCCCGAGATTGTTCAACGTCTGCCATCTCCTCCCTTATCTTATTCTTCCCTTTTCTGGTCATATTCTTCGTGTTCTTCCCTTTTCATGCCCATCTTCTTCGTATTCGCAGGAAAGAAGGCCTACGCTGGTCGACCTGTTGATTTGTGGGCTGTGGGTGTTACGATGTATTTGTGTGCTTACGGAAAGTACCCGTTTCAGGGACCCAACACAGAATTGTTGTACAAGGCGATCCAGACGGAGAAGTGTGGAGGTCGGGACATTGGGGAGTGCTGGACTTGGATCACGTCCAATCGAAGCCTTTTTCTTGTTTTCACACTTTTTTGGATCTTTCCGTCGATTTTATTCTCAAAATGGTTCTTTCTCATTCATCTTCCACACCTCTCATCTCCACTCACCCAGACCGCCCTTCCCCGACACGGTTGGAAAGGACTGCCGTCGTGTGATCCGGAAGTTGTTGGAAAAAGACCCAAAAAAGCGGATGACAATCGAGCAGCTGAAGACAGACCCGTGGCTGACGAGCAATGGATCGTTTGTGTTCCCAACGCCGTATCGTGTGGAGGTGAGCGAGGAAGAGATGGACAACGCTGTGACTGCATTCAAGCCACTCCAGGCGATGGTATGCCCGAATCACTCACTCCATTTGTCCTTCTTTCTGAAAATTGATTTTTCTTGTTTGATCATCTCGCACATCATCTCCCTCCTCCCCTCGCTCTCCCAGATCGGTCTGAAGATTATGATGTCTCGCAAAGCGAACGAAGCCCGCCAGCGTGTTCGCAACAATACGGAAGCGATGACAGCGCGGACGTCAGCGACAGCGCAGACATCAGTGACTGAGACGGATTTCGAAGAGAACAAACAGGAAGCGAACGAAGACGGTTCGGAAACACTCGAACTTGGACTTGTGGAGGACGAGAAGCTGGTGCGTGCGGACCAGTCGAACCAGCCGTCGGTCGAGCAGCAGTCAGACATCTCAACGAACATGGTGTCGCAGACGGGACACGAATCGGCGAACAGGGAATCGCCGACTCCTTCCGTGGCTGAGTCTTGGTCGGTTCCGCTGTCGCCTCATCTTCCACACAAAACATCGCAAATTGGAGAGAGCTATGCGCTGCCTCTGAACGAGATGGAGTCGACTCGGCGTGCGGAGGAAGAGAGGATGAAGAAGGATCGGGAGGAGGCGCAGCTGCGAGCGAAGAAAATGATGGATAAGAGCGACGAGTGTTGTGTCTTGTTTTGAGTTGTCATTTTTGTTCTTTCTTTGTCGGCAGTGGTGGGATTAGCAGTGTTCTTTTCGGAACCATTATCTTTTCTTCTTTGGCTTCATCGACAGTTCTTTGTTTGGGATTCGATGTTTGGAACGGAAAGTGGACAGGAAATGCGAAATCAAAGACAACGAAGGGAAAAGAACGATGAAGTGAGGAATACAATCAAAACGAGGAATGCACAATACTGCTCTGCCAGTGCTTGTTGTCGCTTCGAAGTCCATCGCGTGGAAAGCTGTCGGAAGTGGTGGGCATTCCGGCCAACTCGATGGCTGTGATTTCTGTTGTTCTAAGATTGCACAGGGTCGCTTCACATCATCCCTGCGATGGCTGAATACCCGGGATGTCGCAGATGGAGGAACAGAAAGCGAATTTGTGCCTTTGTCTTTCAGCGTCCTCAGAGCAGAATTATGTGCTGTATCCAGATGCACTTGGGGTTACCAATCAAAAAAGAGGACATTGTGTTGGTGGGCGTGCAGATCAAGCGAGATCTCTTGTGGTTCTTCTTTCAGGTTGCGCAAATCTTGTCATCCCGATTCACACCAGCAGCATCAGGTTGAACACATCATTTGTGCATCAACGTGAAAACAGGAGGGTCTGGAGAGTGCACACAACAATGACGATCGTCCTGATTGTGCATCACAGATGAGTTGGCGGGACGAATGTTGGAGTGGAGGAGCAGGCATCGTCAGCTTGTCATTGGACTGATCAAGAACAAGAAGTGCAGTCAGATGGAATGTTCGTGCTGTGGTGTGATTACCACTTGATTTCCTTCATTTCTCGAGCAAGTGGAGTTGATCTGTTTTGCGCGTGATTCGGTCAATTCTCAACGACGTTCTTTGAGTAAAAACGAAGAATTGAGAAAAGAGAAGGAGGAAAGAAGACCAAACGCCAACTCTGATTGAGCGTGGAAGACCAGAAACGAAAGAAAGGCCGCGTTCTTCATTTTTGAACAATCGGACTGTTCGAGGCAAGCAACTTCAAATCTCAGGAAAACACGATGGTTGGGAAAAGACAGGTGAAGAGTCAGATTTCAGGAACAGAACGCGTGGAACTGTCCAGACAGATCATTTCACAGCAATCGTTTCTATCGAAGCCATTTCCACTTTCACCTGGAAGATCAAGAAACGAAGAATGGCAAACCGACTTCGAAAAGACTCGTGTCACGCTGGGTGGCTAAGGGCACCAAATCAGCAGCACGTCCGACAGATCAGACGGTTCACAACGACGGTCCCTGTTCCGAGTCCGATGAACAGAAAACAAAGAAAACGGCACAACAGCCCATCAGACATCCGAGTTGCTGGATATCTGTCTGGTTGGATGGCATCTCTCGAAAGGAGGGGAGTGGACAGATGTGAACGGGTGACAGTCTTTGAGTCGGATGAGGACGAGAATAAATACAATTTTGATGTCGGACGGGATCATGAGGCGATGCCAGAGTCAACATCGATCACAGACAAACAGCGTTTGCGGTCCAAAAGAAGTCAGAAACAGATCGAAATGGTCGCTGGTTCTCGTCCGTTTCTATTCCTGTTCCGGAAGGTTCATGCCCAGGAGGTTGTTCCATTCGATCGATCTGTTAACTATCTTTCCTCCTTTGGTTCCGTTTTTGTCGTTTTGCATCTTTTCCTCCATCACATCTTCGATGCCCTCCATTCTCAACATTCGAAGGACTGTCGTCCCCATCTGTGGCACTTCACCGCCTTGCCAGTTCCATTCCCACTGGGCATTGACCATGTAAAACAGAAAAACCCAGATTGAGTTCTCATTTTCGAAGAATGTGAGACAACCTGGGATCGTGAGAACGACGGGCATATTAACGACAACAGCCATTTTAGGTTGATGATATGGACATATTTCGAGGAGATATGCAAGGAGTGTCAGAAAATCCTTGGATTGCTCACCATCGACGATCGAAAAGCGGTTCACGCACAAATGGCAAACATACGGTTCCGAAGCTGCCACAATTTGCTTTAAAAATGTCTCGTGAACAATTTGTTGTTCATCCTCATCTTCGATTCCGAGTTGTTCGAGACTCTCGGGAGTTGCGAGCCAGAGAGAACGAAGGATGCTTGTCATGAGACAGGCGTGGATATCGACTGCTTCTGAGAATGAAAGTGATTGCGGATTGAGAGTGTTGATGAGTTGAGGGACCAGACCAGCTTGGACGAGGGTAAATTGGACTGAAGTCGATATCCATTCCATCAAAGAGTGGAGCATCTTCATTGTTGCTGTGGTGATGACCTGAGCGGCAGAAGATATGAGCACCACAATCGACTGTACGAATTCTGTCAACGAATCATCAGCGGTTGGCCCAAAGCTGCGGAGAAATTCATTTGCTGATTTTCGACGATCCGGATCCACAGATTCCAGAAGTTTCACTGCTTTGGCTTCCAACGATGCATCAAGTGCAGGCTGAAATTTCAATGTGGCAACGAGTGATTGAAAAACAACAGCTTGTTCGTCAACTGTTTTAAACTGTTCTTCATCCCAATTCAGGAACGGTGAGCAATCCCTTGAAAACGGTAGCTGATGGGAGGGTAAATCAGATTGTGCTTGACTTGGAATGGCGTCAGTTTTCTTGTCTATTTCGGTCATTCAGAAAGATCCTGTGGAAAATCACTCGTTATGGGTCACAACAGATTCTCGAAGAAAGAGATTGAGATGAAATTAACGTCCAAAAGGAAGGACTAAAATCAACCAACGTTGAGTGAGTAGGCTTGTCTGACCGGCTAAAAGTGCCGGTCAGTGTCAGTTCTGAATTCATCAAAGGGTCAGATCTCAGAGAATCCTTAAGCTGCATGTTAAGAACGTGAATCTGACATGCCAGCAGATATATCTGTCAATATTTACTAACTGATCCCGTTTGGCAACCTTCTTTCCATTGTTTCTGCTCGCCGGAAAAAAGACAGGATGGATCAAGACTGTCTCGCGAAATTTGGCTTAAACGAAAACTTTAATCGGAAGCGGTTGCACAAATGGTTCATTTTCTCCTCCTCACATCTGTTTTAGATTGAAACCTCTCTGGTATCAACTCTGATCCCTCCTTCGTCTTCATCTCATAAGAGTGTTCATCTTTCACAGTATTCTCCTCGTTTAACTCTTACTTTTTCTCCACAGTGCACATGGTAGTCGGATATCTCGAAAATGAGAAGGAAAGCGTGCTCAGGAAGCTTGCATCTGACGAAAGAAGTCAGAAGGAGATGAGTGAAAGAAAGATGCAGATTCCATCAGCTGAAGAAGCAAAGATAAACAATAGAACACGGAGTGAGAATAAAGAAACAGGAGAAGATGTGAAGTTGGTTCGAATACACACACAAATCATGTTCTATCCGACGATTCCAGAAGAGCCACTTCCCTACAGAATCCGGCAAGACAATCAACCTCTCCTCCAATAACCTGTCAATTCTCGCAGACAGACACAAGATCTGGCACTTTTAGTGGATTGTGATTCGGAGTGTTCGTCGTGTATGCCTCACACCCATTTTAGGGAAATTGCCCCTCTCGGGCATTTGTGGATATTATTCGAATTAATTACTTTCGTTGTTCTCGCTAGCATTCACCTCTCTTCATCCCCGCTCCGTCTTTCTCCTTTCCCAGATTTTGATATGTGTGGATCAATGCCTGGAAAGCGCGACAACGTGTGCTCCTCATCGACCGACCACTCTGCGTGTGTTTCCTGCCTCACCGGCTGCATCCAACAGTGTGTGCCAGAGCGTGAGGATTGCCTCATCCAATGCGAATCCGAGTCCATCTCAAACAAGGGAACCAACACGTGTCTCAAAGCCTGCAAACAAAATGCAGAGAAATGCTTGGCTCTGTCATCGTCAGAATGCATCGATGAATGCTCGCATGCACGGAGCGAGTCGCAAGATGTGAACCAGTAACTGGGCGTTTGTATGATGGGCAAGGCGTCGGAATGCGGCAACCACGTATCAGAATGCGACACACTTTGCCTGATGAAGTTTGGGGGACACGAAAACCAGACTTTCTCGTCCTTCTATTCGGCTGCTGTGCAGAACGCAACATACACGACCAGACGGGACAACACAACGTCAAACACCACACATTCTTCACCAATCGATGCCCACTTTGCTGATATGGTGCGGGAAGCGTAAGCATCGCTGGAAACGTGCCTCGGAACTTGTACCAACACGATCATGTCGTGTCAGGTGTAGCTGGACTCTTTCTGCACTCAAAAGTGTGTCGATGTGAAGGTAAACTCGCAAAGAGCAACACGATCCAATCCATAGCTGTGGATCGTCCTCTCCAATCTCGGGATGGCAACGAGGACACTCCCATAACTGAAGACGATGAGATGCCCGAAGACGAGCCGGTCGACTCAAACTGCATGTCAAAATGCCGACTGCACAACATGCCGATCTGCATTTCCGAATTTGATGGCTGCTACTTCAGCTGCAAAGACGAGTTCGTCAAGCCGTCCATGTCTCGTCTGTCTGACGCGAAAATGCGATCACCAGCGAACTATCGCACAAAAGTATGGAAGGAAGGCGATACAGAAGGTCTTGCAGCCGAAATGGGCCGTCTGAATGATTTTGAGAAGGTTCGCAAAAATGCCAAAGAACGAGTTCGGAAGGGCATCGATGACCTTAACGCGACCGAAGAGAAGTACAACCAAGACGGAGAGGGGCTGAAGCAGCAAGGAGAAGAACTGAAGAAGAAGGCAGAGTCGATGAAACAGTAAAGGAAGGATCTCGAACACACAAACAGCGAGTTCCGGCAAAGGGCCGAGACGATCAAACGCGAAGCTGAACGACACGCAGCGAATCTGAAGAAGGAACGCGATGAAATGTGGAAGACAGGAAAGGAAGAAATCGAGCATGCACACGAAGAAGAAAAGGAAGCTATATCGGCAGCCGAAACGAAAGCGAAGGAACTGAAAGAGAAAGCGAAGGAAGCCAAGAAGAGGACGGTGGCTCGCTTCAACAATCTGAAGAAGGAGGAAGAGTCGGTGCTCTCCGCCGCTAAAGACTAGCTGGCTGCTCTGAGTTTGAAGATACGCGCTGCCCAGCTGGCTCGCTCGCCAGAACAGGAAAAAAGGAGAAAGAAGTGTGGAAACAACGCGACGCCAAGAAGCAGGTGGTGCAGATGAAAGTAGTGGATCAGCCGGAGAAGCGCCTCAAAGTCGAGCACAAGCGGTAGCTCCAGAGGAGAACGGACGAGGACAGACGAGAGCAGGACGAACAGAACGCGCACGTGTTGGAGTACAGCCGCAAACAGCTTCTGATCAAACCGAACACAGAGCGGGCACGCCTTTAGCGGCTGGAAGAGAAGAATGAGCAGCTGCGACGCGAGAAGAGCGAGTTCGAATCGAGGGAGGATGACGAGCGGGTCGTCTTGATCGGTACAAAGGATGAGTTGATGGAGACAAGATGAAGAGAGATGCGATGCGGGGAGAGGGGTCCAGGAGATAAAACAAGCGATGGAATGAAGGAGAGGCTGTTGAGAGACGAAGGAAGAAGAGATCATAACTACGTGTCCATTATTCAACCTTTTTAACATTTTCCGACTCTTCCACTTCGTAAATTAACTTCATGTGAGTTGAAAATCCGTTGGATACACGACTGTTTCACAAGAGGGCAAATCGGTGACGGACAGGTCGGATCGAACCCATTGATCGTACTTTGTCTCTCTGAACTCCAAGAACAGGTATTTGAAAGTTCTTTCTTATTGAATCTGATTTAATTATCACGAATAGAGTCATTTCTGTGTCTGATTCCTGGTTTCTATCACACCTCATGTCAATAACTCATTTCTCTGTTTAACCTGAAACCACTTCCGAGAAATGGTAAATTCCGATTATGGGTTCTGATATTTCTCCGGTCAGTGACCGTCAGTACTTTTCGATGAAAACTGACCGGTCAGTGCCGGTCAGACAAGCCTATGAGTGAGATAATAAATGCATGAATGAAGAAGCGAGATAGCGAGGAGAATGGAGATGGCGACAGATAGACGCAAAAGAGAGTGAACGAGGGAAAGATTGACGGATGGATGGCAAGAAGGGCGAGAAGAGACAAAAGAAGAACCAAAGTGTTGTTGACGATCAGCAAGTGATGGATTGGGTGAGATCCATCCAACTTCGCACAGAAGTCTACGAAACCAGAAAGAACGAGAACAACCACAACATAACGAAGAGAAACGAAGACAAACGAAAAGCGAGTTCTGAAAGTCTGCCAATCCCACAACATCAAGTCAACGGCCAAACGTCCAACAGTGTCAGAAACAGACTGTGCTTCTTCTGCTCATGTCAGCCAACTGCAATCTCGTCCTTCCCTCGAGTGCGGTTGGAGTCGGGTATGGCTAAGAGTGAGGGGACAGCGGGGGATTAGATGGGGTGTTGTCGGCGAGAGCGACGAAATGCGACACCGAGCTTCGTCTGCCGCTGCGGACACAGACTGTGAGATGGGCGGGAGGATGTGGGTGGTGAGGGAGAGGCAGAGGGGAGTGGGAGGGTGTGGGTGGTGAGGGAGAGGCAGAGGGGAGTGGGAGGGTGTGGGTGGTGAGGGAGAGGCAGAGGGCAGTGGGAGGGTGTGGATGGTGAGGTAAGCGGCAGAGGGGAGTGGGAGTGTGTGGGTGGTGAGGGAGAGACAGAGGGGAGTGGGAGGGTGAGGGTGGTGAGGGAGAGGCAGAGGGGAGTGGGAGGGTGAGGGTGGTGAGGGAGAGCAGGGATCGAGAACGGCCATCAATTCGGCGACAACATCTTCCGATCCTTCCGAATTGTCATCATCGATCAACGCCTTGCGATGTAACGAATTGAGCAGTGCGAGAGTGGCGGCGAAGGAGAAGGTGAGTGTGGCGACGATCGAGCGAGACTGGCGAGAGAGAATCCCAACCGTTCCCGCAAACGAAACTCTGAGTTGGTGCCAGAGTCGACAACGATCACGCGCAAACAGTGTTTGTTGTTAAAATGAAGTCACAAACAGTTCGAAAAGTTCAATGGTTCATGTCTGAATCCACCAAGGTTTTGTAAGGTTCATGCCCTGCAGGTTGTTCCATCTGATCGAGTAGAAGACAATGGATCTTCCGTCGGATCCGTTTTGGTCGTTTTGCAGCTTTTCATCAATCGCATCTTCGAAGCCCTCCATTCTCAACATTCGATGCACTGTCTTCCATATATGTTGAGTTTCTCCCCTTTTGTCGTTCCATTCTCGCTGGGCATTGATCATGTTATGCACAAACCAAGAGATAGAGCTATGATGTTCGAAGAATGTGAGACAACTTGGGATCGTGACGAAGATTGGCATATGTAGAATGAAGTCCATTGTTGGTTGATTGTGTGGAGATATTTGGAGGAGATTGGCGAGGAGATTCAGAAAAAAATTGGATTTGTCACCATCGACGATCGATTTGCGGTTCAAGCACAAATAGCAAATATACTGCTTTGAAGGGGCGAGAACTTGCTTCAAAACCGTCTCGTGAACAGCCTGTTGTTCATTGTCATCTTCAATTCCGAGTTGTCTGAGACCAAACGGAGATGCGAGCCAGATAGAATTGGAGATGATTATCACGAGATTGATGTGGAGATCGACTGCTTCAGTGAATGAAAGAGATAGTGGATTGAGAGATGCGATGAGTTGAGGGATCAGATTAGCATTGACAAGGGTAAGTCGGCTGTGACGTGAACAGGTCACAAGCATCCTTTCGAGTATCTTCATTGTTGTTGTGGCTACTGCTCGATTGGGCGAAGAAAGGAGGATAACAATGGATTGCACGAAGATAGTCGAAGATTCATCAGTTGTTCGCCCAATGCTGTTGAGAAAAGCATCGGCTGATTCTCTATTCTGTGGATCTACAGATCGTAGAAGTTTCACCGCTTTCGCTTGCAGAGATACATCAAGTGCAGGCTGGAACTTCACGGCGGCAACAAGAGATCGAAATATAACTGCTTTATCGTCTTCAGATCTACAGGGTGATTCAGAAGTAATGGTCTTTCATGGGGCGGATCAACTACGGACGAAAATCCATATGAAGCATCAATAATCATTCGCATCTTCGTACGGCTTAGGCTTTTTGTTTTTAATCATTTCATGTCTACCAGGTTGATTATCAGTCCGTGGAAGCAGTAAAACAGAGAAAAATCTTTTCGGTCCACCTCCTTTTCTCTGTCAGCTGAACATAATTATCAACCTGGTAGACATGAAATGATTAAAAACAAAAAGCCTAAGCCGTACGAAGATGAGAAAGATTCTTTGTGCTTCATATGGATTTTCGTCCGAAGTTGATCGGCCCCATGAAAGACCATTACTTCTGAATCACCCTGTAAGTCGATTCTCATCCCAATTCAGGAAACGAGAACGATCTACAGACGATGAAAAGTTGTGGGAAGAGATACCAAGGCAAGGAGAATCAGTGGAGATGGCAAGCTTCGAGTCAGCAGCACCCATTCCGTCTGATTTCTGAGATCAATCATTCGTTATGGGTCAGAACACGATCGTGAGAAACATTGAGAGAGAAATGAAAGAATCGTCCAAAATGAAGGACAAAGAATCATTTCATGATAAGGAAGATAATCGATGAATCAAGAGGAAAGGAGGATGGAGATCGAGCAATTGATGAGAACGAGTCGGTTCAAACGACGCCACAAAGATGTGAAAAAGTTGTTCTGGTATCGCTTGTGTGCATGTCATAGTTTCGCTCTGTGGAAGGACACAACAAGAAGACTCCTGTCAGACTGACGAAAACGCGCATCTTCTTCGACGCAAATGACGATGAGTCCATCTACTTCGGTCAACTCGTTCCAAACACAACACAAGCACTGGCGAAGGACGAGGAGAGGGCAGAAAGAGTGGCGACTCAAATTTCCTGATGATCGTTTTCTGGAAGCATTCTGACGAAGAGGAAGGGAAATGTGAGGATCTCCTTCACTCTTGCTCTCCATGTCCAGGCACTCTGCAGGGATGCCTGAAGAATCGATCATCCTCTTCGTTTCTCACCACCTCCCAACCCAATTCAGTGGATGGAGGAGTGGAGTAAGGGAGAGCGGAACCGATAAGAGCGTCGTGCTGTGTTGAAGATGAGGACACGAAGGGTCGCGAATCGAGATGCAGAGAACTCGAATGAGCGCTGCCTGATCCATTCGGAGTTGTCAGAACGATCTTTGATTTCGAGATCGGCGAGACCAGAAGCAACTGAGCGCCAGAGAGTGCGAACAGCGTGTCGAGATGATGGAGATTGACGAAGAGTGTCGTTGTGCCCATCAATGCCTCTTCTTCCCTTCACTCCACAGTCACCGAGTCGACAGTATTCGCTCCGAATCAACACACACAACCAACTCTCCAGTCCGCGGCTCAACACATCCATGTCCTGCTCTCCACCTTTTCTCTCCATGTCCAGGCACTCTGCAGAGAAGCCTGAAGAATTGGCCTTCCTTTCTGCTGTGTCCCACATCTCAACTGTGCGGTTGATGAAGGAGTGCGAGATGCGGGCACTGTGCCATCGATCCAGTGGACTGCCCAGATTCCATGGGCAACTGGACTGTCAGCATCTTCGACATTGCTCTTCCAGAGAGAGTGTGAAGAGCCATCTCGTCCTGCTTCTCCATCCCTCGTTCAACCGCTTCCTCCGAAGACATGTCATTTCGCATGTGTGTCGGTGTCGCGCTGCCTGCTTTCTGCCTCATCCCCTTTCGAGTGGGAGAAGCACGAGGGAGTGGTTGGGTGGATGAAGCATCATTTCGGTTCGTTCGTCTTTCTGAAGTGTCGAGTACGGCGGGCAGTGCGCGATTGATTCTGAAATCTCATCTGATCATTGTAATCAATCAAGAGAGAGCATCAGATCCAATAAAGAGCACACACAGTGTGTGTTGCCCAAAAGAAGCCAGAATCAGTCCGAAAGATTCGCTGGTTCTCGTCTGTTTCTATTCTTAATCTGAAAGGTTCATGCCCTGCAAGTTGTTCCATTCGATCGAGAACGCAACAATCAACCCTCCAAAGTATCCGTTCTGGTCGTTCTGCAGCTTTACCTCCATCGCATCTTCGAAGCCTTCCATTCTCAGCATTCGATTCATGGTTTTCCACAACTGTCGCACTTCTCCCCTTGTTTTGTTCCATTCCCGCTGGATTTCGACCATTTCACACAGAAAAGACCAGATTGAGTGATCATCCTCGAACAATGTGAGACAACTTGGGATCGTGAGAAAGACAGGCAGATATAGAATAATTTCAATAATCGGTTGATCATACGGAGATAGTTCGAGGAGGTGGGCAAGGAGTTCAAGAAAATATATGGATTGCTTCCCATCGACGATCGAAGAGTGGTTCACGCACAAATGGCAGATATACTCCTCCGAAGGTTCGAGAATTTGCTTCAGAACAGTCTCACGAACAGCTTGTCGCGCACTGGGATCTGAAACTTCGAGATATTCGATACCATCTGGAGTTGCGAGCCAGTAAGAATACTGGATGATTTTCATGATGTTGGTGTGGATATCGACTCCTTCTGAGAATGAAAGAAACAGTGGACTGAGAAAGGAGACAATTTGAGGGAGAAGATCAGCTTTGACGAGAAAATTGAGTTTTTGGAGAACAGTTACGGTTCAGTGTTATGAACATATTCATTGCTGCTGTGGTGATTGTCTTATTGGATGATGAAATGCACACCCCAATGGAGTGTATGAAGTTTGTCAAAGAATTATCAGAAAACGACGCAATGCTGCGGAGAAAAGCATCTGCGGATTTTTCATTCGATGGAACCACATATTTGAGAACTTCCACAGCTTTCGCTTCCAGAGAGACATCTAATCCAGGTTTCAACTGCAGTGTGGCAACGAGGGATCGAAAGAAAACAGGCTTGTCGTGTTTAGGATCAGGATAATGGTATTGCCAATTCACGAAAGGAATACAATCTGGAAAATGTGACAAGTAGTCTGAAGAGATACCAGGGCAAAGAGAATCAGTTGATGTGTTCGTCATCTTGTCAATCTCCATCATTCGGATGGAAGAGGAGAGACTATTCTCATTATGGGTCAGTCAGAATCCGAAAGAATGACTGGTTTAGACGTGACGATAGATTCCACGACTGATTACGCTTGCCCGAATATCTCTTCAGAAAGCTTGTCATCTTCCCTTGGTTGTTCTCCATTCCTGAATTGGAACGAAGAACCCCTTGAAAGTGAATCCGAACAAGCAGTTGTCTTTTGGTCTCTCGTTGCCGCTGTGAAGTTACAGCCCTCACTTGATGACTCTTTGGACGTGAAAGCGTTGAAATTTTTCAAATCTTTGAAGATCCCAAACCAAGAATCTGCAGATGCTTTGATCTTCAGCCTTGCGTCGGACCCTGATGAATTTTCGGCCGATTTCGTACAGCCCATCGTGGTGTTCATTTCCACTGCCAGTCAGGTTATCAGAACTGCAGCAATGGAGATGCTCGCAAGACTGGTTGTGATCTGTTCGGCTGAAGTCCGACTTGCCCTCGTCCAAGCTGATCTGATCCCTCAACTCATCACCACGCTCAATCCACTAACTATTTCCTTTGCAGAAGCAGCCGATATCCACATCAACCTCATGGAAATCATCAGCAGATCTGTCTGGCTCTCAACTCCGGATAGTCTCAGACAACTCGAAAGTGAAGATCACAACAAACAACAGGCTGTTCGCTACACAGTTCTTCAGCAAATTTTGGCACCTTCGGAGCAGTATATTTGTCATTTGTGCGCGAACCGCCATTCGATCGTCGATAGAGTCCAATCTTGTAACTTTCAAGATCTTCTTGTTCAGTTCATCGAAATATGTCCGTATTATCAACCGACAATGGAATTTGTTCTTCATATGCCAATCATTCACTCGATCCCAAGTTGTCCCACGTTCTTCGAAGATGATACCACAATCGGAAGTTTTTTGTTCCACATGGTCAATATCCAGCTGAGATGGAACGAAACAAAGCGTAGAGGTCCAAAAGAAGGGGAAGACAGTCGTTCGAATGTTTAGGATGGAGGGCATCGAAGATGTGATTGAGCAAAAGCTGCAAAACGACGAATTCTCATTCTATGGAGAATGGATCCTTGACAAAGCGATCAAATGGAACAACTTGCAGGGCACGAACTTTCCGCAACGTGATTAGTAACAGACAGGAACCTGCGAAGACTCGAACCGAACAACACCGTTCGCTCTCCACAATCAACCATCTCACGCCCCTCTTCCTCGTTTCTCGCGATTTCAACACCACTCTCTCGCTCTATCGCTCTGTTGTGTTTTGATTTGAAGAGTGATTGACCAATGACGAATTATTCTCGAGCTGATGTGGGATTGACTCGAACACTCTCCACCACACTGGACACACACCCTGATCTTCTTTTTCTTCGTTGGATGGTAGAGTCTGATTTGTGTGTGGATGGTCGGTTTTGCGATTGGCAGGGCGGATTGGTGTGTGAATACACATACCTGCTCCATCGACATTGACGCATCGATGTCACTCGCATCTCACCCGAACTCCGTTTGAGTGCATTATCCTGATCACCATCGACCATCTGCATATATTTCCAAGCCATTCACTATCGTCATCTGAGACACTCCAGCCCGTCGCATTTCATGGCCGTTTTCGATCCCTGCTCCGTCAGACCCCAAACCCACACCCTCCCACTCCCCTCTGGCTCTCCCCTCTGGCTCTCCCCTCCCCACACTCGGCGTGATGTGTGCAAGTAGTCATTCCTTCAAAGTGAACGCACGCCACCGCATTTGCTTTTCATCGTCTCAACTGATTCTGTCCCCATTCCCGATTTATCGCTGAATTTTCGCTCGCCACACGTCCTCCCCAGCTCTCCATGACGCACTTGTGACGTGGCTAAACATCGCTCTGATCGTCCTCGTCGTCGTCCACACTACGCAACAGCTTGCTGAACTTGCAGTTGAAAAGCAGAAACATTGACACGCCTGCTCGTGCCACTCCATCACTCGCTCTTCGTCCATCGCACCCTCCTCCGCAATCCACTCGGCCGACATCAGCACTCCAACGCCAGCTTCCTCACTCCACGCGAGGGAGCGTTGGTGTCCTCCTCCACTCGCCTCCATCTCTGCCTGTGTTGATCGCCTCCACTCTGCCTTCCTCTCCCTTTGTGTGGATGGAGGATCCGACATCGCGAAGAATCCAACATTCGCATCGCATGCGAGGCGTGATCGAAAAGCCAGCGAGTGTTGTGGTGAGTACTTGTGAGAACAAGTCGTTGACACGGAGTCACTACTCGATACAAACTGCACCTTTGCCGTTCTGTGGATCGTGCATGCTTGTGATTGTCGGTTGCAGCGAAAGCAGACCGACATGATGGGTGACTGGACTGGTCTGTTGGAGGATGTTTGGATTCAGGGCGGATGGAGAACAGGAAGCGTTGGATTGGGAAAGTGAAGTGAAGTGAGATGGGACACACCAGGAAAGGATTGAGAGACGTGGAAGGAAAGTGAAGAGAAACAGGAACGAGGAAAGACACGACTGAGCCAAACCTTACTCTGTCGAAGTTCAGCCAGCCCTCTCGTCTCTTCGTGATTGACTCAGACATCCCAGAATTGTCAGACATGCTGATCTCGGCTGACGAGTTGTTGTGAAAGAGAAGGACGGATGGTCGAAACGCGGTGGATGTGTTTGGTTGGGTTGTGTTGGGTGTGAGGTGGACGAGATGGGCTGTGGAATGTGGAGAGAGGGAGGAACACTCCCAACGTCCCTTCGAGTGTACATTGTTGTGGCCCCAAAATCGTTGAAAATGAGTCGGATTCGATTTGATGATTCGGTTTACCAAAAAAACACGCCCAACCGAAGTCTGGCCAGGAATAGCGGACCACCGCATGCTTTTGGGGGTGTTGGCGGATAAGGGAGTGGCTGAGGGATGGACGGTGCAATGAGTCGAAGTGAGCGATGAGATTGGGCATGAATCAGCAAATCCGAACGTGAGAAAAGGACCAGGGACAATGAAGGCCTGTGAATCATGACGCCTGAACTTCTTCACCTGCATTCATGTTTTGTGATTTGTCCACACTCTGTTCTTCGACGAGTTGATGCAATCTTTCGTTTTTCTCGTTCGTTCACTGCCTCTTCATTCCCTCATTGACTAAATCTCCGTTGGTTGATTTTTCTATTCCTTGTTGACAACATCATCATCTTAGTTTTCTTGTTTCAAGAATTCTGCCGACCCATAACGAGGGTTGTTGTCGCTCAGCTTCACAAAAGACCAAAATAGACCTGAAAACAGCCATCTCCTCCAACCCAGCACGCTCTGAGTTGCCCTCTTCCCCGTTGCCATTTTCCATGGATACTTCTCCTTTCCTGAATTGGAACGAAAAACGGTTTAAAACAGTTGACGAACAAGCAGATGTCTTTTGGTCTCTTGTTGCCACAGTGAAGTTACAGCCTGTTCTAGATGATTCACTGGAAGCTAAAGCGGTGAAATTTCTGGAATCTGTGGATCCGGATGATGAAGCATTCGCAGATGCTTTTTTCGTCAGTCTTCAGAGAACATCTGATGAAGTTTCGACAGACCTCATACAATCAATTATAATACTCATTTGTACACCCAGTCATGTCATCACCACAGCAGCAATGGAGATGCTCGAGAATCTGCTTTTGTGGTGTTCACCGAACATCCGACTTACCCTCGTCACAGCTGATCTGATCCCTCAACTCATTAACACTCTCAATCCACTGTCTCTTTCATTCGCCGAAGCAGTCGGTATCCACACTAGTCTCGTCGTAAGCATCTCTGAGTCTAACTGGCTCGCAACTCTGAATGGTCTCGAATTTCTTGAAATTGAATATGAAGATGAACAACAAGCTGTTCATGAGACTGTTCTGAAGCAAGTTCTCGTACCGTCGGAACAGTATCTTTACCGTTTGTGCGCGAACCGCTTTTCGATCGTCGATGGAAAGCAATCCAAGTCTTTTCTGGTCCTCCTCGCCCATCTCCTCGAAATATCTCCATATGGTCAATCGACAATGGAATTTGTTTTTCATATGCCCGTCGCTCTCGCGATCCCAAGTTGTCTCACATTCTTCGAAGCTGATTACTCAATCTGGTTTTGTCTGTTTCACATGAACAATCCCAAGCGGGAATGGAACGAACAAGGCGGAAAAGTGCAACGGATGTGGAAGACAGTGCATCGAATGTTGAGAATGGAGGGCATCGAAGATGTGATTGATGAAAAGCTGCGAAGCGACCAAAACGAATCGGATGGAGAATACATTGTTTTCTACACGATCGAATTTAACAACCTGCTGGGCACGAACGTTCCGCGACTTTGGTAGTTACAGACAAGGTCCAGCGAACATATCGAACTGTTTCTGACTTCTTTTGGACACCAAACACCGTTTGTGTGTGATCTTCGTCGGCTCTGACATCAACTGCTTCTCTTGTACGGCACGTCCCGCAAATTGAGACAAATATGACAACCCTTTCACAACACCCTCCGCCCACACACTCATGTTCACCTCGCCACAACTCCCACGTGCACCTGCCGTTCATGCTCGGCTTGCGGAACTTGGGAATGAAGAACACTCAGCAGGAATGGAACAGAACATGGGGAAGACAGTGCACAGAATGTTGAGAATGGGTATCGAAGATGTAATTGAGGAAAAGCTGCTCAACGACACGAACGGATCGTTCGGAGCGACAATCATTTTCGATTTGATCAAATTGAACTCCTTGCCAGGCGTGGACATACCAAAACTCAGGTAGAAACAGACAAGAAGCAGCGAAGACTCGAACCGAACAACGCACTTCGCTCTCCACACTCAACCATCTCACGCCCCTCTTCCTCGTTTCTCGCGATTTCAACACCACTCTCTCGCTCTATCGCTCTGTTGTGTTTTGATTTGAAGAGTGATTGACCAATGACGAACGATTCCCGAGCTGATGTGGGACATGCTCGAACACTCTCCACCACACTGGACACACACCCTGATCTTCGTTTTCTTCGTTGGATTAGGGATCTTGATTTGTGTGTGGATGGTCGGTCTTGCGATTGGCAGGGCGGCTGTTCCGTTATCGTGTGTGTCAAAGTAGAGGCACTTTTAGTCAGACTGACAGGAGTCTTCTTGTTGTGTCCTTCCACAGAGCGAAACAAAGAAATATCCACAAGTGATGCCGGAACCACTCTCTCACTCATATGTGTCGTCGTTTGAATCGACTTGTTCTCATCAAATGCTCGTTCTCCTTCCAAACCTCCTCTTGATTCATCGATTATTTCGCTCATCATGATGTTATGTTTGGTTCTTCCTTTTGGACGATCATTTCTTCAAACTTTGATTAGTGGTTGATCAAACCGTACAATTTAAACAAACGGTGTCAGATCCTTTTTGCACCCATTTCTAATACAAATTGAACCGTTTCCTTTTTAAAATGAAATGAGACGAATAAATGAACTCTATCTACTCCTCATCCTCACTTGAATCACCTCCTCCATCATCATCAGCATCCATGGGGATAGGGTCGTTCTGTGGGGCATTGATCCTCCTTCGAAGGTGCTCATCTGAAATGAACCAGATGCCGTTTCGTGAGTGATCTCTGCGTCCCGGTGGAGGGTTGAGGCGTCTTGGCAGCTCACCGTCTGTAAGTTTTCGTTGGATCGCTGCCAGACTCACAGGCTCCAGACCGGTGTCACGAAATGATGCTTGGATTGTACGAGCCGAGACAGCATTGACGAGAGAATCACGAATGGTCTCGATGAAGATCGTTCGTTTTTCTTGGACTGTGGCGAGTGGTAGCGGTGTGATGTTGGATCTTAAACCATCTTTGAAGTTCGCCGTCACATACTGATCCACCGGTTGGAGCATGTGGGTGGTATGTGACGGTAGGATCACCAGGTCGATGAGGTTGGTTCGGCAGAGATGAAGCATTGTGGGAGAATAGTGACACCGCAAACCGTCCATAATGAGGAGAATTCGGCTTTGAGGGGTTGCGACGTCGAGTCTCCGTTGAATGATGTAGGGGAGAATATGAATCTGGAAAAGCGAAGGAAATAGAACGTTTGTCATTCTCGTTTGTTGAGAGGCGATGATTTTGAGCTTATAGTTCTGGAATCGAGTAAACTCCGGCGGAACTTGTGGAAAAGGCACAATGAGGAGAGAAGGAAGAGCCTCGCCATCTGCTGCTACCGTGAACGTGATTGTTGTTTTGGGTCGGCAGGATCGACAGCGACCAGATTGTTATGTATGTGTGCAGAATTACAAAAACTTTCGTCTAAATTAAATATGAGTGAAACGTTGTAAAGATAAGAATTCCTTAATCGGATGTAGGTGTCGAACCAAGGTTCGATCACCTGTCTTGAGGTCTGTCTGAAGCGCTCATGGGGAAATTGTTGCGATTTTTTCAGTGAAAGACTGTTCGAAATTCGAACAAACGAATATCCATAAGTACTTGATAGTGTTGGGTGTTCACTGTCCTGGGGTCTATCATTAATTGCTTCTAAGCACTAGTCAAGAAAAAAATGTGAAAAAACGAAGAAATACCAGAGATCTGATGGACGATGCGTCATGGAATGTTCGACGATCTTTGTCCTGGTTGATCCGTGTTTCTATGGAGACCCGCTCCTCAGGGCTAAGTTTTGATGGTCTTCCCACCACTCCGCATGGCCTCCCTCTTTTTAAGCTGGCTATCGCCAGCCTGAAGGTTTTGACAGGCACAAGTTTGAGCTTTATGATACGAGAATAGGGTATCTGGTGGTCCCGACAGAGGCGAGCGAAGCGCTCGCCTCTGTGCGGGATGGTCCGGTACTCATGTGAGACAGCTAAATTGATGATTTCTTGGTCCGAGAGAGGGGACACTTTAGGCATAATTATCATGGGGCAGCAGGCGAATAAGTACCCATTATCTAAAAAACACCGGTTGATCAACCACTAATACTGTAACCCATAACGAGAGACCAAACTCTGAAAGTGAAAGAATGACTGCTTTAGACATAAAAAGCTCCTCCACTACTTCTTCCTGCCCTGATATATCTTCCCACATCTTGTCATCTTTGCCAGAATGTTCTGCATTCCTGAATTGGCACGAAAACCAACATCCAGCTGGACGGAAAAGGTTCGTTGTCTATCGGTCTCTCGTTGCCACAGTGAACTTACAACCTGCACTTGATGTCTCTCTGGAAGCTAAAGCGGTAAAATTTCTGGAATCTATAGATCCACAGAATCAAGAATCAGCCGAAGGTTTCATCAAGACTTTTGGGCGAACCACCGATGCTTCTTCGACCAAATTCACTCGATCCATGGTGGTTCTGCTTTCTTCACCCAAACTTGCAATCAAAACTGCAGCAATGAAGATGCTCGCAAGACTGATTGTGTTCTATTCGGAGAATATCCTCCTTGCCCTCCTTCGCGCTGATCTAATCCATCAACTCATCACATCTCTCAATCCACTGTCTCTTTCATTTGCTGACGCAGTTGACATACACATCAGCCTCATTGCAAACATCTACAATTCGGTGTATCTCGCAAGACCGATAGATCTTCCACAACTCGGAATTGAAGATCGCGATGAACGGCAAGCTGTTTACGAGATGGTTTTGCAGCAAGTTCTCGTTCCATCGGAGCAGTATCTTTGCCATTTGTGCGTGAACCGCTATTCGCTCACCAATGAAGACCATCGTTGTGAATGTCTTCAACTCCTTCCCCACATCCTCCAAATATCTTCATTTTATCAGCCAACAATAGAATTCATTCTTCATATGCCAGTCGTTCTCACAATCCCCAGTTGTGTCGCTTTCTTCGAAAATGATCACACAATCAGTTTTTTTCTGCTGGTCATGATCCTTCTCCAGGGGCAATGGATCAAACATAGGAAAGAAGTTCGCCCGATGTGGAAGACAGTGCATCGAATGTTGAGAATGGAGGGCATCGAAGATGAGCTGGAGGCAATGCTACAAAACGACAGAAACGTCAAGATCGGAGATCGTACCGGGTGTCCCATAAGTCTTGGTTATTCCGAATTGCGGAAGAACGACGCTGTTTTGGAACAAATCATATTGTGGCATGATGTCATCAGCTCACTTGTCACCTTTTGGATGAATAAAGGAACCATGAGTTCCATTACCAAACCCTTGCCAACACAGTCCCGATCACGACACCAGCCATTTCTAACATTGTGAAGCTGATTTCTTGTGAGATTCTTTGTGACTGGTATGCCTTTTCTTTGTGATGCACTCGGTATTGTATATCTTTTCTGAATCTTTCCAGTTGTTCATCTTCATCTCTGATTGGTCAATCCAAAGTCCGTTTATCTCAAATCCTTCGCCATCCAAATCTTCCATTCATGATACATTCATCTTCGCCTGTCATTCTCTCTGTTTCTGAGATATATTGAAGCCCAGATGTGATACAGTCTGCCACCACTTCTTTGCGATCATCATAATTCCACTTTTTGACAGTCGTCTCTCGTGTGACCTATTGTACGTGTCAAGAACGAATCGAACAGTGGGACGCATTCATTGGAAGCAGCGGAACGTGACAATGAGTGTCATGTGCCAAAACCCCCAAAAACACGATTCTACTCGCTGGCGATGTGAATCGATGACGTCATCCGTCCAAATCTCAAAATAATCTGTATCTCTCACTCATTTTTTCTCTTGTATATTCTCTTTATCTTCACCAGATGTCCGATCAGGGCCAATCCACATCAATCGAACTCCCGATCTCCAAGCCCTGCATTGATTGCAATATATTCAGCCACAACAAGATCTCATCTTTCAGATCGCGAACTGTTCACTTGACATCAACTTAAACGTGAGATGACGTCGATTTTTGGATCTCTCACACCTTCGTTTTGGACGTCACTTCCAGAATTGACAGGTATCGTCATCTTCCTTTTTATTTCAAAAATGCATTCATTCAGACTGTTTTCTCTTCATTGGACAGCCTTGACGTTGTTGTTTGTCTCCACTTTTCATGATTTGGATGGTTTCCTGTTCGCTCTTGTGGACCAGCTCTCCATTTGCCAAACATTCTACATGCCATAAATCTTCAGTATCTTGCTTCTCACTGTCCGAAAGTTTTGTGGTTTAACAAAGCTGCCCGTATCATTCACAATGATTGTTGGGGAAAATTTCCTGTTTTTGGATTGCTCTGTTCTCACTTCACATTGAACCAATTCTCTTCATGTTCATTTTCACAGTGACAGTTGCTCAGAGGATTATGTGAGAAAAATGAAGAACGTTAAAACATGAAGTTGATTCCAAGACAGGGTTGTCGGAATGACTTAGTAGTAAGGAATTTGACTTACTTTTCGCTTTTTTCTCGTGACTTAAGACTAAGTCGTTTTTCTTCGAAAGTAAGTAATTTCACTTTTTTACCACTTTTTGTGGTCTTGATCAAAGGGTATGCAATAACCGTTCGTCGACAGAATCTCAAATCGTGCACAAAAGTATTGCTCTCCGATAAGAATTAAATATCTTATGAGTAAACATCTTTAAGGTCCAAGAGAGGTTATTTGTGGAATAGAGAAAAAGTCTGTGTGGGTCAGATCTTGATTGAATGAAAAGAATCTTTCATTGTACGTTCAATCACAGAATCCTCTACATTCAATTTGCTGTTTCTGACAGAGCGGGAGTACAGACTTGACAAAAATGCAATCTCTAGACACAAACATGAAACTCTCCCATTCTTCCTGGTTAGACTCGAAGACTGTTCCACCGACTTGCTTTTGTCACAGTAGTGAGTTCAGCAACTATTATTCAAAGATTTCGATCGATGATCACCTTGTACGACATCACTTCCAGAATCACTTCGAAACAGACCAGACCACGACTGACAAGTGGTTTTTCTTCGAGTATCGTCATTCTGGTCGGGAGATGCGGAGTTTTCATCGACAGAGATTGCATAATTTCGTTCTTCTCGCCCGTTATTTCCTGTTTTCTGTATGTTTTATGTTCGACAGATTATTTCTTTCCCTTCTTCCCTTTCTTCAGTTTCACTTCAACCCTGCTCTTTGCTTTATCTGCTTCCTCTTCCCCATCGCCCAGGAGCACAATCCAACATGAGAAGTGTCGGTTTTCTTCACGTTCGTCTCATTTCATCGAAAAAAACACAATATTTTGCTCAAAAATGATCTTACATATGTAATAACTTAGTAGTAAGTCGTTTTTCCTTACTTCTTACTACTAAGTCATTTTTCCACGACTTAAGTCAACTCAGAGGGCCCGACAACCCTGTTCCAAGAATTCAATTTTCCAAGATTAATGGGACACCCTGTATTGTTGGCTACTCGATCGATTTGAACAATCTGCTGGGCATTAACCTTCCAAAATTTTGGTAGAATCAGACCTGATCCAGCGAACATTTCGCTCTGTTCTGACCTCATTTGGACAACACACACTGTTTATGTGTGCTATTTATCGACCTCCATCTTCCTCACGTCCTCTCCTCTCTTCAATCTTGATTTATGGCCGATCCTTCATCACTTCGCAGATTGTTCCCAACCATCTTCTCGCGACCCACCTTTCACACCTCGTCCTGTTTCCGATCCAACCCCTCCCCGACATTGTTCGACGTTGTTTGACCGCACACCCCGCAACTGTCCTCCCCTCCCTCGTGATTGCCCAGCTTGGCTGTACACAACATCGAGTGCGTTGAGGTTCGAACTACTCGGTTCTGGCAGGCACTGCATCGATTGATGGATGGATGGTGATAATTGGTGGGAGTTCGTGTTTTGTGATTGTTCTCTCAAATGGAGCTCTCTCTTGATTGATTGCTTTGATAACATGACTTGCATTTCAGAACCTCTCACTCGTCGACCATCGTCATCGACTCTTCGGAAAGACAGAATAACCAAAATTCTTCCTCGTCCACGGCAATCCATCCCTCGTCTTTCTCCCACTCGAAAAGAGATGAAACCATTCTCGGACTTAGCCGAAACTCCCATCCAATTGTTACCATCTGCAATGCACCTTTTCGTTGGGAGTGATGATCCGAGGAATCGCTGTTCCGCTCACTCTCTTCTCAGTCACGTTGCCTCGTTTGCTGATGGATCTTCGACAGACTCCATCCCGTCGATTGGGGTTCTCATCTCGTCTGCCCAACCTGATCGTCACAACACAACAACGCTGTTCATGAAACACATCACCCAACACTGTCCCGAACGTCTTCAACTGAAACTGGCTGAAACTGGTTTGAAATCTCACCTCGTCATCGCTCTCAATCGACTGCCTCTCTCATTTCAAGACACTCGAGACTTCCACATCCATCTCGAACATCGTCCTGAACTCTCTCTTGCTCGCATCTGCACGTGCTCTCAGACGCCTCGACATCCCACTCTCCTTTGTGTTTGTGCGCTGCTCATCTTTCTCGCTTTCTCGAGCCATGACTCAGCTGCAGAATCGGACATGTCGATTCGTCTTCTCTCACATGAAGCCTTCACGATTTTCCCGAATTGGAGATGAAGAATCAAGAACAAAGCGAGTCGGTGATGATCCTTGTTCACCAGATGAGAATGGAAGAGTTGGAGGACACTGTCGAAGGAAGGCTGGTGACCGATCGCAAAGGAGATTGGGGAGGAGGAGTTGTGTCAAAGTGGATGGTGTTGAGGAACTTGGTTGGACTGACCGTTGGACAGTTTGGATGGATGACGACAGTGGCCAGTCAGGTTCCAGCGTGGTCGACATGCGCTTCTGATCGCTTCAGCTGTCACATCGGCGACGTCACGTCTTCTTGAGCACCCGACTTCACTGATTCGATGCACTGCTCGTTTGTGGAAGGCAATGCGTCGATGGATGGTGATAATTGGTGGAGATTCGAAGAGAAATGCGAAAAGGGGAAAGTGCGCGACTGTCCTCCTCCACATCTCTCCACCTTTCTTCACTGCAGCAGACGAAGCTTGGCGTCGCTTTTCGTCGCTCTCGTCGATGACACCGCAACTTGTGGCTGGGTGTCCCCTCACTCTTCGCCAAAGTCAGCCCCCACAGCACTCGAGGGAATGACGAGATTGCTGTTGACTGCCTTGAGTGGAAGGAGTACAAGCGAACACACGACGTGCAGCAGGGCAGAAAGACAGAACACCGACACAGCCGACCTGGCGACTTGGCACATCGTATCCGAAGTGGCAGCGTTTCTGACCAGACACACGTGACATCATCGCCTTCACTCACATCATGCGTCGGGACTGTCTGGTCACTCCAAGGACAGCTGGCGACACTGCAGTCCCTGTCGAATGAACAGCAGACCAAGAACAAACATTGGGAGCAGACGATGGGTGGACTGTCGAGAGTGAAGAGAAGGGAGGTGTTGACGAGTGAGTCTTGAAGGGAGTGGTGTTGTCGGTGAAGGAGAGGCCGGCTCAGTCATGTGGAGGGTTGGAGGAGAGGATGGGATTGGGGGAGGGGTTGAGAGTGAAGAGTGAAGAGAGGGGAGTTTGGAGATTTGGAGATGGTTGTGTCCGAGGCTGATGAAATGGAGGACATGGCTCTCAAGAGAGAGGAAGAGACGAGAATGATACAGGGCGAGTGGAAGGAGGAGATGGCGGGTCTTCGATGGAACGAAGATAAATTGAAGACCGAGTCGGAAGAGAAGGTATCGAGGAGAAGATGAATTTGAGTGCTGGTTGATCACACAATATAATGGTGTCTCAGTCTTTGTTGGTTGATTTTTGTTCTTCCTTTTGGGCATAAATTTCATCTCATTATCTTTGTTTCACTGATTCATTCTTCTGACCCATACTGAACGTTTTGTCCCAGAATCAAAAGAAATGACCGAGATTGACAAGAAAACAGACCCCTCCTCAAGTCAAGCACACTCTGATTTGCCCTCCCCTCAGTTACCATTTTCAATGGATTGCTCACAATTCCTGAATTGGGATGAAGAAAAACTTGAATCTGAACAAGAAAAGGCAGTTGTCTTTCGATCTCTCGTTGCCACTTTGAAGTCCCAACATGCACTTGATGCCTTGTTGGAAGCAAAGGCCGTGAAGTTTCTCGAATCTGTGGATCCACCAACACAATACTCTGCAGCAGCTTTTCTCCGCAGGCTTGCTTCGAGTTCTGATGATTATTCGACCAACTTCGTACAATCCATTGAGGCTCTCCTTTCTTCAGCCAGTCAGGTTATCACCACCGCAACGATGCAGATGATCAAATCTCTGATCGTTTGTGGCCACTCAAAAGTCCAACTTTCCCTTGTACAAGCCAATCTGATCCCTCAACTCATCGTCACTCTCAATCCCCTGTCTCTTTCATTTGCTAAAACAGTCAATATCCACAAATGTCTCATGATAATCATCGCTTTGTATTTCTGGTACGCAACTCCGCATAATCTCATACAACTCGGAATTGAAGATGACAATGAACAACAAGCTGTTCACGAGACGGTTTGGAAGCAATTCATCACCCCTTCGGAGAAGTATATTTGGCATTTGTGCGTGAACCGCTTTTCGATCGTCGATAGAAGCCAATCCGAGAGTTTTCTGACACTCCTCACCAAAATCCTCGAAATATCTCCGTATCATCAACAAACGATGGATTTTGTTCTCAATATGCCTGTCATTCTCACGATTCCGAGCTGTCTCACATTCTTCGGACGTGATTTCTCAATCTGGAATTTTCTGAATGACCTGAACACTGTCCTGCGGGACTGGAACAGGGAAGGCGGAGAAGTGCAACTGATGGGGAAAACAATCCTTCGAATGTTGAGAATGGAGGGCTTCGAAGATGTGATGGAGGAAAAGCTGCAAAACAACAGAAACAAAGTGAGAGGAAGATTAATTGTTCGCAGATCGATTGAATGGAACAACCTGCAGGGCATGAACCTCCCAAAACAGTCATAGAAACAGACAAGAACCAGCGAACCTTTTAATCTGTTTCTGGCTTCCTTTGGGCCAGCAGATATTGTCTCTTTGCGATTTTCTTTTCAGCTCTCCTCTCTCTCCCGTTCTCAATCGACATCAGCATCCGCGTCTTTCTCATGAACACCATTTCCAAGGCTGGTCCTCTTCCCCAAAGATTCCGACACGCTCAGAACACAACTCGATTGTCATTGCTCATGCCACCAACACGAACAGATCTGCACACGAATTGAATCGAAACAGAGACAGTGCAAGGAGGAATGGAAGACATTTCGAAACAGAAGCTGAGAAGCGAGAATAGCGAGTCTGACGGCACAAACATTGTGGGTGAGTCGTTCATGTCTTGTAATTCGTGGGGAGCGAACATTTCACCTCAACGACCAGTGGGAAGGCGGAAAACAAACACCAACTCTCAGTTTAAGATGTTGATCGTTTGAAAAATCGAGAAAATGTGGCAAATCATGTCGTGGGCAGAATTCCAGATGGTGCAGCTGGATCGCGTCCTTTTGACAGCGAGCTGGTGAACCAACCATAATTCAGTTTTATTTCACAACTCCGAACTTTCTGTTCCTGTCTACATATGTTCCTCTTTATCATCGGTCCTGCTTTTCTCTGTGCGTCTGACTATTGTTTGCACCAAGAAAATATCGGCACACCAAGCAATTCATGTTCAAGCAAAAGTCCATGCTCCTCTCTTGACTTGTTCGAAGATCTGGTCACCGACGCCAAATCAACCGTTGAATATGCCGCTGATGTGACGTTGCATGTGTCGAACTATGCAGAACTGAACGGGGAAATACACATTGGCCCGTTTGCTGGAACGATGAATCTGGACTTTCTGGGAGAAAGCAACGACGGAGAGCTTGAATGAGGTGGAACCATCACTTTTAATACGAATTCGACCTGCATTATCAATGTGCTCTTTCAGTGGATGAAGATCTGGTCGTACCATGTGGTGGACGCCGAATGGCAGACATCGATCATCGCGTGTGTGGATTACACAAATGTCCAGTTTGAGAATTGCATTATTGCGGATTTTGCGAGCCAGGCGACAATAGAGCTTCCGAAGCGAGTTCTTCTGAACTGTGTTTGGGATGGCCAGGTAGCTTCCGTGCGCGTGGCCAACACGAAATGCAAGTTCACAAACACCACTTTTGATGGGATCTGCCTTGGCGGTCTTTCGCTGCGGAATACGCTGCCTTGGGACGAACCTGTAAATGACGATCCGCCCGTCCTTCTTGAGCTGGACACGTTCCTGTTCCGCGGGAATCGTTGGCCTCAACCGACCACAGATGGGATCCGAGCGTATGTTCCGAATCGGAACCTGTTTGTGCTGAGCCAGACAGACGATGCGCAGGTCATCATCCACAAAGGACACGCGGACTTCGACGGCGGGGAAGAGCTCTCCGGCCCACTTGAGATTTATGGCCGCGGCGTGGACTTTGTCACGGATGTGGGCGAGCCAGGGGTGTATCGGGAGTTGAAACCGATCCGAACCGCACCAAGTTTTGATGCGATGACATTCTCAGTCAAACGAGGATCGTCGCGTGATAACACGATTGTGACGCTGACAGTGACCGGATCGAACTTGTTCCGTTGTGGAAGCAACCTGATCGCGATTTCGCCATATTTCAAAGATACGATCCCATTGAACCCGTCGTGGCGAACAATGCCGATTGTGGAAGAGCATGGGATGGAAAAGATTGTTGCGGAAGTGAAATCGTCGGATTTATGGCCGGCGGGACAGTGGCTGCTTCGAACCACGATTGCGGCTGTGAATTACGTGCATTACGACATCCAGGGTGTTGGTTCGTTTTCACCAGTGTGCCATCTTTATGCAATGCTTCTGTTCTCTTTTTGTGTCGTCTTGTTCTGACTCACAATTCGACACACACTTTTTCTCTAATTTCGCTTTGTACTCCGTTCATATTGTATTCCCCCTTTCTGTTTGTTGTTGGGGCTGTTCTGATGTTTCAGAAGAATGCCCTTGCGAACATAGATGAAGGGTCTTCTTCGTCCTTCATCTCTTTCTATTCACTGTCTCTCGTCGCCTTTTTTCCACTTCATTACACGAGTCCTCTGCCATTCTATCACTGTGTTTGAATCATCTCTCTGAATAAGAATCTCCAATCGCACAGATTCCAACGTCAACCCATAACAAGTTATTCTTCATCCCAAAACCCTGACGAAATGGCTGCTTTAAACTCGAAATATTCCTCTTCCTCAGATTGGTCTTACCCTGGTATCTCTCCCAACAGCGCGTTATGTTCTCTAGACTGTTCTCCATTCCTGAATTGGAACGAAGAAAAACTTGAAACTGAAGACGAGAAAGCAGTTGTCTATTGGTCTCTTGTTGCCACTGTGAAGTTGCATCCTGTTCTTGACAACTCTCTGGAAGAGAAGGCAGTGAAATTTCTACGACATGTGAGTCCGGCGTCCCCAACATCAGCAAATGCTTTTCTCAACAAATTTGCATCGAATTCTGATGAATCTTCGACTATCTTCGTACAATCCATTGTTCTCCTCCTTTCTTCGTACAGTCAGGTCATTGCCACAACAGCAATGCAGATACTCCACGGTCTCTACTATACATGTTCAACTGAAGTCTACTTTGCCCTATTCAGAGGTGATCTGATCCCTCAACTCATCGCATTTCTCCATCCATTGTCTCTTTCCTTGTCAGATTGCGAACATATCCACTATTACATCCTTTCGAACATCGAAAGAGCACTCAGGTTCACACCACCGAATGGTCTCGCACGCCTCGGAAATGAAAATGGTAATGAACAACAAACTGTTCATGAGACGATCTTGAAACGCGTTGTGGCACCTTCGGAGAAGTATATAAGCCATTTGTGCGTGAACCGCTTTTCGATCGTCGAAGGAGAGCAATCCCTGCATTTTCTGACACTCCTCACCAAAATCCTCGAGATATCTTCTTATTATCAACTTACAATGGATTTTGTTCTTCATATGCCAGTCGTTCTCACCATTTCGAGTTGTCTCACAATCATCGAAAATGAACAATCAATTCATTTTTTTCTGTCCGGAATGGCCGATACCCAGTGGGAATGGAACAAAAATGACGGAAAAGAACGAGAGATATGGAAGATAGTTCATCGAAAGCTTCGAATGGAGGGCTTCGAAGATGTGATTGAGGAATGGCTCCAAAACGACAACAGTTCATCCTACGGAAGATCAACTGTTGCCAAATCAATCAGATGGAACATCGAGCAGGGCATGAACGTTCAACGACGTTGGTAGAATCATCCAAGAACCAGCGAAGACTCGAACCGAACAACAGCCTTCGCTCTCCACACTCAACCATCTCCTGCCCATCCTCCTCGTTTCTACCGATTTCAACACCACTCTCTCGCTCTGTTGTGTTTTGATTTGAAGAGTGATTGACGAATGACGAAGGATTGTCGAGCTGATGTGGAACTGACTCGAACACTCTCCACCACACTCGACACACACCCTGATCATCTTTTTCTTCGTTGGATTGTGGATTTTGATTTCTGTCTGGATGGTCGGTCATGAGATGGCCAGGACGGATTGGTGTGATATTACGCCCACCAAATCCATCAACATTCACGCATCGATGTCACACCCATCTCACCCGAACTCCGTTTGAGTGCATTCTCCTCATCGCCATCGATCATCTGCAGATGCTTCCAAGCCATTCACTTTAGTCATCCCGAGACACTCCTGTTCGTCACAATTTAAGGTCATTCTTGATCCCTGTACCGTTACCACACACACCCTCCCACTCCCCTCGGCCTCTCCTTCACCACACACACCATCCCACTTCCCTCTGCCTCTCCCTCACCACACACACCATCCCACTTCCCTCTGCCTCTCCCTCACCACCCACACCCTCCCACTCCCTC